>JARVLU010000002.1:10015136-10047279 GCA_031762415.1 Simpsonichthys santanae | reverse complement strand
GAGGACCAGACTTAGCTTTTTTAGATAAATAGATATAACTTACTTCACTCTGTGTTCCCATTGATGATATGTGCTCATCATACCCGTTTTTGCACGTGTTGCTCCTCCTCTGGCCTGGATGACTGTAATCAGCTGGCTTCAGTGCCTGTCCAGATGGGTTAGTTAATCAATAACATAATTTCCCTTTTTGTTTACAATCAACTTCATAAGGAACCACAAAAGTACAAACAAAACTTGATGATAAATCAGTTTTCTGCAGGACTCTAAAGCGTCGTCTGCTGCCCTCTAGTGGTCAAAAGCAATAAATCTACCAAGGTTGAATCATACCTGGATTATTGAGCATGCATCTGGACTGGACTGTGCACAGGATGCACTTAAAATATAAAACTTTGGAGCATGTTCCAACTAGATTAATAGCAATTATAGTACAAGCTTTAAAAAAAAAAAAAAGACCAACACAAGACAGGATTTCTAATTTGTATTTATTGTTTAAATTCACCAAAAATTGTCTTTAACTACATCCAAGAGCGTTCGTGGTTGTCGTCACCGCGTGAGCTCATCAACATCCAAACGATGATGGCGTGACATCATCAGCACCAACGTGATGTCAGAGCGTTGTGACGTGAAAATATAACCTCAAACCCCTGCTTGTCAGTAAAAGCATCTCGCCGTTGCCCGTGTGGAGCAGAAACATTGCACGTAGCCCAACGAGGGGAATGGAGCTCCCATCAGTCTGCTGCCCTCTCATTAACACCGAGGCTTTTCCAAAGAAAACAACAAATGTGTATGAATGCGTTGCCTCTAAAACCACACAGGGTCTGTACAGTGAGAGGGTTTTAAAAATAGAATGGCAGTAGATGTCAGGGAATGACAGATGATTCAGAGCACTGCTTGTGCTCCTTATAATAAACTTTCCTCCCCTTCAACATTTAAATCTGTTTGTCACACTTACATCATGAAAGACGCCTAAAGTGGAATAAAAGCTTCCTTCAGCATGACTGGATTTGTCACATTTGTTTCTCCAACTGAAATGTTTATTTTTGAAGTATTTTAGTGTCAAAAGTAAAGTATTTTTTGGACTATAAGGCACACTTAAAATCCTTTAAATTTTCTCAAAAATCAACAGTGAGTCTCATGTATTAATTCTGCTTATTCCTATTGACCTCAAACCAATTTTATGTGGTGCACCGTGCTCAAAATCTGTCAAAATGTTTTAGTTTTGCTTAATGTGCCTTACAATCTGAAAAATACAGTAACATTTTTTTTAAACAAAACAACATTTAGCCGATAAATCAAACACTAGATTATTCTGTAGAAGGAGGCATCCCCAGCTTTGTTTTTGCAGAAATATTTTCCAACATTTAGCTTTGACATCAGCCTTTTGTCTTATTGACTCTGCAAAACCTTCTACTCCAAAAATACATTTACAGTTTCAAGCGAAACATAAATCTGAGTGAGTTTTCTGATAGAAATACATAATCCAGCTCGGTCTGTAACAGGTATTTGTGTCAGGTACTTACAGGGTTACCTGACATGTACCAGGGTGTATTATGTACTGCTACCTAGTTGTGTGAATGTTTATGAAGTGTTCACACTGTGATCCATTTATCTTCCGTAAATTTTTGGCGTGGTTCTCAGTTTTTAAGTTATTTCAACAAATCATGAATCAAAATGTTCAGCTCTTTTTCAGGACAGTCCTGCTATGACTTTTGGTATTGGTGCAACTTTAGCTTTTTAAATAGTTAGCCTTTTCTGGCAATTTTAATCTCATGGAAAATGAATTGAGCTCATTTTACTTCCTTCATATCTTCAGATCTGTTTAAACCTTTTTACTGCTCCTTTCACTTTTTGTTCTGGTTCAGCTTCTTTCAGCTTCCTTCTGCAAATTTAACTTCAGTTCCAGTTATTTTCAGCTATTTTCAGCTTTTTTCAAATAATTTCCACCTTTTTGTGCCCATTTCTTTTTCTTTCAGCCTAATAGGGCAAACGTGTTCTTTTTCCCTGTTTTCTTCTGCTAATTTAAGCTTGTTCTACTTTTCAGCTACTTTTTTTAGCATTTTTTTTAGCTAATTTAAGCTGGTTTTAGATAAATTCGTTATACATGGTAATTTATGCTACTTTCAGCCTAATTAACTTATTTCTGCTAATTTCAGCTTGTTATGCTCATCTTATTTTCAGCCTTTTCTGATATTCTAGCTACTATTTAGCCGTTTTTATGGTAACTTGATCTTTTTCAGCCAATTCCACATTCTTGGAACTCATTTCAGCTTCTTCCACTTCCTTCTAGTAGTTTATTTTTGCCTTTTCAACTACTGTCTGCTTTTTTTTGTTTGTTTGTTTGTTTTGTTGCTAATTTCAGCTTTTTTATCTTATTTCCTAATTTTTGTGCTCATTTCTGCTTCTTTAAACTAAATTCAGCAAAATGTGTTATTTCTGCTTTCTTCTGCTAAGTTAGGCTTGTTCATCCATTTCAGCTACATTTCAGCATGTTTTTAGCCAATTTCAGCTGTTTTTCAGCAAGTTCTTCTGCAACAAGCATTCACACTGCATTTTCGCAAGAAATTCAATTTATCTGTTTTTATTTGGACGTGACCTTTTTCTGCCAAACCTTAGCCCTAAAAAAACCAAACCTTATTTCTTTTCTTTTGAACTGATCTCCCTAGAAATTGTCATTTCTTTTTTCTCACCGTTTCTAATAGTTTTATATTTGGTATCGTTTTGACTCAGCACTGTAATCCACAGCTGTTTTATTAAGCTAACTAGGCGATGTTAATATATGGCTATAATCTCCTTTACTAGCATCTAAATGACGAGAAGCTTTAAATACAGTGTGCTCAAAGGATCCCCCCACAGTAAAAATAAGGTTAACTAAATTTGTTGACATTCTTTATACTAAAATATTGCATTGTTTCCACTATTTTATGGCTATTAGCGTTGATGCACTTCACTTTTAACTGTCTGGGTTTCAGAATGTCACGCGTTCATTACAAGACACCAGATGAAGCTGAAATATTGAGTTACAGAAACAGTCGGACCATCAGTCATCATAACAAGAAACTAAAAAGGAAAAATGGCGTTTGAATCAATGTCAAGCAAAGTTTCCCTCTCACGCTACTTGCATAAATCTTTTTCAGTAAATCATCTGCTATATACAGCGATACATGTTACAAATCTGAGCCATCTGAGTCTGTTGGACAATTACATCCGAGTCCAATGGCCAAATATCCAACCTGTCCCCAGAAAGACCAAAAGAACAAGAGCTCTGGGTTTCTAATTACAGCAGAATACAGCGGACATCTTTCAAGTAAAACAGTGGTTTGTTCTCTAAGAAAACTGATGTGTTCACATAAAAGAAAACTGAGTCAAACTCACTTGCGTAGCAGCGTGATCGTTGCTCTGTAGCACCACAAGTCAACGAATGTGCGCACGTTGTGTAAAATGTGAACAAAACCAAAATGCAATGATTTGCAAATCCCATAAATGCACATATTATCTGCAATAGCACAAAGTAAACATGTCAAATGGTTGGGGGGGGGGGGGGGGGGGTTCATTTTGAATTTATTGTCACACATTTCAACAAATGGGGAAACAAGAGGCTGGTGAATGTTTTGAAATCATCATTTGGGAACGGGTCAGTGGGAGGGCTGGGTGCTACAAAAAGTGTTTTAGAGCATCTGAATCTTTCAGAAGTAAAGATGGGCAGATGTTCACCAGTCTGTTAAAAACTCTCATAACTGTGGACCAGTTTCAGAAGAATGTTCCTTTATGGAAAATTGTGAATACCTTGAACATCTACAGCTCATAATATCAAAGATTTCAAGACTTTGTAGAAATCTCTGAACTCAAAGAACGAAGCTGAAAGGCATTATTGGATGGTTGGGATCTTCGGGCCCCCAGGGGCCACTGCAAGAATAAAAAAATAAAAAAAATCAGGTATGATTATGCTCTGTGTTCACTTCCACCAGTCATTTTCTGTAAACACAGTTCACTGCATCATCAAAAAAATGCTCTATTAAAGCTCTACCAGGCAAAGAATAAGCCAAACGTGAACACCCCTCAGAACCGCTGCCGTCTTCTCTGGACCGAAGCTCATTTAAAATGATCTGAGGTGAAGTCCAGAACTGTTCTGTGGTGAGACGGATCCAAATGTAAAAATTATTTTTAGCAACAACTGACACCACTTCATACTGATGACACCATCCAGTTTGTTATTGGCACAGACTTCAAAAGCCTGCCTCTCTGATGGTATAGGGGTGCATTAGTGCCTCTAACTTGGGCAGCTTATACATCTGAACAGGCTCCATCAATCCAGAAAATGCTGAAGAACCATATGCTCTTATCCAGGGAACGTCTTGCATAAACAGTGAGATGATGATAAACCACATCCTTCACATCAGCTGGGCTTTGAAACTCCAGAACTGGTCTCATCAGGTCCTGACTGTTGTTAAAGAAGGGAACCGTGGACGTGGAGCAACTGCTTTGAGAACTTTTGATGTCATAAAGTGTTATATTTTTTAAATGGTCCCCCCAAACAAGTGCCATCTTTCAGTATAAATATATGATGTTTACTACGGGTTTGTTAAAGACTTACAAATATTTGCATTCAGTTGTTTTTTACATTTTACACAACGTCCCAACTTTGCTGGAAACAAAGCTGAAATTAGTGAGTTTGACTCAGCTGACAAACGTCGGAAAATGACCGACAGAAGACAGCGACCAATTCTTCTTTTCATTACTGAACTGAATGAAGACGAAAGTGAAAGAATCGGTTTTTAAAGGATTAGAAAAACCATCATAAGCACAGACAACTAGACGCCACCGATTTCTCTGCCTCAGAGAACGAAATATCTTTTTTGCCTTGAAACAAAGTGAGTGAAACAGCAGCACTCACGACGCCGTTTGTACACAATAATCCATTGATAATAATCAATGCACAAAAATATAAGACAAAAGCACACAGATATCCAAAAACTAAAGTTGAGACAGCTCAGGGTGAGATTTTTTTCCTTTTTTGTTTCTTTTTCCTCACTCAAGTTTAAAATACACAGATTTTCCAGCTGTAAAATTTAGATTCATCAAAAAAAAAAAAAAAAAAAAAAAGCACAGTTTTACGTCAGTTCAGCTCTCCTGGCTCCAAGATGGACCTCATAGGTGAGTCCAGGGTGGTCCAGACCAGTTCGGTCCGTTCTGGTCATGGCTGGGGCAGTAAAGTACTGATAACTATGTGCCATCGAGTGCTGCTGGATGTGTCCCACCGGACTGTGCTGAGTCCTGTGTGACTGGCCTCTGGCTGCGCACTGGAGAGGCAGTCCACGATGGAGAGCCATACGGGCCAGAACAGGCCCGAGAGAGGCCAGGGGCTCAGAATACAGAGAGGGAGACTCACGGCTGAGGAGCTCATTAATACAAAGAGTGAAGATTTTTTTTGTGTGTGTGTGTGTGTGTGGAGGGTGGCAGAGGAGCTGTGGCTGAAGAAACGAGGTGAGGTGAGAAATGAAGGCCAGGCAGATGGACGAAGGCTGGGAGGGGTGAAGATCCAGAGGGTGGTCCAAAGGATGGAGGTCGTCTGAGCTGCAAGAGAGACACACCTGGGAGTAAATGTTCTGCTTCTTCAGAGTCCAGTCAGAGTAAAACAAACATGTTCGTTTCAACTTCATGATCAGATTCACAATTATCTCCACCAGCTTTTCAGTTCTGTTAACAAAAGAAAAGAAAAACTCCTGCGAGAATAAAATTAGACGTTCGCTGTGTCATTTTTAATGATCTCAGCCTGTTTTCTTCCATCTGGCAGAGCGACTAATTACAACCACTAACTCTGCTGGTGGTGTTTGAACATGAGATGGAACAGCAGTTTAGTCCTGAACAATAAGTTGCTGCTGGATTTAAAGCATCAGAAAGTTGCCTTAGAGAGTCTTTGTTGCTGCTGTTGTCCAAATGCGCTGAAAAAACAAACAAAAACATCTGGTTCTGTACTGATATAAAGCTGTTATAATGCATGAAACATTAGCTGTCACGTTCATTCAGTATCAGTTTGGCACTTCAGCTTCAGTTATTCCAACAAGGTAAGTGTGTTTGATCAGATTAAATTTAGTCCCATCATTTCTCCATCCGCTGGCAGCTCTGCAGGCTTAAATTATCCTTTAATCTGACTGTAGATCACCTCATCCAGGTGCAGCTTTGGCTCCGCCAGATGTTCGATCTTGCCAGTCGTTCATGTGCCGACTGATTTACAGCCCAGATAAAGCTGCTGTCTGACCCAGACAACCTGCTCGGCGCCGTTTGACCTTTTGTCTGACAAAATGTGCAGTTTTACACAGTGGAAATAATCTGTTATTTATTAGTAACAAATACAAAAAGTCATGTCAGTAAAGTGGATGCATTTAATTCAAGCCAAGTAGGGAGGCTGTGTATGCATATTTTGTACTGACTTGCTTCTTATTCTGCAAGATGAACTGAATAAATTTAATAAAAATGTTGAAGCTTATAAAGGACAAAAAAAAATGTTTGTCCCATAGTGGTGGATAAAACCATTAGAAAAATATGTTTACAAAAGAATGTTGGTAGTTTTGGACGAGTGTTTTTCTGGACTGGAATTGAACGGGGAATGAAAGTTTTATAAGCTATTCAAGTGGGTAGGAATTACACTGTGGCGAACAGAGATATTTATTTATTTATTTTAATTTTTGCCTGAGGCAGCGCAGAGTGATGGATCCTGGTGAGTGGATGGAGCCATTTGATCCAGCACCAGGTGCAATGGCAGAGCCAGGGGGTGGCCAGTGGTGGCCTTGGCCACCATAGAATAATCTTCAGCCACCCCAATCATTTAAAGAAACTTAAGGGACTGATTTAAGGAATATTTTTAAGCAATATAAAAATTAGAAAACATAGTTTCCTCAAATGACTGGAGAGACCGATTTAGATACAGTATACTGTATATATGGCGGTCGCCATTTTGGATTTTAATGTGGCAACCCAATTTTCAAAAGGCACGTGTCTTTCGCCTAGATGCAGCCACACACCAAAATGGAGGAGTGTACCTCTCTTATTTTTAAGTTATGCTCTCAACATTCACAGGTAGATGAATGGATGGACAGAGAGTATTTCCAATTCCCCCTTTTCGCTCTGCGATGGGGGACAATAAATGGATAGGCCTAAATAAACCTGCACATTTCAGGTGCACAGTTACGTAAATAAGAAGTTAAACCAGCATGTATTTATATAAAGTGACGCGCAGAGATCAGCTGACCCACCTCGTTGCAGAGTGTTTCTGTTCGACTTCAGCAGATGGTTTCCAGATGTCGTGAGTTCTGCAGGGAGAAGTGAAAGAAGCCCCTGACTCAGTAAAAAATCCTGCCGCTGAAACTGTTTACAGCGACGTCAAAAAAAACTTACAGGTGTGTCGTTCCACTGCTGCGGCAGGTCTTCAGGTTCAGGTGGGTAGGACATCCAGGACGGGCTCCGGTAGGAGGATGGCGGAGACATGACGAAGTAATCTGAGTACCCCGGACGGTTGGCCGAGATAGCGTACACCGCAGTGATTGGGTTTCCTGTAAGGTGGAACAAAGTGTGTTGTTAAGCTCACAGCCAGTCTCTGTCCTGTGCAGTTCATGGTGCAAACACTGCGTCCTGCCTGAGTAGTTGCTGATGGACTGATCGACGGACACGGCGGGGAAGGGCGTCCTGGAGAGTGGCAGGTAGGGGGCGCCGTTGTGCGTCTGGGCCTGCAGCTCTGACGCCTCAGACACACGAGGCTTCAGACTCACATCAGGGGTGGAGCTGTTACTGCGGAGGAGACGCCGATGTTAGTCAGACACACAGAAACTCAGATGCAGAAAACTAAAACTCAAAGACGTGAGAGTCACTCTGAGCATCTGCAGCCAAGACTGGAAACATTTTGAGGGGTAACTCCTTGGAAAACATGGCCTGATTCTGTGTGCACAGCTTGCAATGCTTGTATTCTTGCCTGTGCACATTATCTTATTGTCCACCTTCACCAACGTTACAACCACCTCAGCTTGTTTTGTACCCACATCATTTCATCACCTGGAGTAAACTTCAGAAATAAAGAGGGGCAGATGTGGACCACCTGAGGCAATGGAGAACCCCCACAAACTTTGCAAGACATTCTGGGCACTCACTAATGAACGTCGTCCACCAACTAGTCCCAGCTCAGTTAGATGTATTAAAACTAGAAGCAGGACCGGAACCAGGAGGTCGAAACCAGAAAGAACGAGCTCCCCCTAGTGGATGGCAGCAGTATAACTTTTAAATCCTGCTATATGTAAATTAATGCGACATTTGTCTCATTAAAAACTAAAAATACACTTCATATCAATTAGTGTTGAATTTTGTTGATTCATGTACTTTGTGGCTGTTTGTATGAATCACTTTTTTAAAAACGTTTAGAATTAATGAGTTTTTTTAGGCTTTAAACAGTGTCATGTTCATGTGATTGACAGCGTGACAGCGAGTTAGGAGGGTGTGAGGGCAGCGGTTTTATATCAAGGGTGCAGCCTCATGTCATAAAAGATCCTGAATACACTGGCTCTGAAAAAGCAAAATAATTAAAAAAAAAAAAAAAAAAAAAAAAAAATGGCGGGTCCCAAAAGCAAACAATTTGGCTTCAGTTCTGAGCAACAGGGGAAGCTGATCTTTTTAATGCAGATGATCGCCGCCCAGTGAGTCGCTACCTTCAGCTTTATGACAAGTGATGGAAGGAACAAGGTTGGTCTTGAAATGCAAAATGAGACAAAAATCAAAAGATTTCATAAAATAATACAAATTATGCTGTTCGTGATGACTTCCACAACATTTTAATTGAGTCGCCATAAAGGGAAAGCAATCTTTCAATTGTGGGCGCTCCTGTGTCTGCTGGTATATCTGTTGTCAAAATATCTAATGAACATTATTATTGTCTAATAATTATTATTAAAATGAATTAATTAGCTTTTAGACTACCCCAATTTAAGATAAACACCACTCACCAATTTGCCTTAGGAAAAGCAAAGAAGGCTAAAAGTTAGATCATTTTAAAAATATTGAGCTTGAATTTGGTGTGCTAGTAGTTGCACATCACACCAAACAAACTGTGGACAATACACATGGCACAATATTTCATCTTAAAACTTTGGCATTAACCCTGTTTGTCTGTTAGCAAAATATTTTGTGAACTACTGGACAGATTTGAATGAAAGCAACATCTGAATGTGCATCTACGACTCACTAACATTCAGAGTCAACTTCATTCAAGATGGCTGCTGCAGGTAATTGACCTTAAAAAACAAAAATGGCAATCATTCAGTCACTTGTATAGATATTGAGCTAAATTTTATGTGGTAGTAACTGAGAGTCATTATCAGCCCATTATGTGATTGGCTGCAGAACCCATCAGAATTCACCCTTTTCCTTTCTCAGATCTTAAAATGATTTTATTGTAAAACTTTGGCAGGAAAGGCAGCGGGCGATGTGCGGGAACACGGTGGACGTTACAGCTCAGCGGAGGACAGATGAGGTCACTGATGGACCTCGAAGCCGTTATGCACAGAGCACATAAACGCTGCATGCTGCATACTAAAGAGGAATTACCATGCTGCACTCCTCCTCCCTGAGGACACACAGGAGCTGATGTGTGCAGAGGCAGCTCATTAACCTCTAAAACACCACTTTAAATAAGAATAATTGGCCACACGTTCTGATTTTAAATAAAAATCATGATAATTAGAGAGTTATGACAAACAGTCATGCCCTTTATCAAAAATAATAGATCCTACTTCTTTTTTTTTTTTAAATAAAATTATAGATATATAATTTTATGTTTTGGTAGTAAACTACATTTCCCTGCCAGCTGTCTTATAAAACATTAGTTCCCATCACTCCACAGCTGTTCACATCTGGAGTTTTATTCCAGCCAGGTTTTTAATTTATGAGTTTTAATATTTGTCCAGTAGATGGTGATCGTGCTCCTTTCATGGAAACCATTTAGCAGCCAGTCTGTCACTCTAGTGCCCAGCAACTGTGCATGCAGAGGATGCTCCAGTCACGTGACGCAGACTAACATCTGAGCCACTTAAATGATGCTGATTCAGCATCCACACCGATTTACATGATTTCTGAGTTTTTGCACAATTTGTACTATTTTAGTCATTTATATATCTAAATGTTCAGCTCATTTGAGAGATGGGCATTTTTTATTATTATTATTATTTGTTTTTGGTAACCAATAAATAAATAAATAAAATCCCTTTAAAATCATTTTAATTTTATTTACAAATTTTTCATCATTGAAATCCACTGACGATTCTTCAGTTCTAATAATGTTCTTTGATATTGCAGTTTTTATGCTACTTCTAGTATTTAGTTACTGCTCTGTTACTTTTAGCTTTTAGCTAGCTTTTTGCTACTTTTATTTTTTAACCAGATTTTTATTTTAGATTTTAGCAAATAATTTACCATAAAACCTTTAGCTAAACTTTGCTATCTTTTATTTATAGACAGCTTTTTGATTTTTAACTTTTTGCTAGCCTTTGGATACTTAGCTCGCTATTAGCTCTTTTAGCTTTTAGCCAAAATTCTGCATTTAGCTTAAAGCTAGCCTTTTGATTTTAGCTTGTTGCTAACCTTTTGATACTTAGTGTACAACTTTTGCCATTTTTAGCTTTTAGCCAGAATTCTGTTTGTTGTAAGTGTTGCTACTTTTAACCTCTGGTTAGCCTTTTGCTACTTTTAGCTTTTAGGCAGCTTTTTTTGCATTTAGGTTGTAGTTACCTTTGGGTAAGTCTAACTACCTGGTAGTCTTATGCAAACTGTTTTTTCTAGCTTTTTTGCAAGTTTAATCTTTCAGACAGCCTTTTGTTTCTAGCCTTCTGCCTAGCCTTTTGATACTTTTAGCTTTTAGTTAGTTAGTGTTTTGCTTCTTTGAGTTGTAACACTTAAGTTTCAGTTTCTTTAGCAAATTTCAACTATGTTTTTCAGTTGCATTTACACAGAAAATGCCATTTCTCTACTTAATACCCTGATGTTTCCGGTTAATATTGTATGTTAGAGTTCTGAGGTTTGATTTAGCCCCTGAGCTGCATTTTAATTGGATGGCTTTTGAACGCCATACGTGACTGTTCACAGTAAACTGGATCTTTGAATATCTTAATGGGCCAAATGTTCAACACAGAAGGTGTTATGAATATTGTTGTTTACAGAGAGGACGGCGTGTGTAACGTCCCTTAAATGTCTGTACTTAGATGAGTGTGTTACCATCGTATTGAGGTCCCAGGTGGTGGTCCTGGTCTGGAGGGGATTAGAGGCGGGGGAGAACCGATGCCCATATCAGGAAGCTGAGTAAACCGAAAACCCTGTGGAGGATAAAAATAGTCTTAATCATTTACTGAACATCTGGACTTGATGTAAACAATACACAGAAACTGATTTATCCAGGAGGAAATACTGAACTGCATCACACAAACAGGATTTCAAATTGCAAATGTAGTTTTCCCTTTTGGCGTCAGCGTCATTAATCTCCTTAAAACTGCCCCATCACTGAAAAGCTGAAGGCAGCACAGCAGTAACCAAAGTGTCACGTGATAGCTAAATAGCTGCATGCAAAGATTTAAACACATTTTTTGTTGTTGTGAGAAAGGGACCCTTAAAAGATAACACTTCATGTGATGGTTAACATAAAAACATGACAAATTTACCTGCCATACATGGAGAAAACAAATAAAAACTGAATATTGTGATATTGTAAAGACACAAATACTGGTATTGTTGGATTTTAAGCTCAAAGTATCAACATGCTAAATCAAATGTAAAAGAGCAAATTGAGCAGATCTACTTCTTCCTGAAACAAACATGAAAACATATTGACAGCTGTGCAGGAGCTCAGGACTAAACCTTCAGTCACAGCTGACAAACTGTGACAGTGTGCTGCAGCTTACCTGTCTGCACAGGCTCTTAGTCCTGAAGGAGCAGCAAAGCTTCTTCAAGTTTAAACAAATGCAACTTTATGAATCATACTGCTGAGTTATTCTGCAGCAGGTCTGAAATAAACTTAGAGAAGAGACCAAATGACACATTTGGCTCCTTGTGTCAAAGCATTTAGAGGTTTAAAAATGTGTGCTGAATAATGTCTTGACTGAAGGAACCAGTTAAAACTGCAGAACCAGAAAGAATAAATGTACTCCTAGTGTAGTTGGAGAAAAAAACAGTGACAGTGCTTTTCTTTCTCGTAGAAGACACGTTCACGTTGGGATGATGTCGTTTCAAGAGCGTTAACAAGTTAGACGTGTTGCTGCTGCAGATCCAGTCTCCGTGAAACAACGTCGACACACAGCTTTGGATTTGTTCACGTCTTTTAACAGGAAAGCCATAATGTTCCCCAACAGGAGATTGCAACCACAGACAGAAATACGTTTACGTTTAAATTGTTTATGTCTATGACCGCAACAAGATGCTAGGCTGCTAATGCTACATGCTGCAAGATAATAGCGTTGTGCTGAAACACGCTTAGGAATTTTAGTTCCGCAGCAGATAATCTCTCGTTAATAAAATTTAATGAGTGAAAAAAATGACCAAAACGGTATGCACATGGACTGAACCGAACGTGCCGTACTGAAATGTTCCCTCTTTGCTCCACAAAAAGGGCAAAAAATAAATAAAATTGACTTTTTTCTGTACTTAAAGACGTGTTGTATTTGTTTTTTGGGGGTCTACATGGACGTAAGGGATACATTTGTAGATTTTATTGATCCCAGAAGTGGAATAAACAGTTGTTATGGTATAATATAAATTACAGCCACTTCTGTCTTTATTGTCACTATAGTTGGTGTTTATTCCATGTGTTCTGAATTGCCTGGCTTTAATGAGGGTTATTGTTTTTATTATTAGCTTTGTTTGTATGTAAGCTGGACTTAATGTCTTTTATTCAGCTGAAAGACCCCCTTCGGGGCCGACAATACAAAAAGGCAACGGCTGTTTGTTGATGCTAATTACTTGCCTCTATAAAACTAAACCTAAATAAAAGTTAAACACTGTATTAAATACAACAATTTTGAAAAAGTTAGAAAATTGTGATATGTAACTAAAGCAGAATGGAGTGATTTGAAAATTTCCTAAACTAGCATTTTATTCACAAGACAACACAGTCAACATATCAAACGTTGAATCAAGAGGTCATTTTGGATTTTAAGTCAGCTAAACATCTAAAAAAATGGGATGTGAGAAACAAAAGGTTGTAAAATACAGTAAGCGGTATGAATAGGAAACAGCTGGAGGAGCATTTAGCAACTTATTGCATTAATTGGCAACCAGTAAGTAAGAGGACTGGGTATAAAGAACAATCTAGCGGCTGATTTTGTTCTGGACATCAATGCATGGGCTCAGGAACACTTCAAATAATCACTGCTTGTAAACGCAGTTCACAGTACCACCCACAAATGCTGTTTAAAGCTCTAGCATACAAAGAAGAAGGCATGTGAACACCAGCTAGAAATGTCTTTGTCTTCCCTGGAACAAAGTTTTTATAAAATGGACTGAGGCAAAGTAGAAAACTGTTCAGCCAGATGTTAAGTTCTTTTTGGAAACCAAGAAAATGATGTCCTTCGTACTGAAGAGGAGAAGGACCATCCAACCTGTTACCAACACTTAGTTCAAAAGCCTGCCTCTCTGATTGTATTGGGGTGCATTAGCTCCACTGGCACGGGCAGCTTAAACATCTGGAAAGGCTTCATCAATACAGAAAAGTATCCACAGGTTTCCGAGCAATATCTACACCCATCCAACAGAAAATCCAACAAAAATAGCCAAAAACTGTAGAACAGCTAGAACCCTACATCATGAACAACATTCCCCCCAAAAACTCCAGGAACTTGTCGCCTTAGTCCCTAGATCAGGGGTGTCCAAACTTTTTCATATCTGTTCAAAAATTATCAAGATGAGAAGACTTGTGGGCCACACAAATGTCAATTTAACTCAACGTGAACAATATTTTGGATGAAGGACAAAAGTTTATTAATTTTGGTGGAGAAAAACTTTGAAATTGGAGATTCAAAACATTAAAAGCCTCAAAAACACTAATCTTGTTTTTTTTTAATTAAGAATTATTTAATTTTTTTGATTTGTTGAATCAATGTTTGTTGTTTTCTTGTGTTTGGAAAGTTCATTTTAGTCTGTTGTCAGCAACAAAACCATAATTTGCGTAAGTGTCCTTTTAAAAGGGGGTCGATCAGCCTTTTGGACCATGGATGGCCCAAAAGGCTAATCCAAGTTCTGAAAAGTCGTCCAGCTGTCAGTTGCTGAAACAGATTCATTGAAGGTTTGAAGGGACACTGATAAAGTTGATCAAATGGTATGTCGATAATACCATTTTATATTAATTTAAAGAAAATTCCAAATTTCTTCTATTGATTATTACATCAACTGCAATTGGTTCTATTTAGCAAAGTTTTATGAATAATTATCCAAAAGTCTCCTTTGTCATAGAAGTCTGTAAATGTTTTTGGTGCTTTGTTACCATGAAGAGAAAGTAAAAAGATTCATTACAGCCAAAGGTTTGTATTTTGCTTAATTTTGATGAGATTTTGTTTCATCTGTTTTTTTACGGTGGCCCTGAGATGTAAATGAACAACATTTGAAAATAAATAAATAAATAAATAAAAAATAAACGGAATTACATTTCAAAAAATTAAATTAAATTTGAAAAACACAACAAAAACACATTTGAACAAAATGGAATCACATTTGAAAAAAACAGAATTAAGTTTTTAATTCCTTTTTTTTTTTTTTTTTTTCAAACGTTGTGTTTTTGTTGTTTTTTCTAATTTAATGTCGTTTTTTGAAATGAAATTCCGTTTTTTTTAAATGTTGTTCATTTACACCTCAGGACCACCGTAGTTTTTCTGTTAAACCTACACATTATATAAAAAGAATTACCAATGAATATGCAGAAACTCTGCATTAACCTCTTAAGCCTGCTGGCTAAAATGATACTGTTCTTAAACTGCAGTTGTGGGCCACACAAAATTACAACAAGGGCCGCAAATGGCCCTCGGGCCACACTTTGGACACCCCTGTCCTAGACGTTTACAGACAGTTGTTAAAAGAAGACTGGATGCTTCACAGTTGGAAACATGAACCTGTTCTAATTCTTTTTGTAGGTGTTAATGCAATAAAATTCAAAATTACCTCCACAATTTTTTTTTTAAATCATACTATCAACATGAGACATACGGTGCATTCAGTTATTCGTTACTTTTTATACATTGTCCCTTTTTTTTTGAGAATGAAGTAAATGTTTTGTTTTAAACTGTTGTTTAAAAAAATGAGTGAGAGTGAAGTTGATGTACAGCTTCTGGTTGTGCTTACTGGTTTAGGCAGGCTACACTGGTGCATGTCCTCGTAGCCTGCGCTCCTTTGCCGGCCTCCACAGGGGTGGTTCATGGTCCCCGGGGCGCTGGTCACCCCGTCACCATAGTGGCTTGAATGGGTCGGATTGTAGACACTGTGAGCGTGGTGGTGGTGATGGTGGTGGCTGGTGTTGAGAGGAAAATATCATGAAAACACAAAACCAACACAGAATACTGTACACTTTATGTTTTATTGTCCTCTCTGCTGCTCAGGCTGAGAATCTGTTCTACTTTGTGAGGAACAGATTGGGAGTGGGCTGCTGAAAACAGAGTTCACACTCAGCACCAGGCGACCTCTCTCGTTTCTACACAATACTAACAACAATGCAGATGTGCTCGCTGCGAGACGAAGCATCGCTTAGAAATAAAAATTTACTTGGTTGGAGGCGAAGGGGGGTCATGGTCCGGAGGTGCCAGGCTGAAAGCGTTGCCAAGCAACATGTGCATCTGCGTGCGGACCTCGTCAATGGACGGCTGCGAGCTGAGTGTGGAGGAGTCGGAGCCGCGGTGAGCTTTCACCCCTAAACTGCTGTTCCCGGTTCCAGTGGATCCACCTCCGTAGCCCAGAGAGCTCATCAGACGGTCCACGTTGGTCTCCTCAAACGGTTCCGGTTCGCCCTGCGAAGGAAGCGCACATGCAGTTCACACTCAGACTAGAACGTAGGAGATTTCTGAAAACAACTTTTAGGACGCAAACTTTTTAACACCATCTGACCCGTTAATGTCTGATTCCGTCATAAAAATGTGCAACAAACGGTACAAAGAATTTCATTCTACGATGTCCCAGTTTCTAAAGCAGCAATCTTTGTAGCATGTTCAAAAAGTCAGAGCTGAAATGTGTGTATGAACAGCCAGGATGCTTATATGAACTCAATATTTATAGTCAAAAATTTACCCTCTGCTTCGAGGGCTCTTAAAGTACCTGTGATGTGTGTTTCCTATAAATACAAAAAGGGGGAATAAAACATCTGGCTGTTTAAGGAATCTGGCAAAATATACGATTTTTACCCATTTTGTCATATAAGGTATATTTTTGTTCAACTTGTTCTTTTCTGGGCCTTTAAATAAAACGTCTGCACCTTACAATCATGTTATCATCATTGACGCTGTGATTATGTAAAAAACAAAAAAAAACCTGCATAAATTACTGCTGTGTCCTTAATTCAATATACTGTACCTGTATACAGCATAGGAATACAGCTGTTGTTGCTTCCGTGCATAAACAGAAAAATCAGTTTTGCCCCCTGAAAATAATTTCCCTCCAGTCTAAGATAATTTAGGATAATAATAGAGTGGAAGTTTGTCTTTTATTGAGTGGTGTTTAAACGACAGTGGAGGTTTTAACATTATGTTCATATTTGCTCAAGCATCCTGCTCGTCCTCGTGCAGAAGTTTCACATCTGATTTTTGACGAGCTGCAGAGAGTACTGTCACAAACTGGAACGCTGTGAATTGAAAATGGCTGCAGTGTTGTTTATTTATTTGTTCCGTTCCTCCCAATTTATTTTTCTCTGCAGACATTTTGTCTCCTTCTCACTGCTGCCGGGATCAGCTCAACATCTCAGCAAGGGTGTGAAGACGAGCAGTGGCACATGACACAACTTCCATATGTATGCATTAGGCTACACTGATTTAGTAGACAGTTTCATCCAAATATTAGATACGTATGTATTTAATTACACAGTTTGCTGTGTTCAACATGTAATTTCAATGATTCATAGTGAAATTTTGTTTTTATGACATTTTGATATTTCATGCTTTCACATAAATATTTGCATAACAAAAATATTTTAGAGAGCATAAGTAGATGCCATTTTCTAATCATAATTCCTTGGTCATAAGGGGGTCAATAAAGTTGCAGAATATGATCAATAATGAGTTCTTGTGGCTCAATGAGACTAACCTGGATAAATAAAGGTTAAATGAAAAATATGTAGGTAAATGTTTACTGAAAACCCTCACTAACATACTATAGAACCACACAAATGGGGTTTAAGCTCACAAAAAGAAGTGAAACCACCTTTGACTCTAAACATGATAACAATTTTAAAGCAGTAAAGATAAAATGAGTAGCTAAATGCCTACATTGTACACAGACACGTGCTCCTGCAACAACACACTCTGTTCTCCTTGTCCTCCTTCCAACAGCTTGCTGCATTCCCAGGATATTAACAGCTATTGAGTCTCCCATCTGAATCCTTGAATAGGTTATAATCAAATTCAGAGTCGTTGACATTCAGCCAGGTAGCGCCGTCGCTTCTGTTGGTATGTTCTGAGCATCAGAGGTGCAGCAGAAACATATTTCACTCACACTCAGTCTGGGCTCTTTATATCTTCTTTTCTTCCCATCTTTTGTCCTTATCTCCTGATAAATTAATCACCTTTTCTGTTCATGTTTTCCATCTTTATTTTCTTATCTCTGCTTTGTGCAGGTTTCTAAAGTTCATTGAAGGATAATTTGTTAATCCTTTTGGTCTGAGCCTAAAGCAATCAGAGAGGAAGAGGGAGAGGAAGGATTAAAGTTATAAGTACTCGCAGAAGATTGTTTTAATAGATTGACAAAGACGCAGCGTTTTACTTCCCAGCAACTATATAGAGTGACCCGTTTTGTCACTGCTGTGTGTGACTCACAGGGTCAGAACATTTGAGCTGCAGCTTCAGAGAAAATCTGATTTCAAAGCGTTGAACGTTCTTGCTGCTGGGGACTTTTCACTGAATCTCAGCTGCAGAGGATTTTCTGTGAGTTTGGGTTAAAACAAGAGGATTCCTGGTTTTTACTTTGAATCTTTCTAAAACGGATTTTTATCTCCCGGCCTTTTCTCAAACTTAAATATGGCCTTTTTTTTTAACCTCACAATACTAACTTGCATTTCTCCAACAGGTGCAGGTACTTACATCATAGCCGTTGTTGCGGATGCCCCTCCTGGATCTCTCCCTGAGCACCAGTAGGTCCATCTCTGTCTCCACCGGGCTTGGGCTGCTCAGAGACTGCCGGCTCCAGTAGGTGGGCTCTCGTGGGTGGGAATACCTGGGGACCAGAACTCTCAGTGTCACCGCTCCAACTTGAGGATGTGTTTTTAGAGACAGTCCTCTGCAGGAATGGGACTACTAATTACGTCTAGGTCAAGTTTTATGAGAATAAACACAATTCTCACATGTTTATCATTATAATAAACAAGTACAGCTAAAGTTAATGTAAAACAATCCCTACACAGTATTTACATGGATCAAACCCTTCATGTTTTATTATCAATTTTATATTTCAGTAAAACTGTTTAAAACAACATTTATTACATATTTTCAAGCAAATAAATCCTGGTCAAGAACCATTTGGTTACTGTGAACGCAATGTTTTCTATTTTTTTATTTTAGGATAAACTTTGGGGAAAGTTTTGCTTATTCATGCCCAAACTGCTGCAGCTCCTTCAGGCTGGATGGATGCTGCTTGATTCCAACTATTTTTAAATCAAACCAGAAATTCTCATTTGAATTGAGGTCTAAGTTTTGAGTGAACCATCCAGGAAATTCAACTGGTTCTGCCTAAACCACTGGAGTGTTGCTCCAGCTGTGCACTCATTGTCCTGCTGTGAAGTGAACCTTGGTTCCAGTCTTTAATCTCTGAAAGACTCAAACATGATTCCCCCACAAAAAAGAAACATCTGTGTCTTCCGTCTTTACATAAATTCTGATTAGTTTTGTGCTGGTGGACCAGCATCCACACAGCATGATGCTGCCCCCACCGTGCTTCACTATGCATGTTGATGGCACCATTTACTTCTGAATGTTTCTCTAATAAACATTAAGTATTATGTCCATGTTTTAGATAACAGTTTTAGCTGACAGTTAATGTCTTAAGTTTAATGCGTATTTGCACTTTACTCACATATCACCTGATAACAGATCTAATATTTATGAAATTAATTATGATGATTTTTTATTTTAATATTTACATGTTTTACCTAATCTAATGATAAATTCATCACATTATAAAATTCAGCACATAAAGAAATGATCGTCATTAGGAACATGTTTGTATGTTAATATTTTACACACTGCTTAAATAAACATTATAATAATCAATACTGTACATCTGGGTTGCCAGATAGGAAATGTAATAGTGTACTGTTGTTTTAAAGGTGTTTTATTTTGAATAAAGCTAGGGTGCAATTTCTCACTAGCTCTGGGGGGGGGGGGTTTGGAGGGAAGAGAGTGCACGTTTTTCAACAAACGAGGGAGGGGGTAAGATGAGGTGTGTTGTGATTAGCGAACAGGACCGTTTGAGCATCTAGCGAGCACAAAGTTTGGCAGATCAGACTTTCTGATGATGTGTTCACAAGACTTAAAAATGTTTTTATTGTTAAGTAGATTCTAAAGCTGCAGTATACATACATTAATTATCATATATCTGGTAACACTGCTGTATTGTTTGTGATATGTAAAATGTGACTATTACCACATAAACAAAAACATTATTTGGATTAAATATTCTGGAATATTTGTTGTTTTGTTTTATTTCCATTGAGAAATGTGAGCATGACCCAATCCTGTGCTCTTCTTGTGTGTTTTTGGATGTCAGAGTACACGATGAAGATCTGTTTTATTCAAAGCATCACACAGGAGGATATAAAAACCCAACAGTGGACTTCTGCAGTTTACACGAGGCTATAAACAAAGGAGCGCACAACTTTACTTCAGATCTGAAAGAGATTTGCAGACATGATGACTCTATTTGGTGACACTTCAGTGTGTAATCCATTTTCATTTATTCAGTGAGGAGCCAGGCTCCTTCTGCAGGCTGAATGTGATCCTAAACTCTGTGATAAAGTGAAGCAAAACAGGCACTCGTCCATGTGAACTGTCAAATATTAAAGCACTGA
Source organism: Simpsonichthys santanae (assembly GCA_031762415.1). NCBI lineage: Eukaryota > Metazoa > Chordata > Actinopteri > Cyprinodontiformes > Rivulidae > Simpsonichthys > Simpsonichthys santanae. Next base: position 10,027,010 of record JARVLU010000002.1, on the reverse strand, counting down.
CCAAATCTCACCATTTCCTCCATGTTGCTTAGCAACTGTGATGTACAACCACAAGTGTGCAACAAGTTCTTTTTATTATATTTGGCAGGAAAATGCAGTTTAATCTGAATATTGTAGCACACTGAACAAGAAAGCATTAATTACGACATCAGTATGATAGAAATAAGATTCTTCCTGCCTAACAATCTCAGGCAGCTGTAAAGCTCTTAGTTTAATAGCTTACTGCCTCAGAAGTGAAATTAAAAAGAAATTAGACAAAACGGGAGGAATTTAATTAATATTTTCAAGGTTTTTTAACAACTGACGTCCTGTTTTACATTGTGTTAAACTGCTGAAGAAATGGATTTGAATATGTTTCTGTACTTACTGTAAAGGTTTAACTGCTTTGTCATTTTTACTCTGAAACTGTTCTTAATATTGTTAAACATTTTCTGTGATATAGTTTGTAATATTTGTATCATACCATGTCACTATGTCTCCTTGTTTGTACTGAATCTCAGTCAAACCTTTTCCACAAGTATTCCACAAGACATTAAGCTGTAAGCAACCAATAAACAGCTAAAGATTAAAGCTCTTTAAAATAAAAACTATAGATATTCATCATTAAGTGTGCAACAACCTGCTGGAAATGGATGAAAATCAACTTAAATGTCAGCTCTTGAGAAATAAAGTCCTAACAAAAAAAGCTGTCAAGAACCAAGCTCCGTCTTTTACTAAAGATACTCTTATCCTATATTTTCCTAATAGAGTACTTTGCTCTCAGACTGCAGGTTTACTTGTGGTTCCTAGATGACAAGTAGAATGGGAGGCAGAGCTTTCAGTTATCAGGTTACAACATCCAGTTTCTGTCTGACACCTTGTCTATTGTTAAGACCAGACTTAAGAGTCTTCTTTTTGATAAATCCTATAGCTAGAGTTGGGTTTCCTGAGCTATCTTATAGTTCTGCTGCTCTAGACTGCTGGAGGACAAACAGACCACATTTCCTCACTCTGCTGTTGTCTTTACTTGCTCTATTCTCCATTTTTACATGCAATTTTTAACATTAGTAAAATGTGTTTTTCTTTGTTGTTGTTTTTTCGCCCATAGAAACCACAGCTTGACCAGTCATTCTGTGGTCACTCATCCTGGGTCTGGTTCTGGTACTGCTGGAGTTTTTTTTGTTTTGTTTTTTTTTTCTGTTAAAAGGGAGTCATTCCTTTCCACTGTCGCCAAAGTGCTGCACAGGCTGCAGGTTGCGACAAAGTGGAGATTCAACGCAATCTGCCGGCTTCCTTAAACAAATGGGTTTTCAAAATCTTTGGATTTGAATCTGACTTGACTCATTCAAAATCAGAATTGAGATTTTTTATGTGCTTTTAGTGATTAAACCTTTTGTGACACAGTTTATAATTAAGATAATCATTTATTTGTTTTAAAAATTATCATCTAAGGGAGAAAACAGAACTTTAGGAACTCCTTACCTCTTGTGACATCCTGCGAATGAGGCCCTCTTCTCCTCGGCGGTCATGGGCTGTTTGACCCCGTTGTCATGGCGACTGTGTCTGCTGTCTCGGTGAATGTGACTGTGGTTGAGGCTCTCAGAGAGTGAGAACTCTCCGTAGCCTTTCCTTCGAGCCTTCTGACGCAGTTTGTTCCTGTAGTGCTCGATGTCTGACTTCTGTTTCAGACCCACATGGTTTGCCTGAAAAACAATTAACTCGTCCACTGAACTCAAAGCGTCCAATTTTGCACAAAAAGGTTTGGTTTATAAATATTTTCATGATGAAATTTAACGTTTTCACACTTTACTTTTTGCTTTTTCCTGCTTCAGAACAATCAGAGAGAGCGTTTCACCCTAAACATAATTTTTTTCCTCTACGAGCAGGGCAACAATAAATTGCAGCAGATAAATTGGAAATCCAGAGAGTCCCTGATGGAGGGTTCTGGTGTTATAGGTTGAGGAATAATTTATCTTCTGTCCGTGTGGCTGTTTCAGACACAGGAGTGCAGAGAGTTTGAGATACAATGAGCGTGATGTGACAAAAACAGGGGAGAGGTTAGAGAAAGAAAAAGTGTTTGTAGCAACACCAGCTAAATTCAGTAAATGTGTCCCAGAGAGAGAGGTGGGAGCAACAGACACATGTCACATAAAGCACCGTTTTTGGTCCTTTTGAATGGATTTGAAGCTGGATGTGACGCCACATACATTTTGATATACAGTACTCTCATTTGTAGCAATTGCCCTGAATTCCCTGTGAACATTTTCAGATATCCAAACAATACAACCGGGAAAACACAATGCTCTGTGTTACCATCATCACAGTGAGTGTGATAAAGTGAGTGTTGTGTGGAGGGAGCAGACTCACCTCCCCGTTGACGATGACAGAGTCCTGGCTGTGTGAGGAGGAGGAGGGGTACGAGTAGGTGGGCTGGGCCGTCATGGGTTTGATGGTAATGAGACGCAGGGAGCTGGAGTGGTCTTCGCACAGGTCTGGGAGGAGGGCATGCTAGTTAGTTATAACTAGTTACAGACTGGTATTTATCATGTTTCAGTTGTGATACAGTTGTTATCATGGGAAGTTGAAAGTAAAGGTAGTATTTCACGAGGCTGCGGTAAGCTGGAAACAAAAAAAATTGCAAAGAAATCCTGAAATTTTCACTAGGAATCGAACTGAATGGCACATCTGCACCAAGTCCCTGCAACGTTTGGCTCAGATTTTGCAGAGTTGGCATGCGTGTTGCCAAAAAATATAGCTCTATAACACTTTAAACTACAGAAACATTAGAGATGATTTCAAGATACCTGCAAGAAGTGTGTGGTTATTCTGAGAGAAAATCAGATGTTTCAAACAGGTTTAAAACTCTCGTGAAGGAACTCTTGCAAATGAGTCAAGACATGTTGGAAAGTCCCTCACAGATGCAGCTCGGGCTTCGTCTCCAACATCTGCAGCCCACGCTTCAGGTTGTAGAGCTATTTAAATTAATTCAGAGATGCTAGCAACTTTTATATTTGACCCAGTCCTTATGAGGTGTGATTCATCAAGGTCGTCCTAAAATCCAACAGTGAAGTGCGAGACAGAAAAATACAACAGCAAATTAGAGGCTGCTACAAGGACGAGCATCTTGTTACAGATTACCGGTAATGTAATCATTGCTTCTGATGGAGCCTCTGTGTTCAGTGATATGCTACTTCAAGGAAAAAAAAATGTAAATTTACATTGTTTCTTGCATTCTATAAGAGCTGCTGATTTCTTGACCCTTGTCTTTATTCCTTTATCACTCTTAGATAGTCTTTAAATCTGCAACCTATAAAATGATTTCATGGCATCTATTTTAACTGAAATAGCTTATAAAACTAAAAATAAAATAAAATAAATAAATAAAAAACTCTGGTAACATAGAACAAGAAATATATATCGTAGTATAAACTAAAGGTACAACTGTTGATACAGTGATAGTACAGGATGTGGAGCTGCTTCCTGAACTGCTAATGTTTAGTTGAATTGGTTTGACTCCAAAAGGTTTTTGGATATAGATAAACAGTCAATAATCACTTGCTGAAGGGTTCATTGAAATCTGCCCAGTGGCTCATGAAATATTTTGCTAACAGACATACAGGATTGCCCCTCCAAGCAAAGTTCTGGGTTGCACTCTGGGTATGTGTTAGGACAAAGCTCATCTACTACCACACAAGAATTTAGCTCAAGTTAACTGAGTTGTAACCATTTCTGTAAGGTAAGTTGGCTGTGGCGGCCATCTTGGAGCAGCGGTTGAGTCCCGAATTTAATCAGTTGCTGACGCACATTCAGGGATTAGTTTCTGAATGTTTAAAATCTGTCCAGTGGTTTGTGAGTTATTTTGTTAGCAAAAACACAAAGTTGAACCCAATGGTGAAGATCTTATTTACTGCTTTTAGCTACTTTTGAGCTAATTTTAGCTTTTGTTCAATTTAACTTGTTTTGCTTGTTTTAACTTTCAGCTACAGCAAATTACAGCAAAGTCATTTAATTACACTGCAGTTTAGCTGAAAAAAAAAAAACAACAACTTGTTTTCTAGTTTTGTTTATTTATTTATTGGTCTGGCTGCCACAGTGAAGCAGCATGAAGTGGTCCTTTCTGATGTTCTGGATGGCCTTGTGCTGTCTTTCTTCTGATGTCACGGTAAACGTGGCGCTGAGCACGTACTGCAGCATAAATCCCATGAACTGATTTGAAGAGGTCAGGCGTCAATAATTTGATTTGTTGCACCAGTGTTGCTGTTGTTTCGTATCAAGCTGCCCGGCAGAGACAACCTACTGCTTCCTCAACCAGCAGACATTGCAGTCAGTGAGCAGAACACCTGCTGCAGATGTGTCACCAGTAAAACCAGAATAAATCTAATCATTTTCATCTGGGACATGCTGTTATCAGGTGATGATGTTGCTGTAGTTCATTTTTTGTAATATCGCTGTTTTTTTAGACTTTAACCCAAAAATGATTACCGTATTTTTCGGACAATAAGGTGCACCAGATTATAAGGCGCAATATCACTGTCATTTGCTACAGCAATAATTTTATTTTAATTTTATGAGAGACTTTCACTTTGTCTATTGTCATTATTTTAAATGTTTGATTTGTTTAGTCACTTAGTATTCTGGGTTATTTTCTCTCATTCCCTTTGTCTTGAGTTTACAGATGTTGTGACATACTAGCTTGATTGTAGCCAGCAGCTTTAATATACAAATCACTATTTTATCGAAAAGTAAAAATGCTATGCATTGTCATTATGCATTCCCAGTCCATAAAATTATGATTTAACACATCACATTGTGGCAATTCATTCTGGTTCAGATGCAGCAAAAAACAAACAAACAAAAAAAGATACTACCACTGACATGTTTTACAAATGGGAGAGCGTGCTTGTGCTGAAATACAATTTTCATTTGATTCCTTTAAATGTAACATTAAAATTTCAATTGGTTTGTCATTGCAGCCCTGATAAGAACTCCTTTATTGTCTAAAGTTCCCAGAGCAAAGACAGGAACTGGAAATGCCGCTGCATCAAGGCATAAGAATGGTCAGTATTGAAAATTAGGTTGCTACATTAAAATCCAAGATGGTCACCACCATAAATGTATGTAAACTAGCCACCCCAACCATTTGAGGAAACTATGCATTCTAATTTTTATATTGCCTCGAAAAGCATAGTTTCCTCAGATAACTGGGGTGGCCTGAAACTTAATCTATAGTGGCCAGGGCCACCATTGGTCACCCGCTGACATTACATCTGGTGGATAAAATTGCTCCTTCTACTGGTAATGATCCATCATTCTGCACTTCCTTGGAAAAGCAAATATTCTTATACACAGTGTAAGTCCTCCTTGAATATCATGCACTAAAAACATTTCACTCCAGAAAAACACATCTAACAGAAACCCGTGTCGCTTAAGTTGTTCCTGACAGTAGACTCTTTGACATTAAATGAGACTTTAGTGAGTTCTGTTTTTTTTTTTTGGTCCCTTACAAATATTTCATTTAAAGTAAAATTAGCCATTGTATGTCTTATTTTGAAAGGTAACAATGACCTTGGATACATGTTTGTATGACTTGGGGCTTTATAGTTTTATTTGGTGTCCTAATCCAGAAACATGACTCACTTAAATTATCTTTGTTGTTGTTTGTTTGTTTGTTTTTCAATCTGAGCTTGCCCTGACACAAAAAAGTGTCAAGTTATGTAAAGTCTTAACAAACATTTCATAAAGCAGTGCATTTTTAATGCTAATCTAGAAATGAACTAAAATATAGAAAATCAGTGACAAAATATTATTAAGCTATAATAAACCCATTTAAAGGGTATTTTTTTAGGTTTATAAAAATTCTGTATAAAATAAATTATATCCTGTTTATGACATATTATTATTTTGACATTAAATCTTTAATTAAATCATTTAAGTTGCTGCATAAAATCTTTTTTTTTTTGCCTAAAAATAACAAGCATTCTAACAGTAATTAAAAGATTCATTGCACATTTGTAATTTTTTACACTAATTAAACAGTCTCTGTGCTTGTTGTTTGTTCCCCCCCCACCCCCCCCACCCAGTTTACTGATGACTTGTTTTTGGATTTCACAAACCATGAACTCCAAGAAGTATAATTGTGACTAACTCCTAAAGTCACAACATGTTCTCCTCTGTGGTTTGAGAAAGAAGTAACTTGATAAAAGAGCACCCATTGGTGTTCATCTACCTGCACTTTGTTCACACCTGCATCTGGAGAGAGGCAGTGAACAGAAACAATCAAACTCTGACACGTTCACATCTACCGTGTCTCTTCTGATGTAATGAACGTGAACGCAGCAGCATGGGAGTGGACATGAGCGTGAGTACCGTCATGGACAGACACTTGATGGAGCAGCAGGTTGAGCCACTGCCCGTCTGGGTGTTCACTTTATTGTAAATCCTCTTTATATGAAAACGGTTGTGCAGACATACTGAGTGAATATGTGTGACAAATTTAAATCATCTTGGACACTTAAGAATCTGATCTTTTATCTTTTAATTTTCTCCCCAACTCTGTGCCGCCATCTTTTCTGTCATTTAATTCCAACCTTATCACCCCCACTCTCTCCTTTCTCCCATTGGAGCCTCCTCACCGTTGGCGCCCCTCTTGTGCAGCTCCTCTTTGCCGTTCTTGCTGCTGCTGCCAGTCGCCGTCCTTCGGGCCGAGGAGCTCTTGCTGGTGTTCAGCTTCCCTGAGCTGTTACTTGACATGGAGCCATTCTCCTCACTTGGCAACCGTCTGCGGTGGCCATGGCAACAAAAAGACAAGGAAGAGGAGAAAGGGAGTTGAGTGTGGCTTCCAGAGCGTACGCAAACACGGAAATTCACATTTCACAGGCGTAACAAGCAACGTGCTTAATTAAGCATTGAAAATTAACAATAATTAAACATGATTTTCAATTTACAAGCTAAATATGTTCAAGGTACACGTTCAAAACTGATTTCCGAGAACTGGGAACGGATGGAAATGCGTTTTAAAAAAATACTTTTTGTTCTAATCAGAACAGAAAGCAAACAAGAATAACTAACACATTTTTAACCACTTTAAAACTTGTAAAATCAATCAAAGCTTCAGCCTGAAAGCATTTATTGTTATTTGATGCATTATTCTTCAACCTAAAAACCTACAAACATGAGACAAACTACAGTTTATTTCCACCAAATCTACAGTATTTTCAGGCAGAAAGGAGCAAACATCTTTAAACTCTGTACAAAAAAAAATTCCATGGGAGCTTCTTGGTTATTTTTACATCTGTTGGGCTACAAGGTAAAAGGAAAGGGAGGAACCAGATTGCAGAGCTGCAGATGTTTACCACGACCCCGATTACTGACTTCATACGACTTCGCTCAAATTCCAGCTCACTGGGATTCATGTTTTCAGACTGAATGCATAAATTGTGCATGATTTTGATGAGCAATAACACAAAAATGTTTATACGAAACTGTTTAAGAGCTATTTAATCAACAATACTGAGTTAAAATCTGACTTTAAATGTTGTCAGCTCAAAGTTTTAAGGAAACTGTTTTATTTTCTTGTCCTGAATTTGCCAGATATGTCAAATAATTGCCGTCCAGTTAAGAATGTCTATAAAAACTGGTTATTTCTGGAGTTAGTTCAACATCTAATGAAAAAGGAGCAAAGGAAACCACATTCTTTATGTGAAATACATAAAACCTGTACATTTGGAAAACAAAAACAACAACTGGTGCAGTTAATGAACTGGTTTGTGTTTTTATTTAATTTACAACTCAGTCACAAGGATTAATGAACAGTGAACATAAAATTATATTTTGTCAAAAAAAAACTGCTTGTCCTCCATTTAGGGAAAAAAAAATGTAAGAAGTGACATTTCTAGCTGGGATTTAAATCCTCTGACTGTCTTGATGATGCATTATTAGTTAATTTTTGGGTTAGGTGAAATAATTTGTAGTTAACAGATAAACAAAATATGCAAACAAATGAACGTCGCTTTGTCCAGAAATAAATTGGGACAGTGATTCAAGCATTGCCTGAATGTAAAGTTAAGGACATACAGAACATTTGATAAATGAGCGGAGTGCAGATTAAGTGAATTTGTTTAGTTTAGCTGTGACAATCGCTTTGGTTGTTTCAGAGTTACATCTTCTCCTCCTCACCGACACCTGCAGAGCGTTTTAATTCACCTCACTCCTCTAATGGACACATCCAGACTGAGAGATGCTAAATGAATACAAAGTGGTCACTCTGCTCTTTTTACTCATTTTTTATCTTTTTGTAGAGGACTTGTGACTCTTCCTGAATAAACATTTTCCCCTTTGTCTTTGCTTTGAATCACAAAACTTTGCCACAACAAATTGCAGAAGCTCTGAAACAGACACTGCATCCACACATATCCATCTATATTATTAAACAACAAAGTCTCTCCTGGTTTTAATGGTTTCTGTAGAGATTCCAGTATTGTTTGAGTTCACATCATCTATTTGTAGCTCCTAGGTGGCAGGAAGGAGCTTTCTTCTCTTCAGCAGTGGCTCATTCCTCTAATGAGCCGTCTTGCTGTATTTAAGGACCAAGACTGCCAGAGGATGACACCACACCTTCAGTTGGTTGCCAGCCGCCAGTAAAAGCCACATGAAGAAGAAGAAGAAGAGGATGACACCAAGACATTGTCTACTTATGGTATTCAGTGAAAGGCCAGCGTTCCTAGTGCAAATGGAAGATATTGTGGATTATTTTGTTTTTCTTCTGCTCCTCACAGATGAGAATCTGTTTCCTACGCTTCAAGTTTCAGGCTTCCCTTCGTCCTCCAGCCTGATTTTGCCTTGGACCTTCACCCTAAAACCAATCCTCTTCATACGGACATACAAAGATCTCTCACTTACGTCGTCATCCTGGTCTGACCTGAAACTCTTACATCACCCTGTGAATCTCACCTACCATACTCACCTCCTGGAATCTTATCCTCCTCTCCAAGCCTGAACCCCTACGACCAGATTGTCTCCTCTGTTTATTATACAAACCTTCCAGAAGATCCTCTGCCTTAAAGAAAACTCTTCATTCTGCTTTCACAGATACTTCTTCATTAAATATTATAAGTAAACATTAGTTCCTTATTTCAGTCCTCAATTCAATTCAGTTTATTTATATAGCGCCAAACAACAGAGGTCGTCTCAGGGCACTGAACAGAAACGTTCATATATAAAAATCATAATTTAATATTATTTATCTGAGGAGAAGACTGCTTTGAGTTTAACTCCATCACAGAACTCTAATCTTGAGCAAGCATGAAGGCGACAGTGGAAATGAAAAACTCCCTCATGAGGAAGAAACCTTTAACAGAACCTCAGCTCAGTACAAGCGGCCATCTGCTTCACCTGGCTGGGTTTGGTAGGAACAGATACACAAGGGCAGGTCAAGAATCACGTTAAGATATAAATAGTATCAAATTAAACTATTAAATTTTAACATTCTATTAAAGGAAATGAGGTCAATTTGTCCTCTAGTAGTCTAAGTTTAAGGCAACATAACAAGCCAACCCAACTGTAGGATTCATCAAAAAGACAAGTCTTAATCCCAGACTTAAAACTGGACAATGTGTCAGCCTCACGGACAGAATCTGGAAGTTGGTTTCACAAGAGAGGAGCCTGATAAGATCTTACTCACATTCTGCTTTTGGAATCTCAAGGGGCCGCAAGTAAGCCTGCAGTCTGAGAGCAAAGTGCTCTGTTAGAAAACTATGGAACAATAAGATCTCGAATATAAGATGGAGCTAGGTTGATGAGGGCTTTGTAGGTTGGAAGTAAGATTTTGAATTCAGTTCTGGACTTGACAGGGAGCCAGTGGAGAGAAGCTAAAACTGGAGAAATATGATCTCTCCTACAACCGGTAACTCCAGTTAAGACTCTGGCAGCAGCATTTTGTATTAAATAAAGACTTTTTAAAGAAGTATTTGGACACCCAGATAACCCAGATAACTTCTCAGGTTTCAGTTAATCACACTTTGTTACCAAACAATATGAACATGTCAGTTTCTTTGAATTTGATAAAAATGCATCTTGAAACTGCTAAATTTGTCATTGGAAAAGGGGACATAGTAATTATAAATGTAGTTCTCAATAGAGCTTGGGTGGAAGTTTCATTAAATGGTAAATTGACTGTACTTATATAGTGTCCTTCTATCTAATCAAGATACTCAAAGGGCTCTACAACACAACCTGTGCTCTCATTTACGTCCACACACATTCATACAGTACTCTACAACATCTCTACAAAGATAATCTGAACAAATCATTCTATAGAAACTAATCAGTGCTTTAGATCACCTTCATATACTCATGGGAGACACATCAGAGCAGTGAGGGGTTTGGTGTCTTGCCCAGGGACAATTCAACATGTGACTGTTGGTGGAATCGAACACCAAACTCCCCCATTGGAGAACAACTGCTTTAACCATACAGCCGCCTCGTTATATCATACATACTCATGAAGATCAGTGATAGTCATTACAGAATGGTCATTCCCTGTTTTCAAAGAATCCACAATATTAAATAAAATAAGGTTATTTCTATGTGTTTCTGGACGCAGCACACCATGAACAAGGTACTAATGTGTGGCTTTGCTTGTAAACAGTAAAGTGTGAGACATACAGCTCGTTGCAAGGTGTTTTCAAAAATCTTGCACAGCCAGTGGCCATATTGGAATGTTCTTTATGACATTTACTGTTTTTGTTCTGCAAGATGCCTCACACACACCAGTTCATAGAGGATGCACATGAATACAAACATACACAGACACCTTGGGGCAGTTGCAGCAGCCACACAACGTGACCGGCATGTCTACAGGTGTGAGACACACAGATCAGTCAGACCAGATGTAGCAAAGCCACTGATTACAAGAACACAAGCACAACAGTCACACACACACACGGTCAGTGCAGTGGCCAGCAGTAGGCTGAGACACAGTAAAAGTCACGTGATGAACAGCAAAAAGCCAGAGGGATAAAGGAAAAACAATCCGTGAGTTCCATGTAAATGTGTGTGAAGGCTACAGAGAGGAGCAGCAGAATCAATAATCACACTGCTGGAAAAGTAAAGCTCATCCTCCTCCTTGTTTTTGAGCTTTTGTGTGCCTTTTAGTGTTGCTGTCTGGAGCTTGTGCACACATACACACATGCAAAGAGCTGTTCTCTGCAGGAGGCACTGAGCAGAATAAATGCACTCTCAATGAACCTGTCCTTCAATGTTGCATTGTGCTTAACATTCATGCTTCACCTTTCTCCAACAGCAGGTAAAACAGTCGCTAAACTTTGTTTTACTTGTTTGTGCCTCCTAACAAACAACATTCTCCAAACGTTTTCAAGGTTTGACCACAAATCCTCCTACTCCATCATTTCTTAACACAGGATGGTAGTTTAAATCTCTGGCTTTAAAGGCCGCAGGTGCTTTGTATTTCTTCAAGAGATGCTATGCCTTTAATTGTCCCTCGTCGTAGAGTGAAGAGAAATACCGTCCATCTGACAATCCATGTCGTGAGCTGGGGAACTTGAAAAAGAAGTGATGTGGCATCTTCCATTTTGGTGTGGCTGCATCAAAGCGGGAAAATTGGGTTCCAATATCAAAATCTAGATGACCACCACTGTTGTGTGTGGGGTGAATTGGCCACCCCAGTCATTTAAGGAAATTATGCTTTCTAGTTTACACACACACACGCACGCATACACGCACGCATACACGCACGCACACACACACACACATATATACTTTGTATATATATATATATATATATATACAGGTAGTCCTCGGGTTACGGCGGTCTCTACTTACGGCGTTCCGTACTTACGGCGCCGCCCCCAGTGACGTCATCGCGCCGTACGTTGCCTT
>JARVLU010000002.1:9993909-10008554 GCA_031762415.1 Simpsonichthys santanae | reverse complement strand
ATATATACACTGTATATTGTATACGGTAGGATGTTATTGTTCCTGGTACTTTCCCTGCCCTAAAACCATTGATGTATCATTTCAGAATAGATGTTGACAATAATATGTCTACATCTTGCCTGGTGTGCATCCCTAATTATCATCACAGTAGTGTGCACAGTTCTGGTGACATAAGGGTGAAACAAAACATGTTCCTGAGTGTGAATAATGTTTTAAATTATTCAGATGTCAGAGGTGCCGCTTTTTTTCATTGAGAGCATGTTACAAACAGAGCTGCAGCGCATTTATGACACAGACACAAGATTTTCTCTGACAAGCCAGTGGTCAGAGGATATTTGAGTTCACTGTTTATTATCAGCTTGGGTTGACTGAAACCTCGACTGATGTAGCAAAACTAAACAAAACGGAGCTGTTTTGAGTTGAGCTGCAGCTTGAAATAAAGAAAAAGCCCTAAAGACTTCACAAGTCGGAACTGCCAGAAATGTGCATATCCTGTTCATTGTTGATGTCCCCTTAGGTTCAACAGCAATAAAAATAAAAATGAAAACATTTATTGGTTTATGGCTCAGAAGTTTTAAGCTTCATTTGTGCTTTATGATTTTTATACAGCATGTGGAACATGTTCACATACAGAATTAATTAGTTTGGTCATATTTTGGAGATATTTGACCAAATTAGTACAATTCCACATACAATACACAGACAAAAAGCACAAAGACACAATATGTAACATAAATGTACGCAATGCTTCCTTAGCACACTGTATACTAATATTCCTTTAAAATAAAGTCCTAAAGAGGACATAACACTCCATGGATATTATTGACTGTGAAGAGATCATAGATCAACCCAGTTGGTTTAAAGTGGTGTCAATCAAAAGGAGGGGTCCTACACAGCCATTTTGACATTGTTGTATTTAGATTTGAAACCTCTAGAAGAATGTATGAGACTCTGTATTCAAATATACAGTAAGTCAGTGGACCCACAAGCAGGTGGCCAACAATTATGGGTTAAACAAAGACGCAATAAAGCAACAATTAACGTAAATACACGAGTCGGTCTTACCCTGCTTTGTGTATGTCAGCAGAAGGAGGCCTTTTGTTTGCAGTCCCATCCTGGTGGACCTTTTTATCTAGTGACAGTGACAGTGACAGTGGAGCATCTCGAACCGGCAGTCCCAACACCAGTGTCTCCTTGGTAACGGAGATGGTTTCATCCCCCGTCCGACCCATGTGCTTCTTGGCGTAGTCAAAGCCCTGGACAGGCTGGCAGGGAAGAGCACAAAACAAGCGAGTCAAGAGACATTTTGGCTTTGGTTAAATGTTTTACATCCTTTTAAATTGTTGATCTGTTTCACTTATTTCAAAGATGCATCAGACATTTTATTACTAATTCACAGCCCATGGACAAAAAGCAGGAAGAGACATTCAAACAAGCAGCTGGCAAACAGTGAAGCACATGCAAAGACTCAAAATGATTTTTTTCTACCCTTTTTTTATTAGCTAATTATATAAATTACAAGACTTTAACATAAACACTAACCTACAAAAAACAATGGATCACAGAATTATCAACTATGGTGTAATAAGACGTATGAACAATCCAAAATACACACCAGCAGAGACACTGGGTCAGTTAAGGTCCTTTAAATTACCTCAACCAAAAATATTACAAAAATAAAAGCCTAGTATTCTTTTAAAGAATGCATCTCACCCACCACCTTTCTGGAGGTTTACACTAGATCAAGGGTCTGCAGCCTGTGGCTCTGGAGCCACATGTGGCTCTTTGGTTCCTCTGCAGTGGCTCTTTCAAGCTTTGACCCAAACTGACATAAAACTGAATTTTATTGGTTGTATACAAACAACAACAAAAGGGATTAGTTCAAACTTTTCCTGTAATTTATTTTGCAAATATGTGAACAATGGAGTGGGTACAAAGAGTTTAACTTGATGTTTCATTTCTTTATATGAATAACTGTCTGCATAGTTTTGCCCACCAGAGGACCAGACTTAGCTTTTTTTTTTTTTTTAGATTTTTCTACCTGGATTATTGAGCATACATCAGGGTGTCTGCTTAGTTTATAGATTTTTTTAAATTATTATTATTATTAATTTTTTTTTTTTTTTTAAGGTAAAAACTTTTTTTTTTCCTGCTCTGGTCTTTTTCTTTAATAAATGTTAAAAATCATTAGATATTTTATTCTTTATAATGTCACCCCTACTGGCCACAAATGCCCCCTCCAGCAAACCTTTAGTGGCTCACGGGCCACCAGTTGATACCCACAGTTGTAACAGGTTGTTGCGGCTCTGGACACGTGCCATGTCATGTGAACGAAGGTGTAAAAATGGCTCCTTTGATCATAAAGGTTGCAGACCCCTGCACTAGATGTAAATCGTCTTATGTTGAGAAATTACAAAGTTGTAGCAGTTTTAGTTAAACCTCGACAAAAACAATATGTCATGCAATATCACATGGTGTCAGGTGTTTGGAATGACTTTAGCTCAATATATGTAAAACTGACAGAATTATTGCCATTTTTGTGTTTTGTAAGATCAGTTAGATGTGTCAGCCAATTTAATTCTGACTGGCTCTAAAAGTCAATCAGTAATAGATGTTTACTTGATGATCACTTCCTGAAAGTTTCAATAAAATCTGATCATTGGTTCATGGAATACAGTATTTTGCTAACATACATACAGAATAGTTAATAACAGTATTTTAAATACAGATCTTGTAAATCTGTTAGCACTTCAAAGTATGTTGGGGATGGGTCTTAGCTATCATCACCCCAATTTTTAGCTCAATGTCTGTAAAATTGAATGTTATAGCCATTTTTATGTTATTTTAAAATCTGTTGCTTACAGCGGCCATACTGAGTGAGACTGACAGCAAAAACATAATGTTCCTTTTGTGGCAAGCAATAATGAAGAAGAGATAGTCAAACCATCTCATCTGCAGTTTGTGTGGAACCATCAAGTCCATCTGATAGTTTTGTTGAAAACATCCCTTTACTTGTACAAGTTGGCATCTGCACACGGTTCGTGTCATTTAATTTAATTTTTTTGACCGAGGGAGGTTAAATGTTAACCTCTTTGCTTTGGGCTATGTTTTCAGACGTCTTCTGTAGGTTCATATGCAGCTGGTAGAGATGGTGAAATTTAAATACAGGAAACAGGTGAGGTCAATTTAAAAAAGAAAACGCTGACATGGTCTAAATGTTCTGTTAAGACATTTAATATCCTCACACTGCTTAGAGACGAACAGTATGATGTAATAAAGCTTTTTAATATTAAATCAATTAAATATTTAGGTACACTGCTCTTAATTCAAATAAAATGAACGGGAAGGGCATCCCTTCCAAATTACACATTTGTGAATCACCAAACAGAAGAGCTCACAAAATAAAACTAATTGAGCTCAGGAGCAGATTTGAAGTCATGTATTTTGATATGAAAAGTCATTTAAAAGGCAAAAGAAGAAAGTTTTTTTTTTTTTTTTAACGCCTGAAGACATTCTCCTTTAGCTACACACTTTTAAGTGTAGAAAACGAGGGAAATTTGTGATTTTGGGTTACACAACTACGCAGACAAAACCCTAATTAGTTTTTTTTCCCCCCCCTATTTTGAGCCGCTCCAAAATAGGACGCCTAATGCATTTGATGATGCATGATAAATTGTGAGTGCATGTAAGGTTAGGCAGCATGGGCATACGGCTGATGGTGTTGTTAATAATTCATCGGTTATACACACCACTGTGCCATCGGCACTCCTAGACACTTTGCTGCAGCCAGAAACTCGTTGAAACACATATGAGCTCATGAAAAGCAAACAGACACTCCAGATAACCTGTCCACCATGACATGAATATATGGATTTTGTGTTCACATCTGCAGGGATTGTTTGCCCTCTGAAATGATGCAGGCTGACAGTAGTAACTCTGTTGTGTGAACAATGTATAGAGAGTGCAAACACTACTTTGCCCGTGGCCTTGTGATGTTCTCAGGGTGAGAGGGAGTGGAACAGTGTGTTTCTGACAGGTGAAGAAAAGGAAAGCAGGCGGAGGATCAGAAAATTAAATGAGCTGTACCAAAAATATCCCTTCACCGACAAGCAGCGGGATCATTCAGGAACAAACACTGAGTGTGGTAAACGAAGGACGTGTTCACAGTTATAACAACAACAACAAAAAAAAAGAATTATCTCTATTACTGTCTTAAAGTTTATTTACAATTAAAACTACATTTAATTATTACACTTTCAAAACCACGTTAAAGACAGTATTTCACAAGGTTGTAACTGTTGAAGACTAAAATAGTGTTTCATAATTGAAAGAAACAAAGAGAATCTTTTGTTGTTTGTTGTTTAATGTATTGTAAGGTTCAGCCTGATCTTCTTCAGCCGCACACAGTCTTGTTGACTTTGTTTTCTGAGCACTGCCTGGATGTGGGCAGGACCATCACAAACACTCTTGGCTCATGTGACGTCATATTTTTGCGACACCCAACAATAGAAACCAAGGAGCTCATGCTAGTGTTGGTCTGTCTTTCTCTAATCAAAAACAAGCTAAAAAAGCAGCATGCTGCTAAAAGACACACAGCAAAAGGTACATGAAAGTGTACAAGACCATACAGAAGGTTTATGTCAAACACGATGTAAGAAGGTAAGCTAATGTTAGATTGTTAGAGGTGTCGTATACAGTTCGAGCAGTCGCTGAAAATATGACTCATCCAGTGAAGTGGCCCCAAACAGCGAACAAATCAACAACTACAGTCTGTTGACATCAGATCTTCAGCATGAGTCGGCACCATGGAACCCCAGTTCTGTGGGTTCCAAAGATTGAGCTGGAAGTGAGTCGAACTGCCCAATGCAAACACTTTAAGCCAAACCTTACAATGTAAGTGGCCATGTGTGTCTGCAGCAAAGTGACTAGCGTGCTGCGCAGTCGCATATGGCGCAAACAATTTTTTACCCACCTTGACAACCTCGCCCACGTTTATGATTTAATCTACTGCAGCTGTTCTAATAAAAAGGGGCAGAACTGGTGGGGCCGAGATGGGGTAGAGGCAGGGCAGCTGACTTGGGACCCAAAAGTCCCAGGTTCGATCCCCAGCCATTCCCACATGTTGTGGTGTCTCTGAGCAAGACACCAAATACCCAATTGCTCCCCGAGTACTTTACATAGCTGCCCACTGCTCCACCTTGGTGTATCCCAGGTGCAATGGGTTAAATGCAGAGAACTAATTTTGCCATTGTATGGAAATATACAATGATAACACATAGTACTTGTTAATATTATTATTATTAAATGTATCAGTTGTTTAATAAATATCATTTATAGTCACTGACTTTTAGACTTGAACATTCTGGTCTGTAGCCTCTGATGATTTCTACCATGGCAGAGCTCCATCTGAGGTCTCAAAATACTGCTCCAGTTTTTCATAGTTCTGAAAACTAACTTGTAAAGTTTGAGACACTTGCAACAGCTCTGCTACTTTGCGAGAATTTGCTGAATTTTTACAAAAAGGTTCAAAATTGAAGCAAAGGGTCTGTGCACCTCTGCAAATCAAGTGAGGATATTGAAGACGGTCACGTGAATGTCAATCGCAAACTAGTCGCAGGCCAGTGAGATGTCACCATAATCTGAATGAATCATAGGATGAAGAGCAGCTCCACTCTTCCAAACAGACTCAGGCTGTCTCGTTGCTGCCAGCTCGATTCAAAGTAAGATGGAAGCTCCTGAATGACGAGCCTAAACTCCCTGAACTTCAAGGATATTACGAACCAACGCCTTAGCTTTTCTTACCAGTAAATGTGATGCCAGGTCTATCTTCTGACAGACATGCTGCATTCAAACAACAGCTAGAAAAGCTAGATCCAAGGGAAATATTTATTGCATGTTCTGGCAACCAGTGCCAAACTTAAGTCGAATTTGTTCATGCATGTATGCATGGACTTCTAGCATGCAAAAACAGGAACAAACTCTATGGGATTGTCAGGATGTGCAGCAAAACTGCTGGCATAGCCCTAAAGAACATCACTGGCCTACACAAGGTGGGGTCAGTGACCAGGCTGATTCTGGCAGATCCTGATCACCCACTCCATGGCAAGTTCAGTTCGCTTCCTTCTGGACGCGGGTATCTGCTGCCCAGATGTAGAACAAACAGACTAAAAATCCTATTCATACCTGTAGCAATCAGGCTTCTCAATGAAAAATGATGGTTTCTGCACTATTTTAATGTCTCAATGTCTTGTCTAGTCTGGATGTTTTATGTCCCTACTGACTGTGAAACAAATTGCCTTTTGCAGATCATAAAGATTCTTGAACTTGAACTTTCATGGCATTGTGTGTGAAGGTGTATTGCACATTTCATTGAATGTATAGAAAGTTTTAGTTTGACAAATATGGTCTTTGGAATGGTGTGCTTATCAAATTTCTTAGCAAAGGGACCTTCAGTATCTTCTCCCCTTATCAAAATATCTGAAACTGCTATGACGCTGCACTATAAACTGCAATTAGATGTTGTTTATTTGTTGTCAAACCCTTAAATGTTTTGCTTCAGGTACAAAGTAAGTACAGTATTTATTGGTTATTGTACTGTATGCAGATGTAATCTTAGTAATAACATTGGTTCTGCCTTTTTGAATGGCTTCAGCCTTTATTTACTGTAAAGTGGTAATAATTAAAGCCATAATAATCTGTACACAAATTGAATAACATATTTATACCTCAGTATTCTATCCCCAGCATGGCTTGAAGCCCACTAAAAATTCACTATTCGGTCACTGGTGGATACTGGCTGTTATCCACAAAGACTGGATGGATTCACAGAAAAGGCCAAGGAATGTCACCTTGAAGAGTGTGACTGACATTTCACAACTGGTATTTTAGAGCCCTGGCTCAAGATCTGTCATTAACTCTGTCCTTTATTAAAACAGACACATCCTTCTTTTTAATGGTCTGTCCTTCTTCTCTAGATCTTCCCCCTTCCTTTCCCCATCATCACCTCCTCTCTTCCTGTGCTCACTAACAGTGTGTTGATTTAACAAATCTTCAATCTTGTCTGAGGAGCCAGGTTTAATGAAAATGTTGGCTGTAGATGGAGTTTGTGGAACACCTGAACCTGTGATCTGTCTGTCAGAGATGAATGGTGGTTTTCTTTATATTTAATTAAAATACTGCCAAATAAGAGATAATATGATGGCAATATGATCTCTCAACTATTTTCTATTTTACCTAAAAATGTTGCATGATAAGACTTTGACGCTGAACATTCTATCTTTTGCAATCAAGCTGAAGCTTCTGCCCTTGTCTAATTTTAGCTTGTAGCTTCAACAGCAGCAGCTTGATGTTGTACAGCAGATGGACAAGATGTGCTCTATTCTCCTGAGAGGCCATATTGATTTAAATTCAGCTCTTCCAGGGCAGAGAGCAACACTGAACCACACAGTTCATGTTTCATAAAAAGTCCCGGTACATAAAAACAGAGCAATAAGCACATCTGCAACAAGGATGCACTGAGTAGATAAAACCCTCCTGGGAGCGGAGTTAAAGAATGCTGCAGCAAAATGCAAAATACCTTCTGTCCTGTAAATGGCAGCTGCTGCATTCTATGTGTATTGAACCCCTTACAAATGAAAAATGGATTTCTTGTACTTTTGCTGATTCTACCTCCATTGTACTTCAAAAAGCAAGCTGAATATCTGAGGCTTTCATGCTTTTCTAAAGCAACAAGGATGAGGAAAGTCATTTTGAAGAACGTCCCAGCTGAGCAGCAGGTTGATGAAGTGAGCCAGACAATGCAGAATCACTCTTTAATACTTAAATACACATGCAAACCCAATCTAAACCACGGTATTGATCAGCAGCTTTAGCTTGTCGAGCATGGTGACTGATTGCTGAGAGAGGTGGAACACTTGCAAACGCATGCAAATACAGGCTCTGATACTCAGTAGATCAAATTGATGGACTTTTATTGTGCTCAGTAGTGTTTGGGATTCAAATAGCTTTAACAGGACACTTGGCTTCTGACATTGAGTGTTTTTACAACTAGCATTACTGTGTAATTAGTTCCAGCACCAGTCAGGATTATTGTTTAATGAACATCTGCATATCGTCAGCATACAGTGTAATGCTCTGTAGGCGAAAATGTAGCTGTGCAGTATGGCATATCCTTTTGAATGAAAGTAGAATTTCTTGGAGGAGTGTGCACATTGCTTGCAGCCTTGCATGCCAAAGTTTGAAACAAAGATGCTGCACAGTCTGTTAGAGCTCAGAGCATGTGTAAGTTATGGCTCTCAGCTACTACAACACCACATTTTAGTTTTATATACAGTATGAAAAATGACTGAGTCAACAACAACATTGTGGTTGATAAGGTTAAATAGCTGTGGTGGCCATCTTGAATCAGGCTGTTTTCAAAAGAGCAGCTGCTGATTTGCAACCAACAATGATGTTCTGGGAGTTTCATTAAAGTCCTCTTTTGGTTCATGAGATGTTTTTGCTTCACGGCTGCAGATAATGACAATGTAAAGGGAAAAGAAAGTTTTTTTTTTTCTTTTTGGTAAATTGTCACTTCACCATGCCCAGAAATAATCCGCAGTCACTGTGAGAACAAAAAACAAAGAAACCAAATACTAATGTATTACCAAATTCTTTACATGAACTGAAAAATTAAATTGTATATTTTTATCCACTTATACAAAAAAAAAGTAGTAATTTAGAAAAGTTTGCTCAATGTTTAATTTCTCATTTTTCCAGCTCTTGCTAGCAAAATGGGGAAAACGAGTGAAATGCAGAATGTATTGTTTTTCTTTCAGCTGCTCTTTGTTTCAGGAGTCCCTACAACGGGTCAACTCACACAAAAAATGTGGCTGTTGTTTTAAGCTCTTTCTGATTAAACTTGGGCTCTAACATTGGTAGTAGTCTTCACACCATCCAAGACATCTACCACAGCCAATGTCTGTGTAAGGCACTCAGCATCATTAAGGACCACACCCACCCAGCACAAGGACTCTTCCATCTGCTACCCTCAGGCAGACGATACGGGAGACTCCCATTGTGCACAAAAGACTCAAAGACAGACAATACAAGCTCGTATTACTGAACTCAATAATTAAAAAAAAAAAAAATTCAAGTTGGGAATTTTTTTTTTAAATAATAGTGAACAATTGACAATAACATTGCACCAAGCTACATCTGTGACACCTAATATGTTTATTGCTGCTACACTATGTGGCTGCATCATGTATGTCACTAAATTATCATCAGAATTCAATGTTACTCACTACCTGTTGTACAGTATACCATGTGCATTTAAGATTATACTACTACATGTGAAATAGTTATTTATACAAATCCATCCTACTTGCACCAATATATTCTACCGTGCTGTTGTTTACTATATTTCTTTTGGACCTTTGAAAATATTATTTCTTTTTCACTTTTTAGTACTTTATTTTGTACCCTTATTGCATGCTTTAGTGTTTCTTGTTTGTTTTTAGCGAGTCGATTTGATTCTTCTCATCCTGAACATTTCATTGCTTTTTTGACCTTGTGTTAACCTGCATATGACAAATAAACAACATAACTAACATGCTGCCTCAGGATCACAAGACCGCGGCACAAACCACCGAGCTACAGCAGCCATCAAATGCAATTATGTACAATTCTAAATATGCCTGAAGTCAATATTTTGTATGTACATTATTTTTATTATTTAACATGCTGAACTCTTTTAGACAAGATTTATTTACATTTCCTAAACCAAAATTAAACCCAACATTTAGGGGAATTTTTTTGGCGAGGTGAAATGTCTTCTAACGTTATGTTCTTCGTATCAATTTGACTATTGGGTAGATTTTTCTTATTGCAGCTCAGCAAGGACACAGAGGAAAACAGAGTGAGGGAATTTGTTTTGACTATCCTTGGATGATCCATTTTGCACAAAACGTCCATTTCTCTTAAGGTGGAATCATTATCAGGAAGAGGTTATTCTCTACAGCCTTCTGATTGTGTTTTCATAACAAGTGTGCTTTAGGTAAAAGCAGAAACAAGGCTGCATCTAATCCTCTACGATTAAAACATCTCAGACTTACGTTTACAAAAACAGTCCAATAAAAATGGTACGACATTAAAGTCAGTACAATTACCAACAATTGGCATAAAGTACATGCTGGCATTTAAAAATGTTTCAGAGACAAACTTTCACATAGCTTCAACCTATATTTTATCATTCTAATAAGGTTTTCTATTTTCCCATGTCTGTGTAATAAATATTTATCTCCTTTGCTTTTAGATGCCACTTCTCAGGCCTGGGAGTGGGTAAATACCACTGTGGATAAAAACATAATTGTAGCCTCACGGCTCCACTTATGAAACCTCGTATTTTGAGACTCTTTTTAATATTTGATGCCCTCTGTTGCAAAACACAAAACAAGCGTTCGTGTTAAATGTTTACAAACATTTATGGGAGCAAATAAACCATTGGAGCCAAAAGATGTAAATGTATTTTTTTTTTAAGGAGAGGATAACAAATGTGTGTATACGTGTTGTGGGATGTTTACACCGGGATGTGCTCTGGATTTACAGCGGCTCCGTTACCCACCAAAAACTTCCCGCCTTGCCATCCTTACATCCATCTCTCTCGGCTCACTTTGCATCTCAAGGGATGGTGGGGGATGAGAAGGTCGAGACCAAAATAACTCACAGATGCAGGAACAGACATCCTGCATCACAGCGACAGTCCCACACTAATGGTTTCTTTAAGCATTTAAAGAATATTACCATTTTGATCTGCTGGCTGGTGGTGTTCTGCAATGACGAGATATTTTTAAGATGTGGAAAAGGATGGGAGGTCTTTGGGTTCCTGCTGAGCCACTGTGGTAATGAATTGCTTTATTTTAGAGAATAAAACAGCTGTCATGAAATCAAGAGGCAGTACCAAAGAGGTCGTCTTGGCTGGTAAATCAAGCTTGAGTTGTTTAGTTCAGTTGCTTATAAATAAAGTCAGACTGGTTCAGATGTTGGGTGTTAAAGCCTCCTTTTGGGGGATTTATAGTCTTCTGCCCAACCAAATTGAGCTCATTCACTTTTAATTGAGTCCTTCAACTCATTATCCAACAGTGTAAACCTTAAGTAAACTCAGTTTGTTTGAAAAGCCATCACTTTACTCAAAAACTTTTCTCCTATTGACCTGCCAGCAAGGAGACAGCTGGAAATGTCATATCAACAGCAGAGCGGCCACATGCAAGAGTTTACCCAGCAACGACAACGGGCAGCACGTAGAGCGAAAAGCAGCCATGAAAGAAAGTGCCAAACCAATCAAAGCATTCAGCCAATGGTTCATTCGTTCAATCAGTGACTCCACACAGCCATCCTCTGCAATTTAATGTAATACCTGGTGGTGGTAACTGCCCTCTCGTCGATATGAAGTCTGAACAGGGAGAGAGTCAGAGGGACAAGGTCAGGAAAGGGGTTAGGGTTAAGATAGGATAAATAAAATACACATGAATAGAACAGAAGGGCGGCTATGGCTCAGTGGTTAAAGCAGTCATCCTTCAATGCAAGAGCTGGGGGTTCAAATCCAACACCAGTCACATGATGAAGTGTCCCTGGGCAAAACACTGGACCCCTCATTGCCGTCGATGTGTGTCCCGTCGGTGTATGAATGTGATCTCAAAGCACTGATTAGTTTCTTTGGAATGATTTGTTCAATTAGCTTTGTAGAGCTATAGTGCAGTGCTGTATGAATGGGTAAATGAGGGCACAGATTGTGTTGTAAAGAGCTTTGAGTATATTGATAAGATAGAAAGGTGCTATATACCAGTAAGTACAATCCATTTAACAAAAGGAAAAAGAGTGAAAACTATTTTTGTCTGCAAAATAGCTTTCACTGAAGTTATTGTGTTTAACCCTAGCTCTACTGCTGTCTCTGTTCCTGTAAACCTTGACTCTCTTGAGCCATATCTTACGCAATCCGTCACAAATCTCGAGATGGTTTTAGACTCTGATTTTAAGTTTAATAAATAAATTAACTCTGTTCTGCAGAAAAGCTTCTTCCAGTTAAGGCAGATAGCTAAGCTGAAGTTAGTGTGGACCAGACCTGACCTTGCAAAACTGGTCCACGACTTAATCATAACCCAACTTGATTACTGTAACATGCTTTATGTTGGAGTCAGTCAGGTCTCCCTTTCACGTCTCCAGATAGTCCAAAATGCTGCAGCTTGGCTCTTAACAAGAACTCAAAGGTTTGATCACATTACACCAGTTTTGTCCTCCCTTCAATGGCTCCCCGTACAGACCACAGTTGATTTTAAAATTATTTTTATTGACCTTTAATTGCATAAATGGCCTTGCACCCCCATGTTTCTCTGAGCTACTTCAACCATATGTTCCTTCTTGGGCGCTGAGATCATCTGATCAGCTGCTTTTGGTTGTACCAAAAACCAGGTTGAAGCTCAGAGGAGATCAGACTTTTTCAATTGTTGGCCCTAAACCTTGGAACAATCTGCCCCCAACATTAAACAGGCCACTTCACTCCCTGCGTTTAAATCGCTTTTAAAAACGCACCTGTTTTCACTGGCATTTAACACAGTGTGATTTTATTTGGTATTTTATTGTTTTGTGGGGTTTTTTTATGCTTTTTATTATTTTATTTTATTTTTTTATTTTTTCTTCATAAAATTACTGCCATTGATTTTTATTGCTAAGCACTTTGGTAACAGCTTCTGTTTCTAAATGTGATTTGGCTTGACTTTTATGGTAGTTCACAAAAAACAAACACCAGATGTATATTTGAACAACTTTGCTCAACAAAACTGACATCGAATCTCCAGCTGTGCTGAGAAGGTTGTTATTTTGGCCAGATTGTTGTAATGTGTCGTGCAGTGTGAAATCAGGAAGAGCAGCAGGGTAGAATGTGTGAGTTTGTTGATTTCTGCCGTCATTCATACAACTGAACAAAAGCCAAGGAGGTCCAATTGTTGCAGATACTTCAGGGTCAATACGTATGCATAAATAAAACTAAAAATAATAATAAAGATTGTTTATGGCTGCAGGACTGCTGACAACTTGCATGTTTCTGTTTTGTTGTAAAATAAATTTGAACTATTAAGGTGATAACAGGAAAAAGGCTATAATTTGTAGAATTTACTATTCCACTGCCATATCATTCTAATTGTTATTCTATTATTCTATTGAAGTACAACCAATAACGTTGTATTTTCATTTAATTTGTAAACACAAATCAAATTAAAATGTCCCAAGTTTGACTCAACGCTTTGCAATATACCCACTTTTGTTGTATTTCTTTAAAACATATCAAATTTCTTTGTGAATCGTCACAGAAAAAAATGTATTTGTTTGAATAAAATTGATTAAAATTAACTTTTTTAGATAAAAATAAAACCTACAAAGGTACGACCAAAATAAGAAGCATTTATTCAAAGATCATTTTCTGACAAGTTTTCCTTCTCACCGGCTGCAGCGACACAAACGGCCGATGTTCTGGCATCACGTATTGCGACACCCATCTGACCTGATAAAACCATCTTTAACAATTAAAGACATAGAAAGTGATTTGTTTTCAGTTCAACTCCAGTTAGCTGATAATAAGTGAATGCTGTTTTTTGTGACGGGGCAGAAACTCCTATGGTTCTCTTCTGCTACAGAGAGCCCTGTCCTTTTCTTTTTGGATGATTGGTCTTTGCAACACGCATGATTAGCAACAACCACAGGCTGCTGGGCAGTGAGAAACACAAATGAGTGATGAAACTCATTTTTCTGACACAAAGGAACAGCTTGACACAATTGGCTTTTTGTCCAACGTGGCACTTGCAATACGGTTATGTAATCTTGTTTCAACCGTAGAGATGATTAAATTGGTTGAAGCAGTGAGCTTTGAACATCTCCGGGTGAAAGAAAAACAGCTAATTTATAGTATCGACAAGAAATGAGGAAGGAGCAGGATAAAGGACAAAAAGTTACACGAAGAAATGTGTAAAAAAAAAAAATCTGATTTACCTTGGAACGTGTTTTGAAGGTCCTGAACGCACCGGATTTGAAAATGACTCTGTTCCTCTTACACAGGATGAAGGCAACCATTCCAATCACAACCATCAGTAAGAAGAGCGGCGTCAGAACTGCCATGATCCACAGGTTGCTGGGCGGTGTCTTCACCACAGCTACAAAACACACAGAGACCAAAGAGCATCAACACCAGGACATTATGATCCTCATTACAAGTCCGTCCGTGTTAAAAAATGTACATGGCATCCTTTTTAAAAAACTACAGACACTGCAGAAATTCAGTGACACATTTGAATTTGAGCGCCATGGTGGCACAGCTGGTAGAGCTGCCGCCTCTCAGCGAAGAGGTTGCCGGATCGAATCCCAGCCAGGGTCTTTCTTGGTGGAGTTTGCATGTTCTCTCTGTGCATGTGTGGGTTTTCTTCGGGTCCTCCAGTTTCCTCCCACAGACCACAAACATGCATGTTAGGCTGATTGGTAACTCTAAATTGTCCCCATGCGTGAGCGAGAGAGTGAATAATTGTCTTGGAAGTTTGGTTTTAAAAATATCTCTGTCCCCTTAAGATTATAACAACTTTGTCTTTTAACAAAATGTATTTGGATATTTAAAGGTAATGTGT
>JARVLU010000002.1:9908398-9932182 GCA_031762415.1 Simpsonichthys santanae | reverse complement strand
GTTCTGCTAAAGGTTTCTTCCTCATGAGGGAGTTTTTCCTTTCCACTATCGCCTTCATGCTTGCTCAAGATGAGAGTTCTGTGATGGAGTTAAAGTCAAATCAGTCTGCTCCTCACATAAATAATGTTAAATTATTGTTTTTTATATATGAATGTTTCTGTTCAGTGCCCTGAGACGACTTATGTTGTGATTTGGCGCTATATGAATAAACTGAATTGAAATAATGTGGGTTTGGTTACAAAAAACATCTTTTAATTGAATGCTTTTTACAAAGAGCAATAAGGAATCCTTTAAAAAAAGTTTTAAAAGATCTTGGGTATGTAATGATTAGATTTGATATCTATCTAACAACATAATGCAGCCTTTTACTGTTACATTGTTCCCATAAATCAGAACTGTAGTCATCATTTAGGACTTAAAAACCCTTTCCTCTGTCCTGCAGCAGTACCGTGCTTCATCCTCCAGTGTCTGGTCACACAGCTTTCAGAAGGCATCTTTTAAACTTGAACACTAAGCAGTTGGAGCAGACGTGGACTGCGGCTTTGCAAGTCCCTCGGACCAAGTCTCCGAAATGTTATTTACTTGAGCGCTGAAGAGGACGGAGCGGACCGTGCGCTTCCATTCATTAGATTCGTCAACAGACGAACCGAGCGCTGGGTCGAGGGTGTGAGGAAGAATCCTTATGGAGCCGAGTGGACGGCTTCAAACGGAGCAGGATGGGTCGCAGAGCGAGCTCTCTCGTCTGGCAGCCATTCAGCACAACTGTGTGTCGCAAGTAAAATCGACTAAAACTTATTAACATAGAGAAACCCCATTCACTTTTTACATGTATTAATATCCTACAGATAAAGGAGCTCATTGGTGCACCATGCCTCACTAACCTTCTCACTGCATGCATAAGACATTTTGCACTTTTTGTTTTCAAATTGTATTTTCCCCAACAGACTCAGTTAATTGTAATTAATTGTGTTTTAAAGAAAGTGATCAGCATTCAATAAAGTTGGCTCCTGCTCCACTCCTCTAAAACCTTTCATGACGTTAGGTCGGTGTTTGCCACTTCTCGCCGACAGATTTCAAAAAGTAGAAAAGACCTTCTGCTGGCAGAGGAGGAGGTTTTCCTCTGCAGCAGAAGAAACTTTTCTCTGCAGACAGGAAACTTTTAATCGGATCAAGAGCCTCTCAGCGCTCTGATCTTCAGCCAGTTCATCCTCTGGAAAAAACTACAGGAGACGGGCTTTGCTGGACCTAATCAGCACCATCCGTCAATGTAATTGATGACAGCAGATAAATGATGATCACCAACCAGATTTATCGATGAGTCTGTGGCCAGACGTTCGATTTCTCACGGTCCCGCCCTGCTTATTACATTCCAGGGATTTATGTGATTCATCTCTTTAGAAGACCAAACAAAACCTCATCAAACCACATCAGTTTCAGCCTCTGAGACTGCATCATCATTTCAAACAGTAATATTAAAAAAAAAAATCACTAATGTTGCGTTTCATTTCTGGAAAAATGTTTCCAACACCTAAAAGTGCCTGCATCGACAAACGCATCAGAGAGCAGGATTCATGTGCAGGACTGTTGGCTGAAACGAAAGCCACTTTTCCAGATTTATCAGCTTTAAGGTAAGTTTTAAAAGCAACGTCAGGACATTGTGTACAAATTAAATAAAAACAAAGTACTGTATAGTGATTTGAACGTTTCATAAAGCCAGATTTATTTGTCAAATATTGGAAAAGGTATCAGTCTATGAAAAAAAAGTGGTGATTTTGAATTTGCAGTGTGGATAAGAAACAGGTGGTTTGAAAATAATTAGGGCTGAATCTCTAAAAGTAGAGATGGGCAAAGGTTCATCCGTCTGAAATGGTCTAAAATAGTGGAACAATTTCAAAATAATGTTCCTCAACGTAAAACTGGGAAGACCAGTTCATAATCTGATCAACAGACCAGAAGAATTGGTAGAAATCTCTGAGGTCAAAGGGCGGGGCTGAAAGTTAATGTTGGATGGTTGTGAGCTTCGGGGCCACTGGATTAAAACAGGTCTCGTTCTGTTCTGGGCTCAGGAAAACTTCCACAGACGCTGCTTTAAAGCTCTATCAGGCAAAGAAGAAGCCAGATGTGAACACCATCCAGAACCACTGCTGTCTTCTCCCAAACCACAGACTTCCATACCAAAGAGGAGAGAGACCATCTGTTATCAGCACACAGTGCAAAATCCTGCCTCTCTGATGGTATGGGGGAGCATTAGTGCCTCTGGCATGGACAACTTAAACATTTGGAAAGGCTCCATCAATCCAGAAAAGCATGTACAAGTTTTAAAACACCATGTACTCCCATCTGGTAAAGGAGATCCAGGACTGTTTAACAGCTAGAATCCTCCATCAGACCAGAACGGGACAACCAAAACCTCCAGCAGCTGATCTGCTCGGGTCCTGGATGTTTACAGACTGCTGCTAGAAGAAGAGGGAACTCTTCACATTAAGCAACATGGCCCTTGAGTAATGCTGCTGCCACCAAATTCAATATTACTTTTTAATGTACAGTACTTTTTTTTTTTTTTATTTCAGCATTTGATTTGTTTATTGTGTTCAACTGGGAGTAAAATATTGGTTTATGGGAATTGCAAATCACTGTGTTCAGATTTTATTTCCATTGTTTGTTTGTTTTTCTAGAAAACATTTCAATTCAATTTATTTATATAGTGCCAAGTCAACAGACGTCGTCTCAGGGCACATTCATATAAAAAAGTAAATTAATAACAGTATTTACTGTATCTGAGGAGCAGACTGTTTTGAGTCTTAACTTCATCACAGACTCTCATTTCCGATGGTCAAAACACAAAAAACACATTTAGCATTTTGTGTCATTTGCTTATTATATGAATATTTATGAAGCATTCACACTACTGTGATCAATTTTTCTTTAGTACATTTTTGGGCATCTTTCTCTTTCCACAGCTTTTGTGCTATTTTAACAAACGAAATATCAAAACGTTCAGCTCGTTCAGGACAATCCTGCTGTAACTTGTGGTATTTGTGCAACTTTAGCTTTTTGAAACATTTAGCCTTTTATGCGACTTTTTTTCCTCAAAGAAAATGAATGGAGCTCATTTTACATCCTTCAAATCTTTAGATCTCTTTACAACCTTTTACTGCTCCTTTCACATTTTCTTCTGCTTCAGCTTCTTTCAGCTTCCTTGTGCAAACTTAAACATTTTTAAGCTACTTTCAGATAATTTCAGCAGTTTTGTAGCTGTTTTGTGCTCCTTTCAGATTATTTCTGCTAACTAACATTTTTGTGCTTCTTTTCACTTCTTTCTGCTAGTTTTGGCTTGTTCCTTTCAGCTCATTTCTGCAAGATTCAGCTTTTTCTGCTATTTCAGCTATAGTATTTAAATGTTTTATGCCTATTTTAGCTTTTTCAGCTATTTCCACATTTTTTGCACTCTTTTCAACTTATTTCTACCTAATTAATCAAACTGTGCTCTCTCCAACAGTGTATGGTAATTTAAGCTTCTTTCAGGGTTTTTTTAGCTACTTTTCAGCTGTTTTTGCTAATTTCAGCTTTTATTTTTCCTGATAATTTCCATCATTTTTTCTTTCTTTTTTTTTTTTTTTTTTTTTTTTACTGATTTTGCTTCTTCCAGCCAAATCGGTCAAACGTGTTCTTTCTGCTTTCTTATGCTAATTTAAGCTTCTCCTACCTTTTTAGCATTTTTAGCTAATTTCAGCTGATTTTAGAAAAATTCAAGTTTTTCATGGTAATTTCTGCTACTTTCAGCCAAATAAACTTCTTTATGGTAATTTCAGCTTGATATGCTCCTTTCAGCTTATTTCTGCTAATTTTACCTTTTTCTGCTATTTCACCTTCTATTTAGCAGTTTCCATGCTAATTTAGCCTTTTCAACTATATTTTAGCTCATTTCAGCTATTTCTGCTTCCTTCTGGTAGGTTAAGCTTATTTCTGCATTTTCAGCCATTTTCAGATATTTTTACTAATTTCATAATTTCCGTGCTCGTTTCTGCTTATTTAAAGCTAATTCAGCAAAAATGTGTTCTTTCTGCTTTTTTTCTGCTAATTGAGGCTTGTTCATTTCAGCAACATTTCAGCGTATTTTTAGCTCATTTCAGCTGTTTTTCAGCAAGTTCTTCAGCAATAAGCATTCACACTGCATTTTCTCAGGAAATGCAATTTCTCTAGTTATCTCTAATTTTGATCAAACTCTTTCTTGTTTTCATGTTTAACTCAACAGTGGTGAAAGATTCACGCACAGAAGCCTTCAGTGACTCAGATAAGAAACAAAGCGGATGCTCGGCAGCTGGTTTAGGTTCTCTTTTAAAATGCACAGCGGCACTCTGTGTGCTTTAGCCGTGCACTCGTGTGTCATCTGACACTAATCATTAGGCAGCGCTCTCTAACTTGGCACTTAGATGTTATTTAAATCTCCGACGGTCAAACGCAGACACGTAGCGAGAAAAGTACAAGCTGCAGATCTGTTCCCATGGAAACGCACACCGATACATCTCAGCTAGTAGAGAACAGAAATGGCTAGAGCTCGCTGATTATGCACAGAACTTGGCTGTAATTAGGTGTCTAAGTTCTGTGTCCACCTTAACTTTGGTGAAGACAGAACTGAGCTGAAACATCCATCAATGCAGTGAGAATAATCAGCGAGCTTCGTTCCTCCTTTATTCACTGGATGTTCGCTGCTCTCCTCCTGATTGGATGTTTTTATTCAGCCTCAGACTGTGAATGATAATCTCTGCAGCTCTGTTTAGGAAAACACCCACACTCATACCGTCTGTGTGCCTACAGATGTGCACGTATGACACAGCAGCTGAACACCAGCATCCCAAGCATCTTCTTTGGCTGTAAAATGTTATGTAACAACAACAACAACAACAAAAAAGATACAACCCCAATTCTACAAAGTTGGGATGTTGTGTGAAATGTAAACTAAATGTGAATGCAATGATTTGCAGATCTCATAAACCCAAATTTTATTCACAGTGGAACATATTAAACAAATCAAATGTTGTACCTAAGGTATCTTTCTTGTAAATGAGTTTAAATAAGGTTCTTTTAAAGTTGCTCTGTTCAACAGTCCTGGGTCTGGATTGTAGTGTCCTAATGAGCAAAACGGTTTGAACTGGTGAAAGGTCGGACTTCAGAGAGCCCCGTTCAGCACTCAAACCCTTCTACTACAGAGCCATGTGCTCGTCACGGATGCAGTTTGTAATCTGACATTGTCTTGCTGAAATATGCAAGGCCTTCCCTGAAAAGCACCATCAGGATGGGAGTATATGTAAAACCTGCATGTATTTACTTTTCTACATTGATGGTGCCTTTACAGATGTGTATGCTGCCCATGGTAGAGACACTAATGCACCTCCATACCATCAGAGAGGCAGTCTTTTGAACTTTGCAATGACCATAGGCTGAATGGTGCCTTCCCTCTTCAGTACAAAGGATATGAGGTTCCTAAAAGGAATTTTATTTTTTTGATTCATCTGACCACAGAACAGTTCTGGACTTCACCTCAGTCCATTTTAAACAAGCTTTGGTCCAGAGGAGACGGCAGCGGTTCTGGATGGTGTTCACATCTGGCTTCTTCTTTGCCTGATAGAGCGTTAAGCAGCATCTGTGGGTGAACTGTGTTTAATGACCTGTGGAAGTGTTCCTGAGCCCAGAACAGAACCAGACCTGTTTATAATGCAGTGGCCCCTGGGGGCCCGAAGACCACGGCCATCCAATATTGACTTTCAGCCTCGTCCTTTGAGTTCAGAGAGTTCTTTTGATGATCTGAACTGTAGATGATAAGAGTCAAAGTCTTCCCAATATTATATTGAGGAACTTTAATATGAAATTGTTCCACAGCGTTTAGACTAATGAACCTCTGCCCATCTTTACTTCTGAGAGATTCAGCCTCACTAAGAAGTACTTTTTTATTATCCAGTCCTTTTACTGACCTGCAGACAGTTTACCTAATTAGTTGCAAAACTTTTTTTTAGCTGTTTCTTACGGTACGTTTTTCAACTTTAGTGGTGAAGGTGAAGCTGCCATTTAAAAAAAAAAAAAATCAAAATACTGTAATCTTGTTTTTGTATTAAATTATACAAAGTTTTAGTTTCAACATTTGATAAGTTCCTATGTAATTTATAAAGCATCCCAAATCTGTGTGAGTCAGGGTTGTTGTTTAAGGTTTTGTTAGAATATTTTATGGAATACTCACTTTTAAGTAGAACAGTGGCTAGATGTTTAAAGAGGAGGAACAAATGTCTTCTTTCAATTTATTGGCTAATATTTTATTTTTCCTGTCAGTTCCACTCCTAAAAGTGGGAATGTGCTAACAAACTGATGATAGCAGAGATGCTTGCTCTTTATTCATGAAACAACAGAATAATCTAATTCTGATTTATCTAACGAAAGGCCATATTTCCACTTTACTTTGTTCCATCTTAAGTTACCCCATGGCAGAAACAAAAATAACACTTCTGGTTGCTGTTGTTTACAGATTAGTTTTTCATTTGTGGGTAAAAGCTTTGCTGAAACATGTTCCTGAGCTGAAATAATAACCCAAATGTTCATGTTGTCACTGAATAGAACCAGTCGGTTTTTCTCATAGTTTACAGAGATTTCTGCAGCCTCCCTTAATGTGTTATTTAAATTTTGAAGTGTTTATAATGACATATTTTTATTACAGTATGTGCAAATTTACAATGAAAGTCTTCCTGAACAAAATAAACTTGAGACTGAGAACGTTATGTCCAGTGGTGTTTGCTCTATAGCAATACAATTATTGGAATGATTTGCAGATGAATAAGTTTACTTAACTTGACTGGTTTGATTTCAAATACATAAAATGCTAATTAGATTTTTTTTTTAATTACACTTTATGAAGATCTTTGGTCATTTTAGCAGAATTGGAAAATTGTTGGACCAGTGTGTTTTGGTGCAAATAAATAAAATAATAAAACACACTTCAATCAGCATAAAACAAACATCCTCATAAGGGCCGGTTCTTTGTTCTTTTTATAGTTATTGTTAAATTTGTGGTTTTGTTCTGCAGTCTGGGTTAAAAATGTACATTGATGCGCAAATCGTTGGTCTCTTTCTTTGCTCGTCTTTGATTGTATAAAAAATAAAAATGATTCATCTGTAAAAAAAACAAAAAAAAAAAACAGTGTATCTCACTGAAGGCTGTCAGGGCTCTGCTCTTCTTTAATTATTAAAAAGTTAAACACAAAAAGGAACGGGCACACGGTGCGCTCCGCTCAGGCTGCGTGTCTGGAGAGCTCCGCATGGGCCTCTGTGGGTCCACAACAGGGATTTGAACATATAAAATATTCTCATTTTAACAAACATCACACCTCCTGCATCATCTGCATCAAATACAACAAAGACGCCACTGAACAGCACAAAACGCGTTCAGATAAGGTTATTTTGTCGCATCTCCTCCAGGCAAAATAATCACACAAAAATAAATAACTGTATTAATATATGGAACAATAAACATGAGCCTGAGTTTGTCTTCATTAATTAAGCTGATCATTTATGCGATTTATTTTTATAATATTCTACGCTCTTTTAGTCTGGAAAGTAAAAAAGGCATCAGGTTCTCACCGCCAGCGGCCACGGAGCTCTGCAGCATCAGGACCAGCACCACGCACACCCGGGCCAGCATCCCGTTCAGAACCCGACACCTGCTCCTGGTCCTCCGCGCGCATGCGGCCGCCTCCATCCCCGCATCCCGGCTCCGCGCCGCCAGGAAACAAGGGTCCGGCTCGGTGGGGTTGTTGTTGTTCGGGTCCCCGGGGCCACTGCCGGAGCGGAGCGCATGTTTGGGAGCCATTGGTCAACCAATTAATCCCGAGTGGCAAACATGTAACCGTGCTGCTGGGGTGAAAGGCATCCGATCATCGAGAAGCTGCCCCGGGCGGTTCCGACTCTCGGGGCTCCGCTCTCCATGAGCCTGCCGGAGGCTGCGAGGCTCCGAACCGGGCTTCAATCTGCCTCCTTCGCGGGTCTCACTGCCCTTCTCCGCTCGGTGTGAAGTCCGGAGACCTACAGCGACCGCAAGACGCTGTCCGTCCAAGCTGAAAGACGCGTGCACGCGGCGCTGCCGAACCGGAAGACGGCTGGTGTCGCCTTCAAAATAAAAGCAATTAATCAGCGATGTACAGGCTCAGAAACCAATTAAAAATAAAATGACTGTGTAAATGAGACACAGACGTATCATATATGACGCAGTGTGCGCAAAGTGACACGAAACAGCTTCAACATAATAGAAGGCAGGAAAAGTGACGCAAAACAATACAAATAACTAAGATTGTGCTGGTCATAAGGTAAGGAAACACCAGGTAAATCGATTAAAACATACAAAACAACACCTAAACAAAATCACGTACCTGTTTGGTCTCTGTTGATATTTTCAGTTTGAACTTTGTGGCTCCGCTTTTATTAATTTAAACATAAATTGTGTATAAACGTCCATTTTAGAATAACTTTGTGAAATAGCGGCATAGACCACACTTCAGCTGAACCCATTTCGAGAGAAGATGGGGCTCCACTGAAGCCGTTGTGTCACTCACAGACATAAACGCACGTCTTTGGTTTCACTTGTTTACCTAACAGACCGGAAGTGGCGGCAGGTTGTAAATGGCGGCAGCTTCGCGCTGCGGGCTGATCTGAGTTCAGCGGGGAGTTGGCGCCCCCTTGTGCCAAGTGGTGGAACAACAGCCGGTTCTGTCAGCATCGAGAGTGAATTTACAGGTTCATCTAAAAAAAAAAAAAAAATACTGTAGGTATTATGAAAAAATTCAACTTGAGAAAGTGAAGGCCATATAATATTCATGACACATAGAGTGGAATGTTTTAAGCCTTAATTTCTTGTAATTTTGATGATTATGGCTCACAGATAATGATAAACCAAAACTCAGTGTCTCAGAATTTTTGAATACGTATTGTGAAGAGGTTCAGTATTGTAAACTCCTGGTGTCACACCCTGATCAGATGATTAACTCCTGTACATGAGCTACAAATGTCTCATTCCTCGAGTCCAGCTAGTCCTGAACCAGAGACATCATCAGTGTCTTGCCTGGCTGAGGAGAAGAACTGGACTGTTGCTCAGTGGTCCAACGTCCTCTTTTCAGATTAAATTTTCATGTCAGCAGGCATGTCCATTCGTCCATCTGCAAAAAGTACAAACTACCTTCCAGCTGAAACAAGACACCTGCTTGTACCGATTCATTTTTGTATTACTGTATACTGTATTTTTACTTGTTGCTTCAGTTTCAAAGGTTATTAAATTACCTGAAAGGACAAATCAAAGGCTTTGTATTCACAAAACTTAATGTTTTTTTTTTTATTTTTATATAATTGATAGTTTTACTTATCGTCCCCTTAAATCAAAGCTTTCTGTAATAATCAGATCTTAACCCAGACTTTGAAACGGGTGGTTGTATAAAAGCAGTTTTTGAGGCAGCAACGTCAGAACATCTGTCTGCCTCTGTCTGAACTGAACGGCCCATCTTAAGCACCGAGATGACTATTTGAGTCTGACCCTGTAAGTCTGCTGAGTCCTGCAGATGGAGTTGATGTGGAACGAAAAGTTCAAACTTTAAGACGAGAAAATCAGAAATGAGGAAAGTTTTTGGAGCCAGAACACATCAGACTCCAATCCAGTGGGTTTAGGGTCAATTAAATTAAAACTTCCAACGTTTAATGCGACTTAAAGGACCAGTGTGTAAAATTACTGATATCTAGTGGTCACGCAACAGTAGTGTCTAAAAGATATGTCTTGATAAAAGCCATATGTGCATGTTTTTCAACACAGTGGCATGTGGATGCAGCTTTTCCCTTTTCTTTTGACAATAATCTTGTTTTTAAAAACCCATAGCACGGTCTACATTTTGTTATTCACTCGTCCCTCCAGAACAAAATGATCTCAGCTGAACATCTTGACGAGGTTCTGAAATGACATAAAAAATATTTAAAAATAAACCCAAACTTGTGTATTGATCATTTGTGCTGCTACATTCCTTCACGTCGAGCCGATAAAAAGAAAAAAAAAAACATCAGCTGAAGCAAAAGATTTCCTTTTATTCAAAGTGAATTTCAACATGGTACACAATAAATTCATAATTTGACACTCACCAATAAGAGTCACCAAGAAGGAACCCGCTTTTTGTGACAAAGTACATAAGGCTTGGTCACACTGAAACTCACTGAGAACTTGGGGGAGGGGGGGGAGGGAAGGCTGCAAACTGGTAAGACACACACCAGCACATCCAAACAATTAGCATTTTCCCAGTCCTCATATTGTTGTATATTGCACAGTGCAGTTGCTACAAGTCACACTAGAGTAGCATTTTAAGATTAAACAAAACAAATCAAAGAGTAAAACCATAAAGCCACACACAAATCGACACGCGTTGAAAACAGTAACAGTTGTGATTGTTGCGATCACGTCTCTGCGTTAATACGGCCAAATTAGTCGCGTTTCAGGGGGTCAAGCTCCAAAGTTTCGCGTTCGCCCGGTGGCAAAGCAACACGTTAGGTGAAACATTTGATATGTTGGGGGTTTAAGACGAAACCCAGTTCTAATCTCTGATCACAGAAACCCATTTTTTAAGCCTCTGAGGGGTTTTTGTTGATTAAAGGAAGCATCTCACTGGGCTGTTGAGCTGAAGGCTCACAACAATATAAAAATGTGTTTGCTACTACGTGACCAGCAAGCTACCAGTTTTTTCTAAATCAGAGCCTACTTTGGTGTGCACGTGTAGAACTGCACGTCGTTTAAGTCAACACCAATATATAAATCAGTGAACTGTGTGACTCGCTGACTTCTGACCCCTCACTGGGATAAACAAACCATACAGCTGACTTTTTTTTTTTTTAACCATCAGTCCAGCTCCAGGACAAAAATAAAAAATAAAGCATGTAAAACAACATATCCTGTAAACGGTCTTCACTTAGTTAAATTATCACACACTATGTGATGACGATGAGATGCGTTAGAAGCGTCTGGGAAAAACATATTGAATTATATGCAGACACTAAAAACATAGCATAAAATTCATAGTTGCATTATAGCTGTTTTTTCTTGCACTATATTTTGGATATGCCCGACATATCACCCACCAGTACTGGTGTACATACAGTTTTGAAATTAAGAGAAGCCCATTTGGACCAGTTTAAACCTCCTGAGACATTCTGAAGACGGTTACGACAGCCTAATCTTCAAAATGTGAAAAATCAAAGAAGCTGGACTGTGGTAGACGGTCGTTTTCTGGAGCTGGACGCTTTACTTCCCATCCGGGGAGCTTTTTAATTCAAAACTGGAGGTCGAAGTTTTAAACTATATGCACACGCAGGTTAATCTCCCTCCATTAGGCTCTTTGTTTGTTGGCTCAATACCATTCAACAGCTGGTTCCAGCCCAGTGAGATACCACCGAGAGGCTACTGGTCTTTCTTGTGCTTTGGATCTGAGACTGTGTGTCCCCCCCCCTCTGTCGTCTCTGCTGATGCAGCGCAAGACTGCAGGGATGTGCGATTATCTTTTTGGAAGCAACCGACCCAAAGCGGAGGCGGGATTACAGCGTGGCGCGTCACCTGCGCTGAGCTGACATAAGGGACAAACGCGAGGCGGCGCAGTTTATAAAAACACATTTGGTGTACACAACACGGCGCCGTGACACAAATCTTAGGCTGCACTCTAAGATTAAACAGTGCATCCACTTAAAAATATACCAATAAAACAGTAGCGTATTAGACAAGCACAGAAAATACACCCACTACTTAACACAACAAAACCATTATAACGTAGTAATGCCACCATTAGATCAGGATGGGACAACTTTGGAACTAAATGTGAGTGATGGATAAAGCATTTTTTTTTTTAAAGGAACCCTGGCTGAAAACACTTAACGTCTACCAATGGTAAAAAGCTGTGCACAAGAACGATCAACATCCCAATCATAAAATGAGAGAAAATGCTGTGTAGCCAAAAAGAAATGCAACTAATATTCCGTCTGCAAACTACGGTAAACGCCGACAACCACAAATACATTCACGGTATATGAGAATAAAGCTTTGCGTTTGTGAACGATAATTCAGGTGTTTTGTTTTCCAGCACTGCACGGTGTTCTTGGTGAATAAAACACTCCCTGACTTGTCTTATCTCTTAGGATTCTGTAAAAATAACAAAACAAGATGGTTTTCAGACCTCGTCTCAGTCCAACCAACCAACTTTGGGGTTTCGTAATGTAAAAACGGGACCTGACCCCTACCCCACCCCACAGAAACTACAAATTTCCGCCTTTGATATCGAGACGTCTTCTGTCAGCCACCGGTTGAAGAAAGGCACTAGTTATACAGTACGAAGAGTTGCAAATACAGTCGTCTAACGGAAACAAAAAGCCACGTGATCCAAAGAAAAATACGATAATACATCACACTGGTTACAGAAACAAAGAGTGAACCCAGCCTACGTTTGAAATACTGATGCTAAATACACACAACGCACACGCACACACCAAGAAGCAACAAAATGTAAAAAAAAAAAAAAGGAAAACATAACTTCCAATACAGCAGTTTACAATCACTTCAAAACAACAAAGCCAATCTACAGAGGCACTAGCATAAAGGAGTAGCGTCCAATATAATCTATGATCAAAATAAAATCCACTTGTGTTGTATCTAGTTGTCAAAACTACAATACAAAGGAAGAGAGCGCAGGCGAGAAAGAGATTAATCCTCTAAATTCACAGCTACAAAGTGGCAGATAATCAGTACATAGCAGCTTTTTATCTATACATTCCAAATACAATTTTACCAAAAAAAAAAAAAAAAGAAGAAGCTAAAAACAATTAAAAACCTCAGTTTTCAAAATAGAGATCTCACAATATATTCCATTATTGACGGCTGCGACGAAACGCCGGTGAAAGAAATATCATCGACCGTGCTTCAGAAATGATTAACAACAAAGTCTTTGGTGCTGATTGGGAGTGAAACGCCAGCGGATATGACGAGTATAGAAACAACTCCACGACACGCCGGAAATAAAAAATATATACTATATATATATTAATAAAATACACAGAACAACACAAGAATACAAGGCTATGCTTCCACCCTGAAGGAATGTCTCAAAACTGACAAAACGAGGACAAAAGCTTTGTCTCACAATAACTAATACTCAAAAGCCCAGCAATGATACTGTTAAGTTGATAGATTACTTTAAACACTGAGAAGCCTTTTAAAGTAAAAACATAATTCTTTTTAGACTAAGCCACTCCCAAAAATCTAAAACACAATAAACTACCTCAAATGCCAAATATAAACACAGCAACCCAGAGTATCTAGATTGTATTGCAGTTACAGTAAACAGTGACAATACTGTTATGAATTAAGTACTATAGTGAATAGAAATTGATTATCAAAATATCAAATCACTCTTTATGTACATAAAAAGCTAATTCAGTCAAAAGCCCTGTATGTGCAGCCTATACTCTGAGTTAGAAAGCAGACTGAAGTCCAACATTTGTCAACAGTGAAATAAACCCACACACGTTATCCTCGTTAAGAAACCCGACGTCCTCAGAGCCTGAAGGTTAAGTGCTGCAAAAAGCCCATTCAAATGTACAATCTGCCTGCTCCTGAAGTGACATCATAGACTCTGGTTTTAAGGCACTAGAAGAAGAAGGAAAAAAATAAAATTAAAAAAAAGTAAATATCATAAAAACAGGAGCGTTCGATTCGGGTTAACTGCTGCGATGGCTTAACAGATCTGAGTGGCGCGCACGTGCTACAAGGCAGCCGAGATAAAGGGAACGAGCCGACAGCAACATTTCCAGCCTGGATTTAGATCTTTACAACTCATGACAGGAGGTAATCTGCAAAGCACACGTTCATAATGAGAATTTCCTTATTGTCAAAATGAATGCGTTCACCTGAAGCTTCGCCGTTTCCTCCACCGGCTGACGTGATTTTACAGGAAGTCGTTCACAGCTGAAGTTACAAACACGATCAACCACTCGACACATAGAAACCCGTCAGATTACAGATGCTGAGACTTTTGACCTCAAAACAAGTCCATACATTTTTTTTCTCCTTAAACCATCTATAATGATTCGTATCTTTTTCCTCCTCCGCGTCTTTTCTTCATCATCACAGGAGTTCGTTATGTGCTCTGCTGGTGGGTCTTCCTGTCCAGGTCGCGGCCCCGGTCCATTTCCCCTTCAGCCTGCGGTGCAGGAGGTGCTGCTGCGTCTCCGCCCGGCTCCTCAGATGTAAGAAAACTGATGGTTGAGTTTGGTGGGGCTCAGGGGGAAGCCTGTGAAGGTGGCTGGGGAGGCCATGTACGGGTGAGGAGGGAAGGGAGGCTTGAACTGGTGCGGGTGGTGGACGTAACCGGGCTGAAGGTGGGGGTTGATGGTTGGGGAGGGGAGGAGCCTGTGCGGAGCAGCGGGGTGTCCAGGGTGGTGGGGGTGGGTGCCGATGCCCAGAGTCACCTGGTGAACCAAAGCGCCACCTTGAGGATGGGAGAGTCCAAAGCCGTGCTGGAGGAGAGGGGGAGGAGGGGGGCGAGAAGGCAGAATGGCATGGTGGGCGGTGGTAAGGGGCCCGCTGGAGGGGTAGGACAGCAGGGTGTGTGCGTGGGGGGCAGCTGAATTGTGCGTGGGGCTGCTGTGATGCAGGTGGGCGAAGGTGTGCGTGTGGACAGTAGGCGGGATGAAGGCGTGTGGCCGGAGAGGCCCATAGTTGCCGTTCCACTCTTTGTTGCTGAGGTTTGAACCGTACGGCTGCACCTGACGGATAAAAACAAACAATGACAGCATGTTTACACACAAATAAATAAATAACTACTACACTAGACCATCTGCCTTCACTGGCTGTGGAACTGAAACCAGCAGAACCCGTTTTATGGTGGCTGTCATGGTGCAATTTTAGAATAGTCTGCAGACTCAGGATGTGGGACTTTAAGCTCCGCCTACTCTCTCGCCCTCAACAATGTGAGGTACCAGCCTGCAGGGAAGCTGGTCCTGGTCCTACATCCAACTTCTGGGTTCCAATCTGAGGTCTACAGTATTTGGTGGTGGGGGGGGGGGGGGGTATAATATGTTTTTGGAGTCATCACATCACATACACAGATGATATCAAATAGCTTTTCAAATTTCAAAAGCTTTTTTTTTTTAAATATTAATATGTGTCCCCACTTTAAAAGAGTCATCAGAACAGTGGCTGTGTTGTTTGTCCCAGTAGAGTTGCTGTAGTTTCCTGTAGTAAAAACATGTACAAGTGCATTTTCTGCTTTTCTTGCTGCAACCTGAAGAATGTGTATTTAGCATCTATGTTATTTTGGCAGCCTGTAATCAATTGGCTTTTCTTAATACATTTTTGAGAATGCTTTACGAGGCATGAAATTGTAATCAATTGTTTATAACTGAAATGTATTAATTGTTTTATAATTGCACCGTAGTTTTCTGAAGTCACTGAATCAAACGTTGGTTAGTAACTAACTTTTAGCTTTGCCATGGTGTTTTCAATGTTACGTTAGCATCAGTGCTAAATGTATGCCAGCAGCCTTTGATTAATAAGATTTTGGAAATACATAAATCAGTGTTCATTTATGCTTAATAAACCAGTGACTTCAGTTTGGAAAATTGAATTTCTGTTTCTGTATTTCAGTTTATGGGCACCAGTGACCCCCGCAACCCGAAAAGGAGAAGCGGGTAAAGATGTTGAATGGCTGGCTTTCAGTTTCACTGTGTTCCGAATAAACATCATAACCATACCAGCTTCCAGCCTGACATGTTTATTCTCAAACCTGATAATCAAAGGTAATCGAGATGCATCAGTGGATGTTTTCTAACTGCATGGCAGTCCTCTGACTTGTAGCCAACTCAAATTGTGAGGTGCCTAAAGATTCCTACTTCTAGGTTGGGCTTCATGGTGAGGCCCAGATGTCATTTTTACTCTCTTTCACTATGACTAAACACAAGGATTCAGTTCCTGTAGAACATGAGCTCAGAGAAAAAAACAGAGCCTTCAACTGACCTGACCAAAGCTCAAAGGGTGCTGCTGCTGCCCTGTCACCTTCTGCTGCCGGGACAGGATGGGGGTGGATGGGAAGAGGGGGATGGAGGAGGCAGAGCTCTGCTGTCCTATGAGGCTGCAGCGCCCTTTGGACCGGGACCAGGATTCTGAGACTGTAGAAGACAAAAGACAGGAACTGGTTGGGACAGAGCAAATATCAGACAGAAAAATGAAAGAAGGAGCTTCTGCAAAGCTGAAAAACTACAGAAAGTGAAGAGGCAACAAAAAATACTTCAAAGAAGAAATGCACACCACAGTAAAAGTTCATGTTTAACATCAAAATGTAAATATAATTCAAATGTCAATTAAAATTTACACTCCAAAAAATGTATACATAAATAAATACTTGAAATATCTGACAGCATCAAGGATTTACATTTTTAGTTGCATGACAGCTAAAACAGTGGATAAAAGTCAGTTTAAAAAAAAAAAGAAAAGAAAAATATTAATCTAGTGAAACTGCTTATTTCTATTTAAATCAATACAATATTTCTTATTTTCAAAAGTGTAAAAAAAGTTGAAAACTTTGGAAAGAAAAAAGATTGTGGACACTCAGAAGGTACATTAAAAAAACAGTTGCTCCTAGGACTCCGATCTGTATCGGTTTTCAACCATCATGTTATTAAAAAACACATCTTGGAAGGACAGAACAGGTAAAACTGATCTCACATCAGAGTCGTCAGGCAAACTTTGCAGCTGGACAATGAGAACTAGCCGAGAGGGTAAAACAAATCCAGTCTCAGCCCAGTACCAACTAATATGCATCCTCCTTTCCCTCCACAACAAGCAGGCTAAAATAATTAGAAAATATATTTACTGTATTCAAGTTAAAACAAACTCATCCTCTTAAACCTTTACAGTAAAAGGCTGTCGAGGATGTGACCTTTGTTTGGTTTTGTCAAAAGAAAAGCTAAAAGTGAGACCTTTTCAAGGCTTTAAATAGAAAAAAAACTCTCCATAAAAGCTGCTTTAACTTTGACGGAGGGAAAGTTATTTAAAAAACATGCCAATGTCAACTATAGATGCATACAGGAGGTAAAAAGCTACAGATTGGAAAACTCTCTGCCAGTGTCTCTTGATCACCTGTTAATGTCTCTATGAGCCACTAGGGGGCGGTAAGCCCCGACTGCGTCCA
The DNA here is from genome assembly GCA_031762415.1 of Simpsonichthys santanae. Lineage (NCBI taxonomy): Eukaryota > Metazoa > Chordata > Actinopteri > Cyprinodontiformes > Rivulidae > Simpsonichthys > Simpsonichthys santanae. The sequence continues at coordinate 9,914,945 of JARVLU010000002.1, read as the reverse complement.
TATGACCTGCAAATCAAACACCGCCAAAGCACAGGTGACAGACCACATCACAGGTGGTAAAAGAAAGACATATTCACGTAAAATTAAAATAAAAAAGTTGGATAAATAAAAAAACAACATTTTCACTGACCTGTTCTCTGGACACGCTCCTCTGTGCCCCGAGTGTTGTTGTTGCTCTGCACTCTCATTGGTGGAACTACCATCGTCCTGATGCCGCAGGGGCTCCGGTACTGCTCGGTGGGGGAAGTAAGGGGTGCCAACCCGCCAGCCAAAGGTGGGCGGTTGTTGTTGTTAAGGTAACGGTAGGCGCTGTTGCCATGCGGGGAAGTCGACGTGTCAGACGTGGGAGAACCTTCCACTGTGTCACGGCCACTCTCATTGCCATCGTCCTCTGACATGCTGAGACGAAGGAAGAAAAAAGATGGAGGAGCACATTAAGACTCAATGGGTCAAACAGAGACCGTTTAACTGGTTTTGATTGTTTGGGTTGACGCCAACCTGTTGGGCCTCTTGCATGGTGAGACTGAAGGGCTGGACTGAAGAGAGTTGGAGACAAAGGAGCTGGTGCTGAGGCTGCTGTCGGGGCTGCTGAGAGAACACACTCTCTCCATGGACACACTGGTGTTTCTGCAAGCCTCACACACACACTCTTCTTTACATCTGTGGGCAGAATGTTTCAGGTTTATTAGAAACATATCCCAGTAGAAGCAGTCAACTAAAGGTGGTATCTCACCGAGTTGCAGATGTTGGGAGAGTGGGGATTCTGCAAGTTTGTCAATTAGATTTTGGATTAAAAGACCAAGACCTACACAAATGACTTTTTTAATGTTATTATTATAATTTTTTTTTTTTTTTAATTTTTCTGTCTTTCATTTAAATTCAAATAAAAATAATAAAAAATAAATAAACTACAGCAAATCAGTTTTAGGAGCATAGTAATGATGGGACTTGTAGTTTTGTTACAGACAGAACTACAACACACTAAATGACTGAACGCTGCAAAATTTAAAGTTGACGGAAGAAAATATGAATGAACACATACATTTCAGACATAACTAATATATTATAGGGCCTAAAATTAAACTTTTGGACGTTTTAAGACATTGTAAGGCTTATAATTAAGATTGTGATATTGAAGACATTTTAAAAGACATTTCAGAAAATCTTGAGAATAGCTGAAGACTCAAAATTTCACAAAAATATGCAAATTTTCTGATGCAGTTTTACTAAAATCTGAGTGTTTCCAACCAGTGAGCCACGAGTATGTGTTGTACAAGTTTTGTGTGCACAATGCAAAGCTGCTCTTTTGGATGTACGCATACTTTTTGTTCTCCATGTTGGCTCCTTGCAGCCATCCCCACATTTATGATTTAATCTATTTTTAAAATGAACATGGGCACATTTGGAGCATCTTATTTTTAAATAAAATGTTATTAATCATCATCATGGCCCTGGACATGTTTTCTGTGGGAAAATAGCTACATAACAGGTGTTAAATACAGCTCCAAAGCTCTTGAGATGGGTTAGAGAGGCCCATAACAACAATTTATTTAATTTGTTCAAAGCTCAAGCAACAAAACTGTGCACCTCTGGGAACTTGTGCAAAAAAACAGAGGTCACAGGTCATTCTGGAGGCTCACTCATTAATGCCCAGTGAGATACCACCTTAAGTTCTGTTACGTTCTACATTATCTTAATTATACTCACCGATTCAAATGACAACTCCGAGGATTTCCCTCCTCATCATCACTCAGATCACTGCGGATGCTGATCACACTGGGAGCGGGGCTCGGGGAATCTGCCATGAGGACTGCCACATCCCGCTGCGGCTGCCTGGAAAGCTCCGCCGGCCTGTTGGCGTCCGGCATCACCTCTTTGAAGCAGCTCTCTTCATGCTCTGTGCCATCTTCTTCTTCGTTGGTGTTCTGAATTTCCGGTCGCTGGGATTCCACCAGAGGCACCTCCCTCTGAGGATGCTCTCTCCCTGCCACTGCCTGTCCAACAACATCAGCCATTCTGGGGGACTGACATGCTGATATGTGGATGTTGGTGGAGTGGGACAGGTTCCTTTTCATATGAAATAATTTATATATTAGATAAATATAAAGATGTAAGAACAGTTCAACTTTAAAGGTGTGACATAAGAGCAGAATCTACCTGTTGTGTCCTTGTCTGTTCCTTTTACTGGCTGGCTGGGGCCACACAACATGAGCTATGCCGATGTTGATTGGCTGATGCGCAGTGAGGCCTGGAATCTGATTAGTCAGGAACGGCTGTTGCATCATTGCATTATAGTGGCCACTGTGAGGATGCATCTTCCTGTTAAAGAAGTTACAACGAGCCAGAAAGACAATATAGATTAAAAACATTACACCCCTGTTTAACAAACAGGGAATTTCCCCAGACCTAAACGTTTGGATGAGTCAGATTTTAGGGACTCACCCCCAGTCGCTGAGCATCGTTGGACCTGCTGTGGTGTCACCGGTTAAAGAGGAAAGAGGAGGTGGAGGTGGGTGAGAGGGAGGAGGGCCCACAGGAGCCATCGGCTGCCAGGCTGCTGGGAGCAGAAGCTGCTGACCCCGACTGGACCAGGCCTGCTGCAGGAACAGGGTGAGAAAATCACAAATTATGTAACCATCCACAACGATGCCAAATGTTAGCAGATGGTCAAAAAAACTGTTCGTAGATTGTAGCAAGGTCATCCTACAGCCATATTGCTCCACATATTTAACTGCATGGGTCATCTTATGCCATCTTATGGCATGATAAGTTACATGAAGAGGAAGCTCAACTACGTTGCTGCTCTTATTTTAGTACTGCTAAAAGCTATTCAACAGCAGCAGGCAGCACGTGTAACTTTAACTTGATATAACCAGGTGTGACCGGTTCATAAAAGAAGGTGGGGCGACGCCCTTCCTAAAAAGAAATTAACATCCGTCACAAAAAGTAGTTCCTCCTAATTTAATAATAAAATAGGCTAATTACTTAGCTTGCTGTGTACTCTTTTGTTTAGCAGGTTTTTCAACTATTAAACTCATATTTAGTGTTTTTAGTCATCTATTCCTGTTTGTTTACTTTTTCAACTCTCCTGTGTGTATACTTCTACGTATGAGTGTGTCGCTTGATTGGAGACGAGTTGGTATGTGTCTGCGCCAAATACGAATGCTTTCATGTACAAATACACTGCTGCGTACATGTCTGGGTTTTTTGGTTTTACACCAGTAAAAAAATGTACGGTAAATGCTTCAAATATACCATCATAACCTGAATGACTGAGAATCCACCAGCATTTTACAGTAAAATATATATTTTTTAATATCTTGCCTTTTGAATACATTTTTAAACCAGTTTGTGAACTGCAAGAGACAACCTCAAACTTTCCTGTCACAGATTACAACTTTTCTTTGTAAATAATTTAACAGTTACATGTAAGGTGAGGACTTGCTAACCCTATATAGACCTGCTCGGTGTATATTAGACTTATATTAATAACGCTTTTAAATGTGTGAATCTTGTGAAATTATATGAAATATTGGTGCTGGAATAGATTCAGGGATCTAAATCTACATCTGCTTCACTCATGTTTATCCTCAGAGGCTGTAAATGTTTGTGAATGTGTTTGTCATCATGACAAGCTGAGGTCCTGGAGACGCACACTCCAACAGGAAGAACCACGAAACAGCGACACTGAGTCTTGAAACTTCACGAGTAGTTGAGATGAAAATGAAGGGTTAGAGGGTGGGTGTGGTCTTAGTCAGCTGTAATCATGCGATTATGCAGTTATGCTGCTCAGAATGTAAACATGCTCATGGAGTTTGAGGCTGGTGCTCATCTACAACTACAACTTACAGATGACTTTGTTTCTTACCTGGGCTATTACACCAGGCCTCACAGGTAGAGGCTGTATGGGAGGGGCCTGAGTTACCATGGGAACTGAATAGGCTGCTTGTTGGTTCAGGTTACCTTTTAAAAATAGCAAAGACATAAAACTGTTAACCACCAAAACAAAACAAAAAACTGTAATCAGTTTTAATGTATTTTAGCAAAGATGATTTCCACACCTTTGCACAAGTCAAATATTCCCTCCACACAAAAATAACCCTTTTAGGGCTTTTCTTTAAAATAAACTAAAATAACTTGAAATAAAGTTTGGACACCTTGCATTGTGGGAGGACAAAGAAGAAGAGCAGGTGGGAACGTATCGCTGCATCCAAACTGAGCATTCCCTAGAGCTATCCCAGGATGCAACATGGATGGAGCCGACTGGGTTATAGACTGCAGCGGAGACGTTTACCAACAGGCAGAAAATCCAGAAGCAGAAGGTGGAGAACATGGAGAAGGGGATGGGGAAATGGTTAAAAGTATGAAGAAAAAAATACAATCAGGACAACAAATACACTTCAAAACACCAATCTAAACAATACACAGTGAGAATTTGTAGCATCTAAAAGCATTAAGTCACTGCACACACATTTCCATATCTGCACTGTGTGACATCTGGACACCGCCCTGCAGAATAACAGCAAACACCTCCAATGACTTACCTGAGCGTGGACTGGGATGTTACTGTAGCCCATCGGAAGGCCGGAGGACACAGTGGGGCCTAAGGGGGGCCGGGTTAAATGAATCGTGTTCTGGTTCAGAGCATCAAAAATGGTGCTGCTTGACCGACTGTAGCACATGTCCATGATGCGGAAAGACGACTGCACACTGAGGGGAAGCATGAGGGTGAGAAAAAGGTTTGCAATTTAATGAAATTCAAACTTTATTTAGGTCACGCCACTGCATAATACTATTTACTAAAAAAATACACCATGCAAACAAAAACATGTCATATAGCCTTACTGGTTACTGTGGGGGAAGTCCAGTAGGTGAGTCATAGTGAGGAATGGGTGATTTAGGACACTCGAGGGAACTGTTCTGTCTTCGGCATCGATCAGCAGCATGCTTTTAAGAAGAGCGACAAACTCCTGTCTGTCTGCTTTCTCTGCTTCCATATCACTGTTATCAGGACTCAGCACCAAGTTTACCTGAAACAGTGAGGAACACAGAACTGAACACACGAGGATGAAGTAAACAACTAAACCTAAGCATTCAAACAATGAAAACACAGATGATTGACTAATGGGAGCGTTTAAACAAATATTATGAGAAGGAATGCAGATGAGGTCATCTGGGAAGTCTCAGCAGCCCAATTAAAATAAATAAATACACCAGACTTAATGAGACCAGGGTGTCCAATACGTCAATCGCAAAGGTAGTATGGGTGGATCGCATGGCATTAAAAGAAAAGACATCAGCGTATCCATCCTCTATGAAATTTGACACCTGATTGACATACAGGGCAGACAGTCCGAGACTGGACCTTTTCTGACACATAGGTCATCACGCATGCGCATGCAACCACGCCAAAAACTAGCAAGCTACTGAGTTGCCTAGTTAGCCTCCAGTGTATTTCTTCTAAACTCAAGAAAGGGTATAAAATGAGTGGGTGAGGTGGACCAAGTAAGAAGCAAACAACCTACCATTTCTATACGGAATGGGAGGAGGACTTTTTTTCACAATGTTATATTCAAAGTGTGTTTACCTCATCTGCCCGTCTACCATTGATATTCTGAAGAAGGGAAATGTGGAGCAGCATTTCTGGACTGTTCATAAGAAATATGACACTGACTTCCTTCCGAAAAGCGAGCTGAGAAAGAAAAAGGTGAAGGAACTAAAATCCCAGTCATCAGGACAGCCGTGTTTTGTCTTACAGCCGATCACAACAGCGAAGGCATCATTCCGGGTGAGTCACTTAATTGTTAAGCACAAGAAGTCCTTCCAAGATGGAGAGATGATAAAAGAGGTATTCGTTGAAGCAGCTGACTTGTTGTTCCGAGACTTTAAAAACAAACCAGAATATAATCTTCAATCAAGCTCTCCAGGTATCAAGAAGTATGGGTACACGGTGCTGTGAAGCCATGGCTGAGGATTTGACCCAGCAACTTGGAAGGATATCGACTGCATTTCTCACTGCAACTGGACGAGTTTACAGATGTGTGACACAGCCCAGTTGTGCATTTATATTCAGATGGTAATACAGATATCTGGAGTGGAGGATGAGATGTTGTCAGTACAAGCTGACCTACAGCTCAAGTCCAGGGATCATGGACAGTTATGGAATTCACTAACAGAGGAAAAGTACCCCAACATGAGGACATGTGCTATCTCCTCTGTGTTATTTGGCTCCATTTATTTATGTGCGTCGACCTTTTCCCACATGAAGATTATTAAGTCCAAATACCATTCCACCATGACTGATAGCCATTTGAAGGTGTGCTCGAGTCTGGCTATCAGCAGCTACTGTCTGGACTATGCATCCATGGCTGATTCCATTCAGTGCAAGTCATCAGAGTAAGTAATGACAAAAAAAATGTTGAGCTGTAGTGCACAATATAGGTTTGTGCACTTATGCAAGGTACACCATCATATACAGTATTGTACAAATAAAGAACACTTAATATATTTATAAATAAGTATGTTTAGTATTTTTATAGTAGGTATA
>JARVLU010000002.1:9859381-9876160 GCA_031762415.1 Simpsonichthys santanae | reverse complement strand
TAAGGCTAGTTAAAACCCAAAAGTAGAAAAATGCTGGCTAAAAGCACCAAAAGGGTAGCCAAAAGTACAAGAGCTATGTGCAAAATGATGGCTAAAATATAAACATAGCTAAATGTAGCAAGAGTCTAGCTGCTAAAAGCTAAAAGCATCAAAAGATTACAACTTTAGCTCTAAGTATCAAAATACAACTACATGCTAAAAGTAGAACATTGGCTAAAACTAACAGTAACAAAAGGGCACCTAAATGTGGCAGAACACTAGCTAAAAGCGGCAAAAGGCTGACCAAGTAGCTGAGGTAGAATAAAACAAACTGTTTTTCTAATGTGAAAATTCGTAATAAATACAGTACAGTACATGAATAAAAGCAAAATATTTTTAAATGTATGAAAATTACAAAACAGGAAGAAAAAAAATTATAATAATAAAACACTCCTGAATGAACATCCCTGATTGACTAGGCCTCCTGAGCTGTCAGGGAGTGACACGTGCTCCATTTAACTCACCTTGAGAACGCACACACAGTTTCTCTGCCAGATTCAAGGCTGCGGCTCTTTCTTTAATCGAAGACATGTTTTTACTTGATTAAAGGGCTTTTTTAGTTGCGATAAACCGAGCGCACAAACAAAATGAAGCAGACCGAGGCAAACAAACAAGCTGCAGGTTTGTATGCAGTTTGAAGCTTCCGCCGCTAGGTGGCAGCAGCGCCAAGACCAGGCTAATTTGAGGCATTTGAAATATTTTAAACTTTACTATTTTTAACAAGTCTAACAAAACATTTGTGAACAGTATGGAAATAAATGAGAAATATATAAACAGAACAGTAAAGATAAAAAAGACATGTTTTTTTGAATGAAAAACAAAAAAATCGCACCCAAATCAGTTATTAATAAAAGTTTACATTTACTTTCTGATCTATCTACTGCTTGTTGGATATGGATGACTCAAACAGGATCGGGTGTAAACACTTTTGAAGGATGATTCTTAATATTTTATGCGTATAGGTAAAACGGACATTCACATGCGCTTTACTCTGACTGCGCATGCGTACACGATCAAACTCGAGCAAAATTTACGCACTTCGTACAGTAGGTAGATATCGTCCAACTGTCTTTTAAATTATTTCGGCCGTTTACTCCTGAAACAAAAATTATACGCATATTTACGATTACTATATTATATAAAAAAATCTTAGACATAATGTAAAAACACAATGTCATAATTTTGCGGCAGAATTAGTTCAAGTTCCTAGAAAGCAGCGGTAAGTGCAACGCTATTTTGGCTAATGCTAATCTCGTAAAACACAACAATTTTGATATTGATATTAATTTTACTGTAATTCTGTTTGTTTGTAATAACTTCAGGAACTTAGTAGATAATACATTAAATAATAATTTCTAGTACTTTACTCGTATAGATTAGCTTGACACTTGGTAGCTAATGTACTAGCTAGTATTAGCTTTCTTTTAGCTAGTTTAGCCACCATCACCTTAGAACAACAGTATGTTTTAAACTGAATTTTTTAAAAACTGAATGTAGTTGTAAAAACAAAAAGGTTAGCTACGTCTGATGCTGTTAAGGTTATTCCATATTTCATTGCTTTTTCTTGTTTTACTGCTCTGCAACTTTACAAAAACAGGATGCACAATATACTGTACAGTAGTTTATTTCATTTTGTTTTCATTTTAATTTTTAATAATTTTCAGATGTTTAATGGTAATTGAATTGCAAAAAACTCAATTGTATGAAGTTTTTTTTATTTTATTGTTTGCAACAGTCAATATGACAGTAGGGAATATGACAATTAATTTTCTCCTTTTTTCCCATTCCTTTGCAAGCGCTTTTTGTTTGTACACTTATCCTAATTGTTTCATTTTAGTTGAACTCTGATTAAACGTATTACAAGATCAAATGTTCTGTTTCTTAAACGGGCAGCGAGCAACAAAACTGACTTGATGGTATCAAACTGCCCTTATAGAAACAATCCAGTTGAATGACTGGCACTTTGTTTGATTTGGCTTTGTCTTTGGGAGATATTGGTTAATACCTGCTCAGCCGAATCACAAAAAACAAATAAAGATATTGTGTCTTACTCCATTAGTCCCCACTACAACCTCACATTCACACTGTGCATCATCTCTTTGAAGTTCAACACACATTTGCACTAATCTTCCTTAGCCTGGAGTCACAGTTTCTTTTTATGTTAGTTGCCATTCTATCAGGGATCATTTAATTCTCCAACATGATTGATACTGCTGCAGTTTAAATGTGAGAGAGAAAAAAAGATTGTTTCTATTAAGAGATCAGTGGCTAGTGGAGACCTCCTACTTAAATAGTTATACAGTATTTTCCACTAGGTGTGTGCTTGCAGTAAGCAGTGTGTGTGTGTTCCACTTTCTTGCTTATGTTTGAGGTGAAAAAGGCAGTTGCAGAGAATCATCCACAGGTCAAATTAAATAACCTAGATAATTTAAAAAGCATTGACAGTGCAATTTGTCCTCTCTGTGATATTACTCTGACCCCTATTAGCGTCAATGGGCAGGTTCATTTTACCCTCCATGGCTTGTCATGATGTTATCTTTTCTCTGCAATGGAAGTAGTGTAAAACAAAGAAGGAAAATCTCTAATGGTCATTTCAGAAGCATTAGGTTGGATTACAGTGATTGAGAAGTGTTATGGGGCTTTATTGTTCCAGGCTATTATTCCCACTAAAATTATTTAGGAGTAAAAATTGCAGATGGGGTTAATTATAGAGCAGTAGGTGAAAAAGTAGATGGTTACTGCTTAATAAAAAGCCTATTCTGTTAACCTTTTTCCTAACAAAAATGTTCTTTAATCTCAGTTAACAGGCAGAGGAGGTCCAGAGGGACCATTATTTGCTCAATGGATCTTAGTACAAACTCTGGGATGTTCTCCTCCCACACTGCTGTAAGTCTCAACTTTTCACAGTACAACATAATGTACATAACATTCATCAAATGCTTTAATTTTAATGTGAATGCAGAGTCAGCATTCACACCAGGTGGTTTATTTATTTATTTATTTATTTATTTATTTTAAGTTTCCTTCAATGATTTTCAGCTGTTAGAAACATTCTAAATATAGACTGGCTTGTGGTAGTTGTTATTATTTATTTATTTACAGTATTTTTTAAACATCTAGGATTCTTCCGTCCATCAGTCAGTCAGTCAGTCAGTCAGTCAGTCAATCAACTATGTTCCTCTTGTCCCAAAATTGGGTCATGGAGGCAGCAGCTTGAGCAGGGAGGCCCAGACATCTCTTTCCACAGCCACCTCTTCCAGCTGTTATAGGTCGATGCAAATTAGCAGCGGCTCTACTCTGAGTCTCTCCCACAGAACTGAACTTCTCACCCTATCTCTAATGATGATAGGCAGAAGCCCTACCAACTGCACCACCGTGTTGTCCAAGTTGAAGTTAAACAACAACAAACAAACAAACAAAGAGCAAGCCTTAAACACCTTCCAGCAAGTTACAATTAGCTGTTATTTAGCTACAGTTCTGCTGGTTTCAGCTTTTAACTTCATTTAATTGATTTTAGCCTTTTATCAATTTTAGCTTGGATCAATATAACTTAAATAAAAAAAGCACTTAGTGTTCCAACTGCATTTTCAGAAAATATGCATTTTTCTAGTTTATTTGTTTATTTCAGGGTTAGATCAAAATAAATTATAAGTTAATACGAATGATGATTAAATATCAAAATCTTTTTTTTTTTTTTTCTGCGTGTTTTTAATCTTTGGGCTCAAGTTATTTAGGCTTAAATAATAGATGCAATCTTGCCATATTGCATTTGTTTTGCACATTATAAATTTGCCAATTTGACTATTTTTTATTTTGTGAGTGTTTGTGTTTGAAAAAAACATTTTTTTAATTCAGTTTGAAGAGCTGGTGTTGGAACAGGAGTCATCTTTGTCCGGTTCTTACAGTCAAACAGAAAGTGGAGGAACCATCTTACTACAACTGCTAGAATTTAAAACTCATCTACATGAGGTCGTTGAGGAGCTGCATATTCGAAGGGTAATGTAACAAATACAGTTTTAATTTTCATATTGACTTTGTATACAAAAATATACAACTGCTGTTGCTGTAAACCCATTCAAGCTCCAGAAGCCATGTTGAAGACCATGCTACTAAGATAACCTCAGCACCACCGTGCTGCCCCAATAAACAGAACCCAGAATTCAAAGAAATTGCATTTCAAGATTTATTTCCTTGTAATAAAAATAGTGATGTTCTTATGTGAAACAAAAATGACATATTATGCCTCCTATTTAACACAAATATTATTCTGACATCTCTGACTTGCCAAGTCTGTGCACAGACATTAGCCGGAGTAACTGATTGCCAAATCTTTGCACAATATTATTTTTGTTTATCTTGTTTTGATGCTTCAGGGGAGCAATGCAATGGTTGTCTAATTTGAATGACAAAGTTATTGAATTTGAAAACTGACATATAGTCACCATACTACAGTCACCATACTACACATTACGGAGAGAAATTGCTCTTCTTTGACCGGACAATGGCAGAAACGTCAGGTTCAAATATGTAAGAGCGATTCGCAAGAAATGATATAGGCACTCATTTGTTAAGGAGGAACAAGCACTTGTTTTTTATGACAGTGGAAGGTTTTCATTGTGGTGCCACAGCTGACAACAGCACCGACAGCGCAAACATATTTTGCAGGCAAACGTCCAAACAGGTGGAAAAGTCCGGTCGAAGCCACAGTGTTTGGTTAGAAAATGCATCCGCAGGTTGTAATCCTTCGCCACAGCGCTGCACACCGAGCGAGCAAACACATCGGCTTGCCTTCAGCAATTTCACTAAAAGCATATTTATCTGTCTACTCACTGTTGAATTTATGATGTTCAACATCAAAATTTATTTTTTTGCAGCTTTCTGATTGACATTGTTTTGCCACGTTTTCCAACTACTCTTGTTATCAAGCGCTACAAGCTACAAACACGTCACCAGTCCTTCCAACTGACTGCCCGGGATCAGAGATCATCTATATATGAGGATCACCTCTCTGATGAAAATATTTCTCATTTCAGATTTTGTTATTGTTCTGCTGTTTTTTAATTTCAAGTCTATTTTTATATTAAATGAAATCATTGGCAGGCAGACTGAGTTGTATAATCCTGTCATAGATCGTTCTATACTAAAGGATTGCCTCTTGTCATTTCCAAATATTTAAAGGTCTCTTTCAAGCCTTTTTTTTTAATGATTTTTTATATTTCTTGTAAACTCACTGGCAAGCCGGAATGATGGGTCACCAGTAGAATAGCCCTGGTTTAAATCCTGATTAGAAATGCAAGACTAATGATATGCTGTGTAATGAAAGAGCTGTGTAACTTCATAAAGATATTGAAGAAGTTGGTATCATAGCATTCTTAGTGGTCCTCCTTTTTATTCAAGAGATTTTACACCAGCCTGGAGGGTTAGGCTTTATGTTTTTACAACTACGTAAAGAGTAAATTTGTTGGTAACAAAAACAAATAGGTCGTTTTTTCCCCCCGTCAGCCAGCAATTTCAACTGGATAGAGTACTTAAAGCTTAAGGGAGCAAAAATGGGATGTTGGTTGTTGGTTTTATTGTTATTGTCATGTTAGCCAGGGCGCACATGTTAGCCAGAGTAACTGATTCTCCTCAGGCGAAGCAGCAGTTTCTAGCTGAGTTGTTCATGGGGCGGAGAGGTTAGGAAGCGAGAAAAGATGTCCTGATGCTGCCAGACATTCCCGAGCAGGTCAAATTCCAAGGAGGGCTGTTTTTTTTTTTTTTTTTTTTTTTTTTTTTGTCTTTGATACATTTTAACTTTCAGCCATAGACGATGAGAACAAGGTCGACTTAACTCCAAATAAGAAAGAAGTGCATTTATTGTAACCGTAAGAACCTTTTTGATCATTCTTACAAAAGTGACATGAAAAGAGCAACATTTGGATGCATTTTCTTGGGAACTTGGAAAAAAAAAAGTTAATTATTTCAACTTCTACGTCCACATCCAGCTTGAATTGGAAGATTTTGAACGATGATTTGATTTCATTAATTAAAGGAAAGAAGTTGTCCAAACCTACTTGATAAATTTCATAACTGTTTGTGCCAAACTTGGCATGGGTGTTTCATCTGGTTGTGGATCCTTGTTGTTGCTGTGCTTCGGGTCATTGTCTTGCTGCAGAACCCAAGTGAGCTTGAGCTTAAAGTCAGGAACTGATGGCTGAGCTTCTCTTTTAGGATGGTGCCTCTCAGCGAGCAGGTCACCCCGGTTCAAATCCTAGCCGGGGCCTTTTTTGATGGAGTTTGCATGTTCTCTCCGTGCATGGATGGGTTTTCTCCAGGTACTCTGGTTTCCTCCCACAGACCAAAAACATGCATGTTAGGCTGACTGGAAACTCTATTGTCCCTATAGGAGTGAGTGAGAGCATGATTGATTGTTTGTCTCGTTTGTCTCTATGTGTCCCTGTGATGGACTGGAGACCTGTCCGTGGTGTACCCTGCCTCTTGCACAGTGATGGCTGGACATGGGCTTTAGTGACACCCCCCCCCCCCCAACCTGAAAAGGAAGAACCTGGTAAAGATAATGGATGGATGAATGAATGAACGATTGGATGGATGGATGGATGGATGGTATAGAAGATAATTCATGGCTCCATAAACCACGTCCTGACGCAGCAAAAGCAGTCCCATACCATCACACTACTACCATCGTATTTAACTGTGTGTGACGTTCCTTTTCTATTTTAAATGCAGTGTTTGCTTCAGATGTAAGGGGACCACAACTCCAAAAAGTTCCGCGTTTGTCTTGTCAGTCTCAGGGATCATCAAGATGCTTTTGGGCATATGTGAGACAGATCTTTGTGTTCTTTTTTACATTGTTTCTTTCCTCTTGTTGGATCATTAATCTGACTTTAACAGGGGCAGGTGAAGCCTGCAGGGCTCTAGATGTTTTTTCTGGGTTCTTTTGGGACCTCCTGGATGAGTGGTTGATGTGTTCTTGGAGTCATTTTGGTGGGAAGCTTCACCACTGTTCAGTTCTTCTGTTGTAGTTGATGGTTCTGTTTGTGATTTCATAATTCTACAGGTCTGGCAGTAATCAGGCCCAGAGGTTTAAATTAAACTGGACCCAGCTTTACAAAAATAAATAAATAAATAAAAGTTCATAATTTAACAAGAGAGGCAATTACTTTTTGCATAAAGTCAAGTTAGCTTTGTCTCATTAAATAAAATCAATATTTAAAAACCTTATTTTTTTCTTAGCTTATATTTGACTGATATTGAAATTAATTTAATGATATGAAACATTTATGTGTGGCAAGAAATACAAATCAGAAGAAATCTGTAAGGGGTTTTACCCTCACTGATTAAATGAATTAGTACATAAATGGGAATTTATTTTATTTATTTATTATTTTTTTTTGCATTTCTCATCTATTTGCTAGCTTAATTCCAGTGAGATAAGCGGATACTTTAAAAACTGTTAGGTTTTGTCCTCGGAACAAAAGTAATGGAGCCATTTTTCTTTTACAGATTTTGTCTACATCAGTCTTGTTTTACCCCGATTCTGTCACCATTAAATTTTGATTGTGCGATGAAATGTTTAAAAACTGAAAGAATAAAATTTAATATTTTAGGTATCATGGGAATTTGGTTTTTGTAAGAATCATCTTGTATCACCATCAATCAGTTTGGGACAACAAATATTGAAGTTTTTATACGACATCTGTTTTTTTTATTTACACAGATCACTAAGCTTCGTAAAGCTTCGCGGTCTGTTTTTACTGTCTTGTTTTTAAATACACTCACATAGTAATTAATCCCTGGCCCCCAAAATAACAGCTTTATAACCTGTGCTCTCCTTTTTTTAATGCAGTGCCACACTGGTGGCATATTTTAATAGGAACTTGTAAAATAAGCTCACTGAGTCGGCCAACGCCCACATGCACATAAAAAAGTACCGATGTATGGAGAGCAATTGACTTTTACCTGCCTTCTCCGAGGGAAGAGGGAGGATAGGGATGGCTTTCCACAAATATCACCTCCCTTCTAATGTTCCTCTTTCTCTGGCTGTGCCTACAGAAGATACGCTGGACTGAACCAGAGAAACTTGGAGCAGTTTGCACTTATGGCTCAACTTCAGAGTTATTTGTTTAACGAGGAGAACAAAAACGCGTTTATCGTCTGCCGCCGTAAGGCTGTGTGTTTCGACCACACAGTCCCTGAACCAGTGCATGAATCCTGAGACTTATTTTACTGAGCTAAAATTTGGTGTGTTAGCTGAGAGTCATCCACAACACTGACTTTGACATCTCACGATACTGAGATTACTCTTTCCCCTGTGGGTTTAGTGTCAGTTTTAATGTAAAATATATACTTTTTTTTTCTTTTCTGTTGATTAGGATGCAGAGACACGTTTTGAGAACCAGATCAGTCAGCTGGTATTGGCGAAACAGGAGTTGGAGTGGGCGAAGGTACAGCTTGGCCTTTACACTTACATCTTCATACAGTTAGTTTACAGAATAACTCAATTTTACTTGCAGCAAAAAAATATATTTATGATTCTTTTTGTCTTTTCCCATCAGGAATCCTTACAACATCAAATTGAAACCATGACAAACCAGCACTCTGAGACGCTCTCCACTGTTAAGAAACAGGTATGTTTTCACAGTTGCATTTTTTAAAACATTTTGTTGAATAATGTATTCTCTTCTTTGCAGTTTCAGGTCAAATTACAGCACACAGAGGAGGAGAAGGTATGAAGAGTTTATTTCCAAAAACATTTGGCGCTCAGTGGATTTTATTCAGTTAATGTTAAAGTGGAGCAGTAAATTTGCTCCTGTCAGCCACAGAGTCTTGGCCCTCGGAGCAGATTCTTTTGTGCTGTGCTTTATTGCTTTTTTTGACACTCACAATAATAATATCCTATTTCAGGGGAAATACCAGGTCAGTGCCGAGTTAAAAGCCAAGGAGATTAACAACTTAAAGGAAGAACTGAAGTCACTGCAGGTAATGAGATGATCACACTCTTGTCCCTTTGTTTTTCTTATCCTAATCAGCAGCCTTAATTGTTTTAATGAGTTTTATGTTTCTCATTTGGTCTTTTGTATTTGAATAAACATATCAATAAACAGCTAAACAAGACAAGTAGATAAAGAAAAGTCCTGTTTAATTCTGACTAAAAGTGTGTCTGCAGCTGAACACCGCAAAGGTGATTTACAGCCGTCCCTACGCTCGACTGGCCTTTAACAACCCAGCTATGTTACTGAGACAATAGACTGTTTCTGATGTTCTGTCTGGGAGACAATTTCTGGGCTGTTTGGTTAAAACTGAGATCAGTCGGTCTTGTGTATCAGTGCATTAATTTGACACATTTTCACATGTGTAACAATCAGGCATGAAGCTTTTGATTATCATTAAATATGTGAGACTAGTTCAATTAGCCCCCAATTAATTCTAATATATTCACTATTTTGTTTAGACATAAAAATTTACACTAAAACAGATACAGTAATTCTATAAAACTTACTGAACTATTACAATCAATGTGTATATTATTAGATTTTTGTAGTGCACTATTTTTTATTGTTTATTTTTGTTTGTGTGGACACTTTTTATTTTCAAAGAGCCACAGATAAAACGGGGTCTATTGAAAAAGGCCAAACCAACAGACTCAATTTTGCAAAAATATATGTTATTGTTGGTTATAAATATGATATCATGAGCTGATAATTGTATACATTGATACTGGATGACAAAAAGCTCAACTCTAGTGCTCTTCCCTGACCCCTCCATTTCTCTTTTCCCTTTAAAATTTATTTTAATCTTCCAAAAGCGCGTTTTTGGATTGTTAAAGGCAGCTAAGCTGAGAAGCTAAGCTACAAGCTAAGCTAACAGGCCGACCTCGGAGAATAAACCTCCGTCTTGTCAGAGCTCCAAAATTCATAGTTGAAACCTGTGCTTTCGTGTAAAAAATTGTTTTTCTCTGCAATAAGAAGCTGAGAACTTGTTTACTGATTGTTTTATTAAAAGCTTTGTGTGAAAAATGCTATGCTAAAGAGCTCAAACCACACCGAGCTGCCGACATTTTGAGAACTGAAGAGAGACAGCCCATGCCACGTCAAGGGTCCTCCCTCCCATTTTTTTTAAAGAGACATGCTGCTCTTCACTATGCATCCTTGTTCAAACAGTCTTATACTGCCATCCGGTGGTCGGAAATAGGCACTACATGCAAAACAAATTAACAAACATTTCTTCTCAAATTTGACAAAAATGACTAAATAGCATCAAGTTTCAAACAATATTATCGTTTATTGCAATAATTTCTGAGACAATTGTCACCCAGCAAAATTTTTTATCGTGACAGGCCTAAATAATCAGTCACCATTAATGAAAATAAATGCTGAGCATTCCTTGAAGGAGGCAGCACGGTGGTGCAGTACTGCCTGTCAGCAAGCAGCTTACCTGGGTTCAAATCCCAGCCCAGGGGCCTTTTTGGGTGCAGTTTGCATGTTCTCTACATGCATGTGTGGGTTTTCTCCGGGTTCTCCAGTTTCCTCCCACAGACCAAAAACATGCATGTTAGGCTAATGGGTAACTAATTGTCCCTAGGTGTGAGTGAGAGAGTGAATGGTTGTTTGTCTCCTTTGTCTCTGTCTGTCCCTGTGATGGACTTGTGACCTGTTCAGGGTGTCCCTCGCCTCTCACACAGTGATAGCTGGACATGGGCACCAGTGACCCCCGTGACTCGAAAAGGAAGAAGCTGGTAAAGATGGATATTCCTTGAAGGAATGCACATCTCCCCACCCCCCCACCCCCCCACATATTAGGTCCCATTTCACAGAGGAATCAGCATTTAAATAGTATTAGTTATATCTCGAAAACTTCTTGAAATGCTACGTCATATTTTTAAAACAGCGATGCCAGACAGAACGACACATTATAAAAGAAAGATAAAGGCTGTTTTGTTCTTTGCGGGGATTATATCTCTGTGGCAACCCTGAAGAAGGCATCAGCTGAAAGAATAAACATCAGTAAATGTTTGGAAAAGACAGCATTTCTGTGTGGACAGGACCTTAAACCAACACCATCTTATGACGAGCTAAAGCCGTTTTGGTCACACCTCGTAAATGTCATGCGATAACTGGCAAGATCTGAAATCAGCTGGCTTCATAACTTTACAAACAAGTGTGTGGAGTAAATGTGTGATATCTTCACGTGTCCACAACTCTTTTTGAAAGAATGTAACTTTTCCTTTTCTTCTTCTGCTGTTACGCAGTTGCTGAAGTTCAACTTGGAGAAGAAATCAAGTGAGCTGGTAAGGAGGGGTTCTCCATTTATACGTACAAACTGTTGACGGAGGATTGGTGGGAGTGAGAGGAATTAAACAAGGAAGACGAGTTACTTGTGCTGAGGAGGAAGAGCTCATCAGGAGTAACACACTGGGAGTGTGTGACACTTTGAACTGCCAGCGCAGCAAAGAAAAAAAAAAAACCTCTTAAAATATTTTATAACGGGCCCTCGCTCAGTTTAACCTTCCTCACAGCAGACTGAGAGGGAGTTGATGATTGGAGACTTGGATAAAGGGATGAAAGTGAAGGGAGGAGAAATGGAAAAAGGCCAAAAAAAAAAAAAAAAAAAGCTTTGCTTGATACAGACAATCAAACCATAATGGCAGTTTGAAAAGCAATAAAGTGCTCTGAAGCTTGAGCTCAGTTAATTATTTTATTCTCTTGAAAAAGTCAGATACAAAGTGAGTTAAACCAGCTTCTTCTCAGTGTTTTCACAACTTTTTTCTCTTGTTTTACGCTCAGTCTGAGCAAAAGTGTTTTAATTATTTAGTATTTGCCGTTAAAAGGTAACGCCATCTACACAGATAAAATGTCATTACCTGTTTTATACGCCTGTTGAATGTAGATGTATTATAGTATAGTCTCCGTCCGTCCATACGTACGTTTGTCCATAAACTTTCTCTTCTCCCACCCATAACTTGTCATCCGCTCAAGATAATTAAATAAAACTTATTTATTTATTTATTTATTTTTGTTAATTCATTTTATAATAATAAAAGACACAAAAAACAATTAACACACAGATAACAAGAGACAAAAAAAAGATATAAAATGAAAGGTGGCAGATGAAGAAAATAATCTTATTATATCTGCCCCCTTTATTCTCTAATAAACAATTCAAACAAACAACTCTATTTAAATACAAAAAAAAATGAATAACTCACTCCCTTAATCACAAAGAATTACTATTTAAACTCATTTCAAATATATTTCCTTAACAATTTAACAACTTCATACACTTATGCATCCTGAACAGAGTGTCATACACTTTTCATCTTCTCAATTCCAAGGTCAAGGACACAATTAAAGGTCAAAGTCAAACAGGGCCTTTGCTTGTCTGAATCATTACTTTGATATGCTCAAGATAATTTAATGAAACTGTATGTTTGTCAACAGACACAGTGTGTCGTATGCTGCACTCTTGTGATTAGATTTTCTTGTGAACCTTGACTGATTACTGCTTCTTACTGCTTCTAAAGTGGTTTCAAACAAGAAAACTACATGTATTTAAAAGGTAACATTACCACCAGGTCATAACTTTAACAACAGGCTTGTAATATAAGAGCTACATGAGTGCATCACTTCTTATCATATCTGTGGAACTGTGACTCAGGCCTCGTCAAACCACACGTTTTAAAATCAAGCTTACACGCTCCCCTGGTATAAGAAGCCCTTTTAGTATTATTCGGATATAAAGGTCCTTTATTGAGCCCCTCAGGGAAATCGTAGTCTTTTTTTACAATTACAATGACATTTTTTTAAAGTATTAAATGTTTTGAAAGCACTAGGTGAAATGTTATGAAATACTAGCTGCACTAGCTGTTACCTAAACGTTCACATAGTTTTACAGATATATTATTTTATTTATTTATTTTTTTTGGCTGAGCTGAAGCATTTGGCCAGGAACAAGCCAGTCAGCTTGTTTTAGTTATTCAAATCTTATTCACTGTTGTTAGTGAAACAGTCTAAAGTGCCAAGAGAGGTTTTGCATAACGTTTTGTCTCTGAGGGGGATGCTGTTTGGTTTCTATCTATTTTAACCACGGCCCCTCCGCAGGAACAGAAGCTGGCCCTGCAGAATCGGACAAGGGACACCCACCTGAACCAACTGGGGGAGGTGGAGAAAAGATTTGCTGCTCTTTCCAGACAATGTGCCATGGTCAAGGAGGCTCATGGGAAACTAGGGCACAATGGTAATAAATGACTGGATAAAAAACAAAAATTGCCATCCTTTCTTAACAAAACTCTAGAGTTTTTAAGTATGTAAATGACAGCTTAATTCATATATTAACAGTTATAGCTCTTGACTGCTCCTTATACAGCCTGATTTTGTTTTAGTAAGTAGGAAAGTGAAATATTTCACAGGAATCTGGATATAAGCTGATTTATAATCTACTTTGTGCTCATGTAGAGTTTCAATAGCACATCGATATCTGTAAAAAAAAAAAAAAAACATGTCACTTTATTCAAATCATTATTTTAAAATTTGAGCAGAGGTGATCGTCATGTTTCTCTTAACTGCTCCTTCAGGAAAACTCAGATAAAACTACAGTGTCCGTGTGAGAAACATCGTCCTGTTCAGCTTCAAAGTGTAACAAATGTGGGCTGAGAAAGGGTTCCTACATCGTAGGGTTGATCCATCACATCATGTCGCTGCTCCTTAACTTCTCTGCTGCTGACTCGTGTAGCAAACTTTTGACTTCTGTTTGTCAGCTGACGGTAGTGTTCCTGTCAATGGAGCCCAGATGGGGTCAGGTTTAACAGCCCTGTGGTCCATTATGCTGCTTTTAGAATCTGTTTGAATTGTAACCTTTGGACACTTTGCACCTGTCTGCCCTGCTGCATGAAAACAAGCTCAGACTGTTGTATTGATGCAAAGATGTTTTATGGTGACCTGTCTTTTCTAAAGTTGACGAAGCCATGAAAATCAACACCAAGCTGACCTCTGCCAATCAAAGACAGGAAGAAACTATTGTTGCACTTAAAAAGGTATATGTTTTGTTTAAATCACATTTTATTTTTGTTGCACAAAATGCATTTGCTCAAAAAAATATTTAACTTACACTAAAAGTACATTTTTGCTTTGGATGCGTGGTGGCTTTGTGTTAGCTTTGTAGGTATTTGAAGTTACTTTCTGACTGGTATTAGTTTTTCTTTTTGTGTTTTTAGTTATTCGGTCATGTGCTTGTGTTATTGTAGCCACCAGATGTCCTCAGTTATCACAGTTTTCAGCTCCCAACTCACCTGTTTCCCATCCACAATCAGCCCACTTGTCACTCACTAATTAATCAGCCTTCCTTTATTTTTATTCTTTTAATATTTTTTGTTGGTTTTATTTTTTTATTTTTTCAAATCTTCTGTTAATCTTCATGCTTCTTTTTGTGTTACCCAGCTAAAGTTTGCTTCAATTAAGTAGTAAAAGATCTTGTTTGTTCTCTGTGTTGCTTCTGCTGTGTCTGTATTTGGCTGTAAATGTGACCGTCTCTTTTAGCCAGTAAATCAACATCAGTCAACCTTCATGTACTTGTGTTATGTGTGTGGTACGTTCTCAGGAGTTGGTTGGAGCCAGTAACAAGCTCATAAAAGAAAAGATGAAATCTGTGGTTCATGAGAAGACCCACAGTCCTGCAAGAAGGGAACAGCATTTACAGGAGCTGCAGCAAAAACTTAAAATGGTAAAATATCATGAAGAAAAAAAAAACGATTACAACATACAACGATCTGCCTCATGTTGAAATCTAAATCTGGCAAAGACACAATGTTAGTATGATTTTCATTTTGAATTTATGCGTTTGTGTTTTTAGGAAAGTGAAATGGTCAAAAAACTCAAGAAGGAGAATGTTGCTGAACAGGCTGAAAAGCAGGTAAGAAACTGGACGTTACGACTTGGCTGAATCCCATTCTCTAGTTTAATTTAAAGTCAAACATTTAATATTCAAGAACATTAATGTGTAATCACATGTGTAGTTCAACAAATTCACCACAATATGTATCCTGAATCACTCATTTAAGCAGAACAAATACTTTAATTTAAAAAAAAGTTCAAACTATTTAGAAAATAAGGATTTGTAAGGAGCATAATGGTAACAACAACCAAAATACATTTTTGTTTGAAGTTTGTGTGCAAGTAAATCAAATTTAACCATGAAAGGAAAAAGTGGTTACACTAAATAATGGTTAAATGGATAATAATAATAATAATAATATTATTATTATTATATATTATTATTATACATTTTAAGCCCTTCAAGATGTAGAGCTACATAACAGCTGTCTGTTTTGTGTATTTTGTTGTGTAACCTGGTGTCTACCTTACAGCAAACGATACGACAGTGCAGTATTTTTTTTATAATTGTGAACAATTAATAACACAAAATGTTTTGTGCAACCCAAAATCAGAAACAAACGAGAATGAAGAGAAACAAAAAGTGTGATATCTAATTATACTTGTTTTATAGTGTTAAACAATAAACATAAATTCAATGTTTCAGTCCTTGTTGCATAAATGAAATTTATTGTTAACAAGTTTTTTTTTTTTTCTTTTTTTTTTTTTCTATCTTAAACCTGCAAAGCATTTCAAAAAAGTCTGGACAAGAGCAAATTATGAGATAAAACAAATTAAAAGTAATATCAACACTTTATTGTTTTAATACCAAGCAGGATTAAAAACAACTTTGAGGGGCAAAAATGGGCCGATGGTCTCCAGTTTGTCATCAGATGTGGAAGAACATGAATTAAATGGTTTAGCATATTTATTTTTGTAAATCACAATATGAAGCAGTTTAATTTATGTGGAGGAACTCTAGAGTGTAAAGGACAGGAGGGCAAGTTAAAAATGCACAATCTCTTATTTTTCAAATGGTGCAGCATCAAAAACTGCCTTTGAAAAACCTTTTTCAGGCCCTACACTCTGCTTAACTCACAGCAGACATCTTGATTAGAAGAGGGCAGCACTAGTGTGCAGGTTGTTGTGTAAAAATGCTAACAATCAGAACTTCTCTTAATGGATTGCTGCCTTCTTTAAAACACAAATGTCTATACAGTCCTTATTGTGCACAAAACAAACTTGTATGATGACCTGGTCCAGAGGCGAAGCCAACTTCTTTGTGCTCCGAACCATCACTCAGTGAAAATATGGACTGTGTTCACGGATCAGTATTCTAGATTTTTAGAAGAAGTGGCTGTCATGTTCTCCTGACCAAAGAAACGAAAGGAGCATCTGGATGGCAGCAAGGCCAAAAGCCAGATGCTGTGATGGTCTGGGCTTGGATCAAAGCACAGCAATGGCAGAATTAATGAAGGTATTTTACAGCAAGATCTGCTGCCTTCAAGACCACATCCTTTCACCAAGCCTGTAACGAATGCTGGCTGAAGAAGAATAAAAGGGAATGGGTTCTGGAGTAGCCTGCCTGCAGGCCTTACTTTCTTATTGTATTCATATTTTGTGTGTATTTGTGTGTGCATGCTGTTCAGGATCTCATGAGGTCTCTGCAGCAGAACCAGCAGCTGTTGTTGAACCAGACTCAGATGGTGAGGCGACTGGAACAGGAGCTACAGACTCAAAGACAAAAGTTTCAGGTTTGACTCATTGCATTCTGGTTTATCTGTTTTCCTGAACACAGTTACTCACACACACACACACACACACACACACACACACACACACACACACACACACACACACACACACACACACACAC
>JARVLU010000002.1:9751822-9763749 GCA_031762415.1 Simpsonichthys santanae | reverse complement strand
AAGTCCAGTTGTTTCTGTATTGAACCTTTCTTTGACTTTATCATGTCCTGGACGACTGAGAATCTTCACCAGCATTTTTCCTAGTCATGTTTCAGTCCCACTGCTGCCGCCTTGTGGTGGATTTGTGACATTACACTGTCAACCCTAACATTTTACATTACAGTATTTTTATTCGTTTACATTTTATCAATTTATGAGTTTAATTGTGTTCTTCTTTTGTTTCTCGCTTCTATTGTTGATCAAGTTGCCGGTATGATAATTTATCTGAACAGCATCTTCACCGTTCAAATAAAACAAACATGCGTAACATTGTGGAGGATGGAATGTGACAAAATTTAATAAATACATCATAATTAAATGTGTCTTATTCAATACATGATTAAATATACAATTAAATGATTAAATACACAATTAGTATTTTTATACCTAGTACCTAATAATTATACCTTTTAAATTCTTTATTTCATAATGTATTTATTTAATTGTGTCACATTCTGCCGTCCATACAGTATTTACTGTCTACAACAGCCATTCATTCAGGTTGACTTAAATGGATATCAAATGGATTTAGGTTTTCAAGACAAAGAAAAACTCTTAAAATAATAATTTTCAGTAAGAAAAGTGGTTCTTGAGTCCTGAAACAAAAAAAACAAAAAAAGTTTGTTTAAGCAAAAACTAAAAGTAGCAAAGGGACAGCTAAAGAGCAGCAAACAAGCTAAAGGTATATCAGTGAGTTAGCTAAAATAAGCAAACTAGCTAGAAGCGTCTTTCTCGTCAATGTGAAAGTTGATGCAAGTAGCCAAAAGTCAGGTAAAAGTAGCAAGTTGTAGAAATGAGCAAGCTAAAGTAGCAAAAAGATAACTAAAAGTAGCAAAAAGATAACTAAAAAGAGCAAAAAAGATAACAAAATAGCAAAGATAACTAAAATGGGCAAAAAGATAACTAAAATTAGCAAAAAGATAACTAAAATTTGCAAAAAGATAACTAAAATGCGCTAAAAGATAACTAAAAGTAGCAAAAAGATAACTAAAAGTTGCAGAAAGATAACTAAAAGTAGCAAAAATATGACTAAAAGTAGCAAAAAGATAACTAAAATTTACAAAAAGATAACTAAAATTAGCAAAAAGATAACTAAAATGAGCTAAAAGATAACTAAAATTAGCAAGAAGATAACTAAAATTAGCAAAAAGATAAAGTAGCAAAAAGATAACTAAAATTAGCAAAATAACTAAAATTAGCAAAAAGATAACTAAAATTAGCAAAAAGATAGCTAAAAGTTGCAAAAAGATAACTAAAATTAGCAAAAAAGATAACTAAAATTAGCAAAAAGATAACTAAAAGTAGCTAAAAGATAACTAAAAGTAGCAAAAAGATAACTAAAAGTAGCTAAAAGATAACTAAAATTAGCTGAGGGCCAACAAGAAAGGGTTAGCAGAAATAGCTAAATGCTATCAAAAAGATAAAAGTGGCAAAAGGCTAGAATAAATTACTGTATACAGTATTAAATAAAAACAGGACTGTTTGTGTGAGGACAATGAATGAAGACTTCTTTACTTTCACTTTCTTTTCTCCTAAATCAAAAGTTCCAGCTGGTTTCGGTTTTGTTTATGACTGCACGCTCAAAGTTTCGTTTCCTACCCAAGAGGAAAAGATCAGCTGTGTTTTGTCCTGGACTCTCGTCTCAGTCTCAGACCGAGTCCCAGAGGACAGGACAGCATGTTTTCGTGGGGACAGGACAGCCAGCGCGGCTTCTGTCTGAAACCAGGCTCGGACTCGTGCAGGAGGTCCAGCTCAGCTGGAGTCCATCAGCTGAACTTCAGCTTCCACATCACGCATCTTTCCGCGGGGCTCAACGTGCTCGCGTTCGTCAAAAACAACGGAAACGCGTTTGTTCTGCGCACGAGCGAGGACGAAGACGGACGAAGAGTCCGAGGGAAGCAGAGTGAGTATCATCATGATGAAAACAGGTCGGACTCAGTCAGTGTCACAGAGCTACAGTCTGTGTGGTAGTAGCTGAGGATGATCCCAAACACGCAGTCTGAGCGCTGACGGCTTGAGCAAGAACTTTGTTCACAACCATTTAAAATGGCTCGTGAACAGCAAGAAGGGTTTTAATGAAACGTTCAGAAAATACTCATTAGATGATCATCTATTTGCTTTTAGAGCTAAAGTCCAGTTCTAGATGACCACAGCCTTGACACCAGACAACACAAAATCAGCTGTAGTTCAGTCATTTGTCAAGACATTGAGCTGAAATTTGATATGGTAGTAGCTGAGAGTCATCCACAACACATACTGAAAGTTCTGTTAACGCAGACTTAAAACTGTAACATTAACTGTGGGTAATCAACTTTTTGTCTGTTAGCAAAATATCTCATGAACTACTAAAAATATTTGAATGAAATTTTTATAAATTATTTATTTACAATTGACTTTGGGGTGAGTCCAGTTCAAGATGGCTGCCACAGCTTATCAACATTAGCCAACATGAAAATGGCTAAAAGTCAGCTGAATTGGTAGCTAATGAGCTAAAATTGCATGTGGTAGTAGCAGAGTCCTTCACAAACCATATAGCTACAACACTCTCAACTGTTTTTTCCTTAAATATTAAATCTGTTAAAAGGCATTTTTAATATTTCACCCCACGGATGGAAACACAAAATGTTTTAACTGTTCTTGCTTAAAGAAGATACATTTTCCTTTGAGGTGATAAAATCAAAACAGACTGCATTTAACCTGTAACCTGTGTTGTGGTTAAAATATGAAACTCACTGAAATTCACAAAGTAAAGAGAACACTGGACAAACATTGTGTTTTTATCCTTCTTGTGAGGTTATGCTTCATCAAAGAGTTTTTTAATAGCATCAATAAAGTCAAAGAAATGAGGAAAAATGTGATTTATGATTCGCCCACAAATCAATTTTTGTGACATAAAAAGCAGTGTTCTAAATTTTAGACAGATCAGAGATGAATAAATTGTCCAAAGTGTCGGCATTATTAAAAATGAAGTGTCTTCACCTTCTCCCAAGTTCAGAATTTTATGGGGTTTTTTTGGAGCCTCCATGTTGTATTTTCAGGCTGTACCTTTGATGGGAAAGTCCCGCCTCTCTGTTTGCTGACAGCCTGTCAATCACAGTCAAACATGACACTTTTCTTCCAGCCACAAATAACAAAACTAAACTTTTACAAAATAAAATACATAGTTGGTCGTACAGCATGATAAGCTCAAATAAATCAGCAAATATCAACACAAAATAAAAATCAAATTTGTTTTTGTTGTTGGGGAAAATGTCTCATTGGTTTACATGGAGGGGCGGGGCTTAAAGCGTGACTGTAGCTTCAGCTTCCAGTTCCTGGTTCTCTCTCTAGTGACAGTAAATCTCGATGGTCCAGACAAAGACATTGTGGTCTTCTGTTTGTGTCCGCAGAGTTTGTGAAATGTAAGGAGCCGATCGAGTCTGCGAGCTGTCAGGACGACGAGGTGATGCTCCTGTCGAAGAAAGGATCCATTTTCTGCGTGAACACGACCCGAACCCCTTACACGCCCAGGTGAGGAGGAACACCTCCACGCTGGATTTAAATCACAGTGTGAGCTAAATCTGCAATGAAAAGTAAATAAAAACTATTGTATGAGCAGCATAAAACGAAATGAGCATAAAAACGAGTCCTTAAAGGCACCATCTAGTAACTAAAATAACAAGTAATCGTCCTAATCTAACCTTTATATCAATGTTTTCTAACTGGTATGTCTTCAGAAATAATCCTATACGTTTTAACTTATTACTGTATTTCCTTTAAAACAAATCACTTTTAGTGCTGGGAAATCCCTTCGTATAATGCGTTGTTAAAATTAAGCATTCCTCTTTGTAAATATAGGCTCAGATTTCTCGATGACATCACGCCAGACCAGTAAAAGTCAATTTCGAACCAGCACTCATAAACAAAACCAGGAGACTTAACAACAAACTATGATCATGTCGAAGCTTTTCAGACGAGAAGTTTGAAAATAATAATTAATTTAGAGAATTCCGTCATTGTGAATCATTTTGCCCACAGGAGTCACATGTCACGTTTAAATGATCTCGTTTGTCCTCCAGTTTTGTAAAATCTCTTGTTTCTGTCAGGACGCTGGCGGTTTTTACCAACATCCCAGTTGCTCATGTTTCTTGTGGGAGTCAGCATTCGGTTGCCCTGACCAAAGGTACAACTAGTTTATTTTTTTAATTTAATTTATAACAAAGAAAGGAAAAAAGTTTCTTGACTTTTATTTTGTTGTTGGAGGAAAAAATACATATTTCAAATAGTTTCTAGTCTTATTCCAAGTTAA
Organism: Simpsonichthys santanae; assembly: GCA_031762415.1. Lineage (NCBI taxonomy): Eukaryota > Metazoa > Chordata > Actinopteri > Cyprinodontiformes > Rivulidae > Simpsonichthys > Simpsonichthys santanae. Next base: position 9,759,422 of record JARVLU010000002.1, on the reverse strand, counting down.
TGAAAAGCTACTAAAAGTTCCACTTTTTCTGTTCTGTTTTTGTTTTATTAGTTCGAACCCTTTAAATAAATCAAATTATTAATTTTTCTTTTGAGATGGATAATTTGACGACATTAATGGCGCAGTGTTGAAAAGTTCCTCGACGTGCTCGCTGTATGTTCTGCTGTGATGTGCCCACAGACGGTCAGGTGTACACGTGGGGCCAGGACTCCAGGGGTCAGCTGGGTCTGGGGAGGAGGAACTCTGGTGCCGAGTCCCCACAACATCTCCGGTCTCTGTCCTCCATCCCGGTGGTTCGGATCTCTGCCGGAGGGGAGCGGAGCTTCGCCCTCTCCGTGTCCGGAGGCGTGTTCAGCTGGGGCAGGAACGACCGAGGCCAGCTCGGACTGGGGGACACGAAAGGTGGAGATGCTTTATTTCTGCTGCAGCCTATTTTATGAACGTTTTAACTTTAATAACTTATTTCCTCCCGTCATAGACAGATACACTCCAGCCTGTGTCCACACACTGAATCTGAAGAAAGCGTGTGACGTTTATTGTGGAAGGGACCACACTGCCGTTTTGACAAAGGTCGGTCTTTGTCAAGGTTTAACTCTTAAAATATTGATTTTTTTTTTTAATTCGTATATCAAATTAAATCTTTGTACGTTTGAATATATGTCTGATCATCAATGAGGCACAGTGTGAAAAATATTTGTTGTAAATGCACCAAATGTTTGATAAAAACAAGTAAATTAATTATCTTTGGGATTTATTGACAGTTTTGGCTATTTGATCACCATTTTAATAAAAAAAAAATCTGGGAGGAAAAAAGTTGAAACTTACCTCCATCGAGTAATTAAGTGAAATAAATTTGCTAAACTCTCGCCGTCCTCTGACACAGTTTCCGAAAACGCCATGGCCGAGTTGTGGCCGCCTTCCCTCTGCCGCTCAAAACCCGTAAATCGAGTCCGTTCGGTCTAACTCGGTCTGAGCGGGAAAGACTGAAGACACGACGAGTTTGGACCTAAAGTTGTGAGAAAATATGCACATTTTCTGTTTAAGTGTCAAAATCCTCAAAGTAGGGACGTTATATTTATTTTAGTATTTAAATTAGGGATGCACGATATTGGATTTTTGGCCAATATCTAATATGCCAGTATGTCAAAACTTATTTGGCCAATACCAATATTTTTTAAATACTTTCCTTTGTCAGAACATATTCCTCTTATTTAGGCTTATTTTCCACAAAAATTGTGTAACAGCTGTAAGAGCTGGTGACATATATTCAGTAACAGCCATATGATATGAATAGCACTTTAACTTATATTAAATGAAAAGTGTTAAATGTTATCTATTATCTGGATCAGATGACCCGACTGAGAATTACTGTATTGGATTTTGTACCTGGATTATTGAGCATAAACTTTCTTGCCTTTAACGCTAATATCGCCCCTGATACCAATACCATGCCGATAATATCATTAATCCCTAATTTAAATACATTTTAAGGTTTTATAAACCATTCCCACACTCTTGCAATGTTCTAAACTCAAACATACGTAATTTTAACAGCATATTTAAATGTACTGTACAGTACTGCAAACTTTTACATGGTTACTCACCAGTGAAGACGCTACAACTTGAAGGATGAGTTCAGCTTCACTATTATTTGCAACTTTCCTGCCAGTTCTCTGAGTTAATAGATTAATTCATTCAACCTTTATTTAGGCAGGTTAATCTCACTGAGCCTCAAGGACTCATTTACAAGAGATACAAGATTGATTGTCGCTTCTGACTTTGTGTCCCGAAACTATTTTTACCACATCGCTTTCTCCGCTAGTGTTTCCTCCCTTCATTGCTGATCTTTGAATTTCAGCAAAAATCAGCGACCAGAAGCACCGTTGGCTTCTGGGCCGTGTAGTTTTTTTTTTATTTTTATTTTTTTTTTTACTTGCGTTACAGTATACGCTTATTGACAGAAAACTACAAAATGGCAGCGCCTGTCTGAAGATTTATTTATTTATTTATTTATTTTTTGTCCTACTGGTTGGTTTCCACTCCCGTTAATTTTTGATCCCATACTGTCCCAATCCCGTGACTAATATTAAAGTTGTCAATCGTGTGTCATGTACAATCTTACGTTGAAAACCTACAAAACAGTGAGTCAGCGAAAGTCGAACCGGAAAGTATCGAGGGGACTACTGCACACGTGAAAGTCCTCATCTAGTCTCCGACCCCTGTCGTGTTTACAGCTTGTGTTTGGCATGACTTTCAGCTACTACCACACCAACGTTAAGCTCAGTGTCTATAAAACCGACTGAGTTAGAGACATTTTTGTGTTTGTTGAAGTTAATCAACTGGGGGCTGTCTGGATTTAGGTTTCATTCAGATCCGTGCAGCGTTTCAGAAGATGTTTTCCTAACACACTTTGTGCTTTTCATCGGCGTGTAATGTTCACGTTTCCTGTTTGGACTTTTTATTTTGTTTGTTTGTTTGGACTCTTCAGCACGGAGCAGTTTTTACGTTCGGCTCTGGTCAGTTCGGACAGCTCGGCCACAACTCGTTTCAGGACGAGCTCCGACCTCGACTTGTTGCAGAACTTTGGGGGTCAAAGGTCGTGAATATTGCATGCGGAAGGTAAATCATCACTCTAAACATTCAGCCCAGCTCAAGCCCAGGAAGTTACTTTAGCAACGATGAAATCTAAATTCAGTGTTTGTAAAGTTCACTGCAGTCTTCCAAAGGTGATGTTTAGGGAAAACAAACTAATGTCAAAGGTTTTACTTTTAAATCTTGGTTTATATTGTTTATCTTCTATTTCTGTGTGAACAAATGCTTAATAACTTTATTTTGAAAAGCTGCTCATACATTAATTGTAACAAAAACAAACAACAACCCTCAAGCTGTCTCATTCAAAGTGTAAAACAGAATTTCACGTACCGGTACTTTATTTGTCACGTTGCACATTGTCTTTGTGTCTGAATTTTTTTTTTAATGATGTATAATATTTCTTCTCAGAAATCACACGTTAGTTTTGACAGATGCTAATAAAGTTTACTCGTTTGGCTGTGGCGAGCACGGGCAGCTGGGACACGGAGAGGAGAGCCATCCGTCTGTTCCTCTTCCTGTTTCACTGCCTCAGGGTGAATATGACTCAGATTTAAAGGCCTGGTACTGATAGAAATCCAACTACCGGTAATAATAAATAAATTATGTTCCTTTTTATTTCAGACACCAGCCGTCCCAGAATCCAAACCATCTTTGCAGGAGAAAACTGTTCCTTTGCGACCTGCTGTCCTGACAAGGTACATGTAGTTTTCTCATAATGATGGAGGTTTAATTAAAAGTAGCTCACCTCATTACATTTACAGGAAGCTGACAGAGTTTTACACTTTGACGGAGGAGCTGAAGTCCCACAGAGCGGCCTTGAAGGCATCATCGATAGATGGATCTCCGAATGTGACTCCAAGTCGTGGAAAAAGATTAAACAGTGAGTTTAAAACTTTAGCAGGTTGTTGAAAAGACTGATATCGTTTCAAATTAAAGGTTTAAAGTGAAATGTTTTTTCTCTTCACAGAGAAATCCACAGAACATTTTCATCCGCGTCCTGTTTGAATAAAAGCTTCCTCGAGCAAAGGTAAAGACTTTTATTCTGTAATATTAAAAGTGTACCAAGTTAGCCTCTAACGCTGACTTGTTAGTCGTCTCTGGTTTTCAAAACTCTGACAGAGATTGAAACGGTTCAAACATTTCTGCAAACTTTCTGCTTTATGGTCCTCTTTTTTTTTTTTTTCTTTTGCAGTATTTTCATAAAACTGACTGTTTTTTTTTTCTTAACAACATTCATGTGCTCCTCGCTGCCTCATTCAGTCATGGGGAAAATGAACGTAGACACTTTCAATAGTAGAATTTTGTTTTCATTAACATAAACAGGTCTGGTCTTTTCCTGAGACAATGCCTAGGTAGAAAGACATCAGCAAGCAACTGTTGCTTCCTATCAATCTAGGAAAGGTCAAAGGTCATTTATAAACACTGAAGTTATCGTTTCACAGAGAAAAAGCTTATTCACAAGTGGAAAATGTTCAGGACAGCAGTCAATCTTCCCAGTAGAGGATGTTTTAGTATGTTCACCCTGAAGGTCAGACCATGCAGTGCTCAGAGGAATGAGCTCCATCTCAGATTCTACAGGCCTCAGTTAGCAGGTTTAAGATCAAAGGTCATGGCTTGTTTGGAAGGAGAAAACATCTCTAAAACAACATGGCAGCAGTAATTTCTGGACTATAAGCTGCTACTTTTTTCACAGGCTTTGAACACAGCGGCTAATACAACGCTGCGGCTAATTTATGGATTTTTGTTTTATTTTTTATAGGCTAACGAACCAAAACATTTAGCCTCGTCACACCTGGGCGCTCACATAGCTTCCCAATACAGGTCTCTCTTGGAAAGTGGGTCCTCGTCACTCAATGAGAATACATGTATAAATAAAGATTAAAAACAATATGTATATATGACCAATGAAATTACCGAGCAGTTCATTGTGGATCAATGACACGGGGAGTGCCAATTCCCCTGCATGCGAAGCGCAACTTTTGCCCTGCAGGTGGAATATGAAGATGACTTCCTGGTAGTCTGTCTGTCCATCCGTCCATCTAATTAATCATTATATTATTATTATTACTATTATTTACCAGTTGAGAAAAAGGCATTTACTGCACATATTTGTGTATGTTACAGGTACATATTTAATTAAATGTTTAAATAAATATTTCTGTTTAAATATCACACAACAACGTGGACATCCACGGCTTATAGACAAGTGCAGCCTATACATGTAAGAATTTTATATATTTATTTATTTTTCTGTTGGCGTGGTGCGCTCAGTAATCCGAAAATTACGGTAACTTTGGTTAGGAAACTTGTTCTTAAGAAGCCACAAGACTTCTGGACAAATTTACTCATGTTATCTATTATTTTTGTGGGAAAACCTTACAAATAGCTTAAAGTGGACTTTCTTTATCTCATAATAATTTCCAGGAGGAAAATGCACCAAGATTGGTTTGAATTATTAGAGTATAATAAGAGTTATAAATTGTATGTCAGTCTAATAAAGACTTCTGGATGCTTACTTAATGTGGACTTTTGTTGTTATTCTCTCAGAGATCAACATTTTCAAACCTCATCAAAGTACCACGGCCTGAACCTGAAGGCGGCTCGGCAGACGTTTAAGAAACTGGTGAAGAACGTCAATGTTTGGAACGAGGTGTGCAACTCAGGCTTGGACTAAATGAGAAGAGCTGTGGAACCAGAAGTTAGCCACGTCCCCTCGTTTTATTTTGGATTGTTTGAACCAACAGGCAGAGGCTGCTGTTCTGCACCTGCTGCCTCTTCTTGATAGGAATCCCGTTGGCGTGGAGAGTCTGAGGCTCTTCCTGCTGCTGAACGAGCTTCTGCACGTCCTCCAGAAACACACCAAGCAACGAAACACGAAGCTCGCCGAGGCGCTCGCTGCTGCTGTAACGAGCCTGTCGCTTCAAAGCCTCCAGGTTTTAGGTATGTTCTTATTTTTTAAAACACCTGCTCTGTAAAGTTTCAATAATTTATTTATTTATTTATTCATTTCATTTCAATTAAAAAAAGACCATTTCAAAACAAAGAAAAAAAAAAACTACCTATAAAATGAAAGGCAGCAGAAGAAGAATGGATTCTTATCATTTCTGCCCCTTCTAAACAAAATCAATTCAAACAAACAATTCAGTCAACAATCATCCATAAATATACAGCAAAATACATAATGTATCACAATTTAACATTTATAGTTCATTAGATATTAACTAACTTATATGTATATTTTCAACAATATATTCTTATTCTTTTTCTTGAATATAAATAGTGACTTCTCATTTTTAACATCATTATCCAAACTATCCCATAAACATATCCCATGTATTGAAGTTGACCTGCCCTTTAAACTTGTTCTATACTTCGGTTTTACAAAAATATCCGTTCCCTTAAGATTATAACAACTATTCCTTTTCACAAAATACTCTTGAATGTTTGATGGTAGAATATGAATTTGAGCTTTGTACATAAGTAAGAGGATGATATAGTCCACCAAATCATAGAACTTAAGTAATTTCAATTGATGAAACAAAATACTTGAAGGATGACAGTAATGTTTTCTTGTAATAATTCTTACAGCTCTTTTCTGTAAAATTGGCTCCTGAAATCTGAAACCAAAACTTTAAACAAATATCGGTACCTTGCTCCATCTGTAAGCTCTGACTATGACTCTCATCTACCATCACAGCTGTTTTAGCTCAATATCTGTGAAGCTGACTGAGCTGACCATTTTTGGGTTTGTTCTGATTTATCAGTTGTGGTTGTTTATCATGTTTTTCCAGTGATTCATAAGAAAATTTGCTAATAAACAGGCAAGGCCATAGACAATTGCATGTTCCCTTATCTTTCACATCCATAAAGTTTTTGTTTTCAGTCTTGTGTTTGCTACATGCAAGTTAGCCTCCCTCTTACAACACACCTAAGTTTTGACATCATCTGCTACTGCACATAAAATTTACATCACTAAAATTAAAATTAACAAATAAAAAAAAAAGAGCGAACTAACCTTTGCATAGAGAGTTGTTAAAGTGGAGCTGACAACAATCTGTATTGAAAACAGATGGGAAGAAAGATGCAATTAGTGCAAACACTCCAAATTATCAACTGTAGATACTAATTTGACAAACTTTGGTACGTTTTAACTTATTTACTTGTAATGTTACAACCCAGACACTGCTCATCGGCAGAAGAACAGCATACATTAGCTGAAATAAGAAAATACAAAATACATTATTTTAGAGCCAACTGGTACAGCACGCTAAAAGTGAAAAATGTAAAATATGCAGTGGTGGGCACAGCTAACTAAAAATTTAGCTTTGCTAACCCATATTGCTCAAAAAAGCGCTAAACCGCTAAATAGACTGCCACTCTCAGTCTGCGTCATACGTCTTTATTTCCGTCCAGTTGAAGCTGCGTCGACCAATCACGTCTTGTCACATGTACATTTAGTAAGCCAATGGCGTGCCTAACGGACACTTTGGGACACGCCCACAACAGACAGAAACAAGCTTGTGAATTTTGTTAACAGACTTAAAGTTGGTGAAACCTAATTTAGCAGAAGCTGATTCCGCTAATAAAAGTTAGCGAAAGCGCTAATCTACAGAAAAAAAAAATTAATTGTTCTGCTGTTAGCTGCTAGTCAATTAGCTGAACTATGCCCACCACTGAATACATGTATAAAAACAATAAAAACATCTAGCATTTAAGTATTTTTACCTATAAGAAGAAGTCCAAGCAACAGATACATCTCTGTTTTGTCAATCATCTGACAAATAAGCCTGAGTTATAACAAGGGAAAAAGCAAATCTAGTTATTTTTTATATAAATACACGTTATATACAGTACTTGATATAAAACATTAAAATGATCTGATATCTTGATTTTACCTGCGTTTCTGCTCCGCATGCAGACTTGTGTGATGGCCTGATCTGCTTTTCCTTCCCTAATGGTTTCTGCAATAGGAAAAGCTCGACAGAACTGATAACAAACACAGATAGGG
>JARVLU010000002.1:9726006-9736950 GCA_031762415.1 Simpsonichthys santanae | reverse complement strand
AGCACCCTGTTGTCCTTGTGCTTGTGATTTGAATAACATGATAAACAGTGTTACTTGATTATTCATACAAGATAGGTGCAAAGCATACACTTGTCTAGTAGCTAAAATCATCTAAAGATATGAAAATCCTTCAGCAGCTAAAAACTGACAAAGTGTTCAGATGGAGTTGATGGCAAAAATATACTGAAAAGTAAATTACAGAAAAACAACGTGAAGCTGAATCCAAATTCACACAGTAAAGGAAGTCAAATTTGTCACAGGAGATTCTGAAATATGCAAATGAAAAAGAGTTTAAAGGTATAAAAAGTGACCCTTTAACCCCAAATCATCTAGTAGATTTCTAAACATCACACAGAATGAATTTTTTTATGAGTCTGCATTAAAAAAAAAAATCAAAATAACAATTACAGGTATTTTAATGCAACTAAAAATAGATAGTGCAGCAACACAAAACAAAGTGCAATAAAACAATTACCATATGTGCTTTAAAAAGTTGCAGAAGTGAAAAGACGATTAAATTTGTCCAAAATTGTTTTAAGGATTCAATTACCGTCACAAAATTGTCAACTTTGTGTGTACTACTACTTACCGGTACTACTTATTACTGTTTTTCTTTACAATTCGTCCTTTTGTTGGACGTAACTGTGACCCTGTGTACACAATTTCGTTCCACCACATGCACCACGCATGGCTCAAATGACAAATAAAGAAACTTTGACTTTGATAAGTGGACAAAAATGACACAAAGTTGTCTGAAATGTGAAAATAAATAAATAAATAATTGTTTACAAAACAAAGACAAAAGTTGTGGTAAATAATTAAAAGGAAGATTTTCAAGACTAATATGAAATAATTAACTTTTTACAGGAACAATTAAGAAATAAATCATAATAAATACAAATAATAACTACAAAGGCAACAGCTGTACAAATGGTAACATTATTACAAAACCATAAAACAATCACAAACACTACAAGCAAGTTTAAAACAACCACAAATGAATGTGAAATTATTAGAAATAAAAATGGAAAAAACCAGAAGAAGGCAAAAACATAACGATCACTAAATGGGCATAAAACAAGACACGGAAAGGATTAAAAAAAGATGAACAATTTTGAAATGTTATAAAAAAGGACCCAAATGTTTTTTTTTTTTTTTTTTTTTTTTTTTTTTTTTTTTTTTTTTTTTTGGCCATCAATGACTATCTGTTTATTTAAAAAAGTAAAGACGAAAGAGTTCTGGGGAAACCTACAAAACAACTTAAAGGTGCTGAAATTCTTACAAATTAAGTTCAAATGTAAAAATTTAGATTGTCATTTTTTATTTCTTGGGAGTCATTTTTTATTTTTTTTTTTCAAGAAAATAAAAACAAGAAAAAAATAAATGTTGCCGTTCGTGAAGAAGCTAGCTTCATCCCAACAGCCATTACTATTATGTTTTTTTTTTTAATAATATTTTTTTTTTTAAATATGACATTTGTTGCTGGAAATACTTAAAAGTTTACCTTGAGAATCTTTGGTGTGAATTTATTTACCTGTGAGTTGTTTACAAACAAACAGAAACCACTGAGGTTGTTGCCCTGACGATGAGCGTGATGATGATGTACGAGTTCGGTACCCTGGTGATATGATGACATCATCAGGTCTAACACCATCTCCCGACCCTTGGAACAACACAAATGCGCACTCACGTGCACAGACACATGCGCTGTGGTTTTTTGTTACATTATTGATTCGGCGGGCCGTTTGTGCCTGGGTGCTGAAATTTGAGCTGTAGCCAAACGCAACCGTTCATCAGCGGAGACGATAACAGAATATTTGTCCCTCTGCCCCTCTCCTTGGACTATAATGCTGCATGGCTGTAATCTGGTTAATCTGAACGTGCTCTGTCATCTGTGCCTCTGCTAAATGAAGTGGAACATGAGTCTAGTTCTGCTCCGGCGCCTGAGGGGACGAGGCTTTAACAGCAGCTGACCTCGCCTAAATCCTTTCTCTCTTTGGACCGAAAGGCCAAAATGATCCTGGCAGCCATTTTGTATTATCGCCCTCTGTGTTTGTACTGTCAGAGAAATGTCTCATGAATTAATGAATGGATTTTAATGGCACTTTCCAAAGAGTAAACATTGGATGAGCATCTGTTGGAGTCAACTCAATTCAAGATGGCCACTGCAGCAACATTGATATGCAGTTTTACAGATATTAAGCTAAAGTTTGGAATGGTAGTAGCTGAGAGTCATAAATAACACATACTTTGAGTGCTAACTAATCATGCAAGTTCCCTAATTAAAACTTTGCCTTCACCTGTTGAAATCATTTTGTCTGTTAGCAAAATTTCTCATAAAACACTGGATGGATATTGGTAAAACTCTCAAACGGTATCATTGGCTGTATGTCTTATACTGATTGATTTAGGCTTTCACTACTATTAGCTTTTAACTAGCATTTTCTTACTATTGGGTTTTAGTTGGCTATATGTTCCCTAAAAACTATAAGTAGCCAATAACTAGCTAAAGCTAGAAGTTTCAGAATGGTAGCTAAAAATTCATTGTAGCAAAACACTAGCTAAAAACAAAAAGTGATCATAGGAGTAGCTAAAACCTAAAAGTAGCAAAACGTAGGTACAAGTGCTAAATAACAGCTAGCTAAAAGCTCAAAGTAACAAAAAGCTGGCAAAGCTAAAAGTAGCAAAACAGTAGCAAATTTTGTTTTTATAAAGCTTGTTAAAACAGGCAAAACTTTTATTTTTAGCCTCTAGCTATCATTTAGATACTTCTAGTTTTTTAACGTTTTTCATTTTTTTAGCTTCTTTGTAGTGGTTTGCTACTTTTAGCATTTAGTTAACATTTTGTCATTGTTAGATTTTAACCAGTCTTACTACAGTGAGCTTCTAGTTAGCCTTTTGATAGTTGTAGCTATCTCTTTTTAAATTTAACTGTTTAACATTATTATCTTTAGGTTTTAGTTAGTCTTTTGTTACTTTTTGCTACTTTTACTTTCTAGCTAATAGTGTTTAGCTACATATAAATAACTCTAAGCTAGTGTTTTGTTGCCTTTAGCTCTAGTATTTTATTTTAATCTTTTAAGTTAACTCTTTAATATTTTAGCTTTTAACTAGCTTTTTGTATCTATTAGCGCTAAGCTAGTGTTTGTGTTACTTTTAGCTTTTAGCTATTATTCTGTTTCTTTTAACAAAACAGTGTTCTGTTTCTTGAAACAACTTTGTTTCAGATGTTTATCGCTTAGTGTTCTCACAGAAATCTAATTTTTGGGGGTTTGTATGTTTCACTTCCTGCCAGGTGACTCTCCAACAGTGAGGAACTTCATCCCAACGTTCGCCGCAACACGTTTCTCTCCTCTGTTTATGAAACATGGACTCCTCTGGAGATTTGATCTCTGCTCACAATGGACCTGTGAACCCCAGGAGCAGTCTGGACCGGTCAGATCTTACCGGGCTCTACCATCTGGGTCGTACACTGGGAAGGGGCCACTTCGCCGTCGTTAAACTGGGCCGTCACGTCAGCACCGGCCAGCTAGTGGCTGTGAAGATGATCGACAAGACCAAACTGGACGTGATGGCATCGAGCCACCTCTTACAGGAAGTCAGGTTTGAAAAGAGACTTTATTACAAAATAAAAGGGCTTAGTCGCACGGTATCTGTTAAATGTGACACTTTCAGCCAAAAAAGATCCATGTTAGGTTAATTGGTTGCTCTAAATTGTACCTGGGTGTGAATTGTCTCATTTGGCTTTGTGTCCCTTTGATGGACATGCGACTTGTTAAGGGTGTCCCCCGCCTCACACACGGTGACCGCTGGAGACAGGCACCAGCTGCCCCACAACCCAAAAGGAGAAGTGGGTAAAAGAAGATGGAAGGATTTAGCAATTTCAAAATAAAAGTCTAGACTTTCCATTTGTCCAATCATTTATGTAAAATTTTTGCTGCTTGTTTTCAGGTGCATGAGGCTGGTGCAGCATCCCAATGTGGTTCGGCTCTATGAGGTCATCGACACCCCCGCCACGCTCTACCTGGTCATGGAGCTGGCCGAGGGCGGTGACCTTTACGACTACATCATTCGCCACGACGGAGGTGTGGCCGAGGGCACTGCCAGGCGTCATTTCGCCCAGATCGTGCGCGCCGTGGCATACTGCCACCGGCTCCACGTGGTACACCGGGACCTGAAGCCGGAGAACGTGGTGTTCTTCCCCCAGCAGGGAACTGTGAAGCTGACGGACTTTGGGTTCAGTAACTTATTTCAACCGGGGATGATGTTGGCCACCAGCTGTGGGTCTTTAGCATATTCTGCGCCAGAGATCCTGCTGGGAGACGAGTACGATGCTCCAGCTGTAGGTGAGAGACGAAAAACATTTAACTCTGAAGTTTTAACTGAAATGTGGGATTTTATCCTTTCTTTTGCTTCAAAGTCATGGATATTTGAGATACTTGAAGGTGGTCATAGAATTTAGGAATTATAAAGTGTGTTAAAAGTTAACAGGTTCAGTTTGACTATTAAACGTAAGAATTTTGGAGACGGAGTCACATCTGGGTTGTGCGCTGTTTGTACCAACAGTTTTTGTGGGGGGTGGGGGGGGGGTGACGGCTCAGAGTGAGGGAGGGAGTTGGAGCTCTACCTCCACAGTCATAGCTTTTTATGTAGCTCCTCCATATTGCTCACTACTAGCTTAGCGCTGCATCAGTGCCAGCAGTTGTTGACGGGGTGGGGCGGGGGATGAGTTCGGTAGGCAGGGCGTTTGGTTCTGTTGACAGTGTGGGGGCGTCCTTCTTGTTTAGTAGTAGGGAAAACACTGCACTAACTTAAAGTTAACAGTAGCAAAATACCAGCTAAATGCTAAATGTACAAAATGCTAACTAAAAGTAGCAAAAATAGCTAAAAGCTAAATGAAGCTAAAGGCTAGCTAAAAGTAGCTTAATGTTTGCTAAAAATTATAAATAGCAAACAGCTAGCTAAAGCTAAAAGTAGAAGAATGGTAGTCAAAAACTAAATGTATCAAAACAGTAGCTAAAACCAAAAACTGACCATAAGGGTAGCTAAAAATCTAAAGGTAGCAAAATGTTAGCTAAAAGCACTACAAAGCAAACGGCTAGCTAAAAGCTCCAAGTAGCAAAAAGCTATCAAAGCTAGAAGTAGCAAAATGGTAATGAAAACCAAAAAAAGAGAAAGTATGTTAAAGCAGATTTTAAATAAAACTAAAGTTTATAAAGGAATTAATGTAGTTGTGATTGTATGTTTAGGGGAAGATATGTGCAAATAAAGTTAAATATAAAGGTTACAGAATCTAAAGTCACAGTATCCAACCCTGAATGAGCTGAACGTTTTCATAAACTGCTAAAATAGCAGTAATAGTATAGTATGCAGTACTATACTAATGGTAATAATATACTAATAGTATGCAGAAGGTAGATGGCAAAAGTTTTAAAGAAAATCATAAAGCAATAAAAATATTATATAAAGTAATTAATCAGCATCCACACTATAAAGTCAAAAAGCACCTCCTGGTTGAGTAACAAACCTCAAAGTACGAGAGAACGTTAAGTCCTGTTGTCTGTTGTGAAACACCCGAAACTAAAAGGAACACTAACTGAATCATGTTTTCTTTTAGCTCCTACAGTGAGAACAACAGAGAGTCAAGCCTTCAAGGTGTTTGTGCTACAAATCTCACTCTAGAAAAATGTGTGTCCAACTCTGGCCTCCTGACCCTGTGTGGGTTTTCATTCAGAGCACGTGCTGTGGTGTAGCTGCCGCTGGATCTGGGTGCATTTGGACTCGTGTGGAGGATTAGTTTTGTATCTGGGTCAGTCTGAGCAAGCGAGCCAACTGGATCCAAACGCAGCTTCTCTCTGCAGAGCCCTCTTTTGTGTGTGAGCATTCAGATCGGTGGAACAGGAAGTTCCATGTGTTTTCCTTTTGCTTTCCCTAACTGTCCAGATGGAACTGACTGAAGGATTTGTATTTTAGGCGTTCCGTTGGGGAGGATTTTGGGTGGGAGGGACAGCACATCTTGTCTCTTTCAGGAAGGTTGGTGGTCTTATCTGCTAAGCTGGACTTGGCTGGGTTTTATTTTGGCTGCTTTTTCCTCTGGTGGCCACATAATGTATCTGTTCTGAATAGGAACGCTTCCAAACTGCAACTTAAAAGAAAAGAAAAAAAATTCTGTGACAGAACAGGGTGAAGGCTGAATAATTGCTGAAATTAGCTGAATAAGCTGACATTGAGTTGTTAAAGCTAAAGGGAGCAGAACGTTAGTTAAAGTCTAAATAAAACAAAACCCTAGGTAGCAGCAGTAAAACATTAACTAATAACTAATAGAAGCTAAACAGTAGCTAAAAATGGGACAAAAACATACTGAAATCTAAAAGAAGTTAAAGAGCTGTAAAAGAGCTTACTGAAAGCTAAATGTATTAAAGAACTGGCTAAAAACTGGAGGCAGTTCAAGGTTAGTGAAAAGATTCAAAAGGTTAGTGAAAAGTCCCAAAGGGTCAGCTAAAATCTTTTAAGCTTTTAACTGGCCTTTAGCTTTACTTTAGCTTTTAGTTTTAAGTAGCAAAACACAGGCTAAAAGTAGCATAAGGCTAGCTAAAAGATTCAATAGTCTAGCTAATATATATACTGTATATATAGTATCAATAGGCGAGCTAAGAACTAAAAGAACCAAAATTAACAAAGTATCAAAAGGCCAACCAAAAAAAAAAACAAAACCTAAGGATTGTGAAGTGCTAGCTAAACAATTGAAAATGGTAAGGTTAAAGTGTTAAAAGACCAGCTTAAGGTATTAAAAGACTGACTAAAAGCAAAAAGTATCAAAAAGCTAGCTAAAAGTTAAAAGTTGCAAAAGGCTAGCCAAAAGATTTAAGACTAGCTATAGGTATAAAAGCTAGCTAAAAGTATTAAAGGCAAGTTAATACTTGGACCTAAAAGTAGCAAATGTCTGACTAAAAGTAACAAAAGCCTTTCTAAAAGTTGTTAGTATAAGAGTAGTTGCTAAATGCTAACAATAGTAAAATACTAGTTAAATGCAGGCGAAGAGCAGCTAAAAGCAGCATAGGAAGATTAAAAAAAGAGACAGTTAAAGCAAATTTCAAAGAAAGCTAAGTTTTTGAAAGGATTGACAAGATCTTGTAGTAAATAAAATAAAATAATTCAAAAAAGTATAAAACTTAACAGACTTGGTACACACTTCCTGTTTGAGTTGAACATTTGAATGCACAAATGGTTAAAAGAAAGCAGAAAGTACGTGTTTTGATTTCTAAAACCTACAAACTAAAACCTCATCATCCGTGCTCGCCTGTAGAAAAGGTTTTGTTTTAGATTGACGTGGAAATGGCTTCACACACAGCAGGACATTTAATTTAACAGCTGATTTGTTTTTTTCACACGACCTTGCAACATGGGTGGAGTGTTGAGGGAACGCCGCTCTGTTTTCAGCATGACTCGAGTTGCATTAGTTCCTTTTTCCTGCTTTACTTCCTTTTTCTGAAAGCATTCACATGAGCAGCATCCTCTCACATCGATTTATTTTTATCTCCTTCAAGAACATTTTCTCCTTCAGTCCTATGCTTTTTTTTTACATTATCTAACATTATATCACGGTTAAGTCATGGCGTTTAGTAGAAATGTGCACTTGTACAACCCACGCAGACACGTGCATTTCTGGATGTAATCCTGAGCTGTACATGAGGAGATGTTCTTCAGAGAATACCAAAATGACTCATAAACTATCACACACACAGAGACTGTTTCCTCTGTTTTTTTTTTTTGTTTTGTTTTTTTTCTGTTCTTTTTAAACAGGCTGCTGTTTAATGTGTTATTCTCCCTTCAGTGTTTATTAATTGTGCTGTTTGATGTGTTTATCGTCTTGTGATGCAGAGTAGAGGCAAGAATGTCCACAGGGTGGAAACACTGCCTGTAGTTACATAAAGTCTGCACATGTTGAAGCATGTGTGTTCATTCTTCTAGAAAGTCATCACAGGATGTAAATCTGCAACCATTAGCATTTGGAAACAATCCGATTTAAGATGGACGCCATGGCTAGCCAAGAATATGAAAACAAAATGTTGTTAACTCGGTTGATGTTGTAGTTATTTAGCTTAAATTTGGTGATGTGGTAATAGAGATTGTGCCCTAACACAAACTCCTGAGTGCTAACTGAATCTGATTTTGCCCTGTTTCGAAGAGAAAAGGGGAAATTGGAAATGCCTTCATCCGTCTGTTTGTTCTTGCATGTTGTGAGCTGGATAACTTGAAAATTAAGTGTTACTCACTTCCATTTTGCTGTGTGGCTGCATCTAGGCACAAAAAAAGGTTTCTACTGAAAATTGGGTTGCCACGTCAAAATCCAAGATGGCTTAAAAAGTTTTTTTTTTTTTTTTTTTTTCTCTTTTTTTTTTTGTGAAAAGTAACAAAAAGAAAAAATTTTAAATCAGTGAGCATCATGAACAGTTTATATTCAATAACAAGATAGTTCCTGTTGGAAAAAGGTAAAAGTGCTCAGGCACAATAAAAATCATAAGAAAACAGATATAACTGTGCCAGAGAGATTTTAGTCTTTATATTACCTGTTTGCACCGGATTTCCTTTGGAAAACCTGTCATAAGAATCAAAATCTTGGTGACGCAAACTGAGTAATGACACAGTAACAAATTAACTTGTACATTCCTCCGACTGTACCTTTCCTACTCTGCAGGTTCTAAGGACGTCACACAGACCAGCAATTAGTAGCTATTCACTTCGATAGAGCATTTGTTACTGCTCAGTGCTTACATATAACATTACTTCTATCCAGCCTGCCATCGGGAAAAGTTTTTAAACAATAATGCCCATGGAAAGTCCATTACCTTTCTCCATGTTTCTGTCACGTGAGCACTGTGCGGCAGCGGTCCTATGAATCAAAGGATCTCATTGGTTGAGATACACGATGATGCCCATCCATATCCAGTAGAGATCAATGTCCTGCCCCGCATGACCAATGGGTTTCTGCATTTACAGCCACAGACAAATGTTCGCAGCCACTGAGCAACAGACTTTAAAATTTGAGGAACGAAATCGACATTAACATGTAATGCAATTGTTGTCATTAATCATTTGCCGCATTAACACAATAGCACTAATGAATATATATACAGTATATATCCATTCCTATCATTTGAGAAAACAATGCTTTCTAGTCTTATTACTTAAAGTATAATTTTAACTGTTTTTATTCTTTGTTTTATACGTTAAAATATTCTTGATTTTATATACCCAACACTTTGTTGCAGCTGAGGTTGTTTTAAAGTGCTTTGTAAATAAAGTAGTAGTAATAGTAGTAGTAGTAGTAATAGTATGGTTTCCTCAAAGGATTAGGGTGGCCGAAGCCAAAGTCACCAACTGACTAATAATTTCATGTAATGCATCATGTAATTTTCCTGCATGGATTTTAGTGGTTAGCATTTGATGATAAATGCGCTCTAATGGCCTTTTCAAGAAGTGGAAATTACACCAGGGGTTATGGTGATTGGTCAAAACTTGGTGGCTTGCTGAATTTGCGTTACAAATTTAGATCGCAACATCCTGGAGACGCTGGTGACGGTGTCCCAACCCACAGTGGGGTTCGAAAGTACGCCTCCTGGTATCACAAGATGAAATGGTCACCCAGTTTGTTATAACATCATCATATTTCTGCCTTGAAGAAGCACTGTGAGGACAATGACTGAAGATACCTGCTTTTCTGTCTTCTATTACATGTTTACCCCACATTTCTTTGCTAAAAGCTATTGGTTGCTTATTATTATTAGAAGCACATGGAAACCCATCCTCCTCCCTCCCAGCCCTCCACCCATCCCATCTGTAGATCAGTTGGATAACTTTCCAAACAAAACCTGCTTTGTAGGCATTTTCCCATCAACCTGAAGACTGCAGCACTGTTTTATACCAAAAACTGCTGTTACAGTTCTGTAAAACCACATAACAAGCACACTGCCACATTCTGACTCGAAAAAGTACCTCTCTTAGCAACAATCCACAAGACTGACGGTGTCGGCCTGGGTGAACGTTGTGCAACAGAGAGTGGAAGACATACCTTTTGGAGCACAGCATGTCCTGAAGTAAAGAGACGCTCTTAGGTTACAACCAAGAACAATCTCAACTCACAGTGGGACTCCAGGAATTTTTATGTTTTAACTGTTTAAAATCCATCCGGAGATAAATATCAGTCTCTGTACTCCGGATAACACTTTTACACAAGTTTATGTCTCTTTAGAAATAATTTTCATTTGCTCATTTTGGTATAAGCTGAAAATCTGTGTTGCACAACTTTTTCAGGAGCCTAAGGAGGTTTTTTTTTTGTTGTTGTTGTTTTTGTCTCTGTGGTTTACGATATAACTTAAATGCTACCTTAATATGGATTGACATAAGTAGGCCTGTCATGATAACAAATTTTGCTGGGCGATTAATTGTCTCAGAAGTTATTGCGATAAACTATAATATTGTTTCAAATTTTACAATAATTAGTAATTATTGTCAAATTTAAGAAAAATATGTTGGTTAATTTGTTTTGTGTGTAGTACCTTTTTTTGACCACCGGGTGGTAGTATAAGACTGTTTGAACCGAAGGATGGATAGTGAGGGAGCGAGCAGCGTCTCTCTTTAAGAAAAATGGGAGGGAGGCCCCTTAACGTGACATGGGCTGTCTTGTCTCTTTTAGGTTCTCAAAATGGCAGATGCTCTGTGTGGTTTGAGTTCTTTAGCACAGTATTTTTCACACAAAGCTTCTCATAAAACATCAGTAAACACGTTCTCAGCTTCTTTTCACAGAGAAAAACAACTTTTTACACCAAGGCACAGTTTTTTTTTTCCCCCTGAGGTTGCCCCGTTAGCGTAGCTCGTAGCTTAGCTTCGCAGCTTAGCTACTTTTCTAACGATCCAAAAACGCAATTTTGGACAGTTGAAATG
>JARVLU010000002.1:9706252-9722949 GCA_031762415.1 Simpsonichthys santanae | reverse complement strand
CCCAAAGGGTGAAAACAATTGAAGCATAAACTCATTATATTGTCAGTATCAGATTTTCCGGTAGTTTATATTCACCTTCTGATGTAATTATCAGTTAGTCTTGTGAGAAAAGGTGAAAAAAAAGTATTTTTTCTCATCAGTTTTTAACTAAATATGTACTTTTGTTAAACTTTAACTAGCATAGATCAGTTTCTTCCCATTTAAAATGCAAAAACAATTAAATCTGACCAAATCTGTCAGTCTTGGTTGAAGCCAGTATTTAATTTAAACGTGACAACATGGAGATAATAATATCGTCTCTGTTCAAAACATCTTGAGAAAAAGTTTAACCTCTTTTTATTTTATTTTATTTTAAAGGTTTATCAAACTTTGACTTCCACAGATGACTGTTAAGGTTTGGAGTGCCATTTTCAGAGCAGATATCAAAACAAAATGTTTGAACGTTTTGTTGTTGCAGATGTGTGATTTGTGATGTTTCTGGTGTCACGTCGGTGTTAACCGTACGAATGAACAAGCTGTTCTTGTTTCCAGTGTTCAGCAGAAACTCAAGAAGAGACAGAAATGACAGGAGGATGATCGTTCTCAGAATAAAACACCAACACAATGAACCCTCTGTTTGCATTCAGCCCTCAGCTTGCGTGTGCATGTATGTGTGTGCGCGTGTTCTCGTCTCGGTCGTGCTGTCTTCAGTCTGCGTGAAACTCGTCTCGTTGTGTGTGTTTATCGGGACAGGACGGGGGAAAGCGGGGAAGGAAAGGGAGTTGTCAGAATGTGTGAATGGGTTTTTCCGTCTGAGGTCAACAAAATCAAACTCAGCTGTCTGCAGGTTCATTTCCTCCATTTTTTTTTTCTTCGCTCAATTAAAGAGAAACCTACTCGTGGACCAAATGAGGCCCGAGGGTCTACTTCATGTTTAGGACAAAGGCTCGAGAAGTGCCCCTCATCACTAGAGACTTTCAGGGCCAAATTTCAGTCTTGGCAAGTACAGCTGGCATCAGTTTGGGGGCGGAGTCTAATGTTTGACTCCACCCACATTTGTCTCTGTTCCGAACTGCCGGCTTTTCTTACAGTCAACATCTGTAAGTGGATTTAACAAAACTACGCCGTGGAATTGAAAGCCTTGGGTTCCTTGAAGGAATTCATATCGCCCACCACCTTTCATGTCAAACTTTCGACCAGTGGTTCTCAATATTTTTTTTGTCAAGTCCCACCTTTGGAGAAAGTTGTCCACTCTCATCCATGGTGCATAAGAAAACTAAATGTATATAAAGGCAATAACACATTATGAGGATAGTTATACAGTAGTTGAATAAGACAATATATGGACTTTTGTGTGGCAAAAAATACTTAACGTTAAATAACTGGATGATAAAGCAGGCAAATTAGATAAACTAAATAATCAGAATTAATTAAAAAAGTAAATTATTTTACATTTATGATCATTAAATGTATTACATTTATCTCAGTGCAGTTATGTCACGGTTTGGTTCCAATTATAAACCAGCTTAGTACCCCCCCAAAAAATAGCTAAAACTATATATATTTTTGGGGGGTTATAATCTCATGAAATACTTTAGGCAATAATCTGCATATATTTATGATAAACTACAAACACATAAAAGTAACACACACATAGAAAGAACATGGAGAGTTTTGAAGGAAAAATAAACATCTAATAGAGACACACTTTTGCTATAATCTTGTGCGTACAAGTACACATATTTTAATGTTGATATTGTTTGACTCAAAAACTAAAACGGCAGAAAAACCCAGACTTACAGGCGGTGTGCGATCCCGCGTCACCTGAACACTCTTTGATTCAACACTTGTCTCGCTGCTATCTTCTTGAAACGAAGCAAGCATGGAGGAGAACTCACCTCAGCTGGGTTGACTTGGAGCTTCAACACCTTAAATGTGTGATGGTCATCTCCCTCGCATCTTCATAAAAACTTGAATTAACTCCATTTAGAGATCCTCAGTTTAAACCCTTGATTGTAGAAGAAGCATAACTTTCCATTTTTCAAACTTACGCCATGTTGAAGAGAAAAATAACAGATTTAGTAATTGATGGATTTGTTGTTTGTGCATCCCTAAAATAGGTTTGGACTTCAACAAGGCATTGCAGTGGTCGTTCCACCTGCAATATCTTTCAGCCTGGGTGAAAAATAAATAAACAAATAAACATTCAGCAACATGCTAGGCCCCAGGCTTACCCAGCGGGGTGCACCCCACCGTTCGAGAACTACTGTTTTAGACTAATATCATCTTATGTTGAGATAAAATTAAGTTCTTGTCTTTTTGGTCAAACTTTTACCGTTGTACTGTGTCAACTTGTGAAATACACCAAGTCATGCACAGAACATGATGCGAATGACTCTCAGCTACTACCACAGCAAATTGTATGCTATTTACAGTACAGAGATTTTTTCTTCTACTGTGATTCACTAAATGTTTTAAAAACTAAAATGATCTCAGAATATTTCTTCAGACTCATGAAGCTCATAATGTTTTAAAACAACCAGCGAGCGCAGGGTTTTTATTTTTGTTAAAGACCAAAGATAGACTCTTTTTCCATTTTCTGTGTTCCAGATATCTGGTCTTTGGGTGTGATCCTGTACATGTTGGTCTGTGGAGTCCCTCCCTTCCAGGAGACCAACGACAGCGAGACTCTGGTCATGATTCTGGACTGTCGGTACTCTGTCCCCGAACACATTTCTGACGACTGCAGAGAGTGAGTACCAAGGAACAATAATGGAATTATCAAACCAAAAGCAACCATACTCACCTGAATTACTTACATGATGAAATAAAGGGGCTGACCATAAAATCCCATTTGTGTTAATTTTCATACAATCTGTCACACAAATGCTTCTGCAATACAACACATCTCATATGCATCTGTCTTGTCAGTTAGCCTTCACTCCTCACACCTTCAGCCTAATTAAGCTGTTTTCCACTCACAGGGCAGCAGGAGCAACAGAACAGATGTTTTCTGCCAAATTAGGAAAACAAACTGTTACCTGCTATACGTGTCAGGCAGAAACACCAAAGCAAAGCTTAATAAAATAAAAATATTGGGCAATATTCTATAATTTTTGTGTGAATATAAATTCAGCATTCACACTGTTTATTATCATTAACCTTTATTTAAGCAGGCAAATCCCATTGAGATCACAGATCTCTTTTGCAAGGGAGTCCAGGGCCTGAAGGCTGGAGAAAACTCACACAAACCAACAAACTCCACACAAAAAGACCCTAGGTCCAAACCTGGAATTGAAACCAGGACCGTTTGCTGTGAGGCAACATCTCATTCCGGAGAAATGTGCTTTGCCTTTTGTTTTTTGTAACTTTGACAATTTTCAAAATGTTTACACTCATTAAAAAAAAAAAAAACTTTTCTCTAAAGAAATACATTTTAAACGCTTCATTTCTCTACAAAAACATTAACTTCAAAATCTCCTTCAGCAAACTTGTTTTTTTTTTTGTTTTTTTCCCTCCTGCTACTTTTAGCTTTTAGCTAGCCTTTTGCTGCTTTTAGCTAGTCATTTATTTTTTGTTAGCTAGTTTTAATGTTTTTAGCTAGCTTTTTATTGATTTTTATCTAGCCTTTTGCTTCTTTTAGCTTTTTGTAAATATTTTGCTGCTTTTAAACAGACTTTTGTTGCTTTTGCATTTAGCTAGCATTTAGCTGCTTTAAGCTGGTGTTTTATGCTTACAGCTGGCCTTTTACTGATCTAAGCTTGCCTATTGTTACTTTTGGCTTTCAGCTAGCTTTTAGCAACTAGCTTTTTTATATAAAATGACAAAAGTTATTTGTATTATTTTAACTAGTGAGTTGCTGCTCTTAGTTAAGTTTGGTTTTTGGAATAATTTTGCTTTTTAAGATTCAGCTAGTGTTGTGCCACTGTTGGCTGTCATTTTGCTACTTTGTGCTAGCCTTTAACACCCAAACTTTTGGTTAGCTTTTTGCTCTTTTTAGCCTTTAGCTTTTATTCTGCTCCTCTTTTTTTGTTTCAACTTTGACAACTCAGACCCAATTTCATCAGCAATTTCAGCAAAGTCATTCAGCTCTCAGCCTTCACTCCACATTTTCACAGGAAGTGCAGTTTCTATTTGTATTTTGTTGAATCAGAAGGGTTTATGTTTGTTCTTGTCCTGTTTGGAACACAACCTCCTTTAGGGTGGGATATAAAAACTCCTATAACAATAATCTGCTTTCAAAACAATGAAACCTCTTGAAGAAAATCTGCATTTGCCTTTGTAAACCTCACACTTTGCTTCTGAAGTGATTTATTCTTCTTACATCTCTGAGCATGAACAGCGTTACACATTTTTATTTCTTTGTGGAGTGCGCTGAGGTTAAAACCCAGCAGGGATTAATACTGCTAGCCAAGAGATATCAGATTATCTGGAAACACATCCGGGAGCATCTGATCTGGGATTCGTCATGTGATTTTAATTTTTTTTTTTTTTTTTTTTTTTTTTGGCCCCGATTCACATGATGGATCAGAACATGCCCCTGGACAGACATCCAGGTGTCGAACACAAAGGACAGATGTGAAACTCAGATCAGTGTCACATTTTTTTTCTATTATCTGGAAAACAATAAACACCTAAACATTTTTCATTAAACAATAAAAGCTATTTTGTTGTTTTTCTTCTCAGTTTGATCTCCAGGATGCTGCAGAAGGATCCGACTTGTCGGGCTTCCCTCGACGAGATTGAAGCTCACCCGTGGCTCCAGGGCCTGGATGATGTTCTCCTCAGCCCCGAGGCCCCACCGCACTGGGTCTCGGGGGCACTTGGTGCCACCTTTCCTTCCTCGGGGGCCCCTGAGTGCGGGGATCTGCTCGCTGCGAGGCCTGCAGCTCAGCAGGTGGCCACTCGGGCATGGCAGCCCAGCTTCACCCTTTGTCCAGCTCCAGTCGAAGAGCCTCCTGCCACCAAAAATCTCCCTGCGCTGCAGCAGATCTGTGAGGAGGAGGAAGAGGAGGAGGAGGAGGAAGGTTTTGATAAAGATAGTGACATTACGGTAAATTCAGGAGGAGAAGATGAGTTGTTAGAAGGATTTGACAATCCAGACTGCAAGGAGGCGGAGGGTCAAGCTGAAATGAGGATGCTAAAGGAGAACGAGGACAGTGGTTGTGTGATATCAGATCAACCCATCAGTCACTGGGACGAGACACTCAGTGAGACTCCCTCCTCCCTGTCTGGCTTCGGGATTCCATGTTGGCAAGCAGACCTCTCAAACGGAGAAGATGAACCGAACAACAACACAGAGAAACCCGATCCTGTCCTCCACACGTCGGAGTCCTCTCACTCCTGCGTCTCTGCGTCCTCGACCAGCTTAAAGGAGACGACGAAAACGGAAAAAAAAGAAGAAGAACCGAACAAGAGAACGTCAACAGAAAGGTCTGGGCCTCACAGCCCACAGGGAACCCGGGATGAGTTGGCGCCAAAGGTGGAGCAAGGAAAACGACACAGCATCAAGCTTCGCGAGAGACTCTTTCAGTTCCCTCTGTGCGAGAAAGCTCTGGCCTTCAACATCCCGACAAACAAAAAGCCCAAAATCCTGCCGCTGGCTCAATACAACTGCTGCCACGTGCTGTAACGAACATCGGCCCGGGACGCTGTTCGATGACCTGCACGCTCTCTGGGGAGCTGCTTAGCTGTCAGACGGTAATCAAAGACTTGTGATGTGGCAAACGGGTTGAGCTGAGCTCCAAGAGGATAAAGAAACCTTCGATGTTGAAACTAGGCATGGGTCGATGGCTGGTTGCAAGGTATACCAGTGTTAAATAATCAAGGGGACAAAACTACACATCTTTCCATCATGGAGTTTCTTATAGTTGAAATACCATTGATAAGGTACCAGAGACAGTGGTTTTTGTGTTTTTCCCCTCTCTTCTGGTTACATGAGGTGCTGAGCAGTGCTCCCCTCTTCTCTACAGCTCTGCACTGTAGCTGATGGGGTAAAATGCCCTCAATTGTTTTGTTTTGTTGTATAAAAAAAAAGAAGCCGTTGAGTTGGTCATACGTTTTATCTGGTGGATAACCCAGTCAGTCATTGCTAGTCTCTTATCCAGTAAAGAAACGTTTGCAAGACGCTACAAGACAGCATGAAGCCAATAAACGTAAAAACAAAGTTAACTTTTTGCTTCCCACCTGGGAGGCCCTTTCAATTCTAAAAAGACTTTTCAAATAGAAGAATAGAAGTTGTTTTGTTTAACATTTTTTTATTTTTTTATTTAACAGGCTTTGGATGATTGAGAATCTATAGCAGCAAGAGTTAGCATGCTAGCCGGCGGCGTGTTTATACAGCCTAATACTGCAGGCTAACTACAGGTATTTATTTCTATCTAATTAATTAATATCAGCTTGTTGCATGGATGTCACTCAGTTACACCACAAGCCAAACTTAAACCAATATCAGTTCATCTTTAGTGAAAAAGTATTTCAAATGAACTTGGTTTTCAAATATATATTTCATTTATTAACTGATAAAAAAAAAGTTTTCACTTTTGATGGGAAAGCTGCAGTGAGCAGTAATGTTTTCCATCCTGATTTAAAGGAACCAACAGTTTCTGCTCAAATCAAAGCTTACTGAAAATTTTAAACTTAGTTGTATTAATAGCCTATGTTAAGGAAGCTTAGTTTTTAAATCAAAATATCCATAAACAGAGGACAAGTCTGTTACAGGTCAGCAGGGCAGTTCTAATACATATAGTGAACATGATCTCGTGGGACATAAATGATGGTAGCAAGGGCCCTTTCTGGCCCGTGGACCTTGAGTTTGATACATGCTGTACAAAGAGCCGAATAGTAGGGAAGAAGTGCACTGGCACTATTATGCTATATACAGAAATGTATATAAAACAGACTGTTTTCTGGTGTTTTAGCCAACTTTTTCTTTTTTAAAACAAAAGCATATAAATTATGTGACGCATTGTTAAAATGTATTTAACTCGTCTTGTTTTTGCTCAACGTACCATCAGAATCTCATACCGACCCATGCCTAATACAAACACTCTGATCGGACCGGTCCATGTAGTAAAAGTTTCAGCAGCACTTGTTCAGACTCACCAAGGGACTCGTCTTTTTGCTGCAGGAGCGACTGGAGAAGCCTAACAAACTGTTTCTCTGAAGCTCTGGAACTAAACTGGACTGACTTGTGAAATGATGAGGGAGGAAAAATAAAAAAGACTGCAGGATTTTTGTTACTGAATAAGCTAAAGTTCTTTTTGGTTATTTGAAGGTGCCTATTAGGATCAAACATTTATGTTGTTTCTTGAAGTATGAATGCAAACTAGAGCTGCTGCTAAAAGGTAATTGTTAAAATAAACATATTTAGGGGAAAAAAACACATTTTAAAGGACAAAACTGCATAATTTTTGTTCCTTTTTTGTATATTTGGGTGTAAAATATTTGCTGTTGGTTCCTTGTTGACCCACAGCACCATAATCACTTAGCATTTTGTAATTTTACCGAAGTTTGAGGTGCTCTGGACTCATTTCACTTTTCATCCCAAACATTAGGAGTTTAAAAAAAAAGCATCCACACAGCAGAAACGGCACTAAAATAAGTTTATTATTCACACAAACACAGCTACAGTTTCACCTTATTCGCGTTACTTTTAGAACCGAACAATTTGATTTATTTGCTGCTTGTCCTGCAGAGCTCCTGATATCCTGACTTCGGTTTTAAGCTTTAATAAATTAAAATGGAGTCCGAAAACTAAGCTTTATTAAACCCAACTACCTCTGCGCTTGATCACATGGAAACTGTTGTTTTTCCTGCATCTGCTCTTCAAATAGAGCAAAACTTCTTCAGTCTTCAAAAAACATCTTTTTCTGGGATGTTTATAACAATCTGTTGTAAACTCCTTCACTTTGTGGATTTTGCACAGTTTTATTAAAAAAAAAAAGCTTTTTGAACGTACTCTTACATTACACCCAAATACACAGAAAAAGGAGGTAAAAATATCAGATGATTAATTTGTTAGATTTGCTCTGAAATGAAAGTTGCTGGGTTAATATTATTCAGAGATGTTTTTTTTTTATGTATAAATTTATTTATTGACTCGTTGACTTCTTGACGTCTATATTTCCATCCCTTTGCACTTCCTGCTTCTCACACTGGTTTTAAAGCGCTTAATATAAGCTCACATGAAGACAGACTGTTAAAAGATGTATGCTCTGATATGAAACTGTATGTTACACGCCTAGCGCTGAGAACACGCGATCTGCTGCTCTCTGTCTTATTATTCTAACATACATGTGTGAAAACTGGGCAGGTCTCCCCATTTTTAAGTATTTAATATCTAATATTTTTATTTTGTATTATTTTTCTTATAACATGACAAAGGTATTAACTCTCTGAACAAATGTTTGAGTTTGCATGTTATTTATCACGTCGTACCTCCGTGTGTCTTGTATCTGACAGGACAGCTGATGTTTAACTGTAAAAAGTTACCCACTGAATATATAACCCCGCACAGTGGAACCACTGTAACTGGTAGCTTTCTAACATCGGTATCTGTAAATCCCGACTAGCACACAATGCGTTTGTATTGTGTCCCTCCACGTTGTGTTTGACCATAGAGCTGCTGCTTGTACTAAATGTCCATGGGTTTTGTAGAGTAACCGAACAATCAGTGGCGGCGTCCTCGTGGGGACGGAGCTTACTGCGACTGTTAGTTCCCGTCTAAATAAGGAGCGCCCGTCACGTGAAATCCAATCATGACTTATGTCTCGTCAGCCGTAAAAGCTTAACATTTCTGTAAAAACAAAAAAGAGATGAAATGATTTCCTGTCTCGCTGTAACGTCTGCTGACCTGCATTTTAACCAAGACCACGTCTCCACAGCGTGAAGCCATGAACTTATTTTTCTGTATTTATTTATTAAAATGGATTAAATAAACATATTGAGTGTGTGCAGTTTGTTTATTTCAAAGGAGTTTCCAGAAGAAGGAAATGCGTCTTCTTATTCACAAATTTATTAGGATTAAAAATTCCAATGATTGCAGTAGTGGATGTAAAAGTACATTTTCTTATTAAATTATATTTTTACAAGTACAATTTTAATTTTTTTTTGTATACAGTATTTTATTGTTATAGAAGCAGTTGTCAACGAGTTGATCCTAATTTTCAATTGCTGGCCTAGATAGTCTAGTTTTGTGCCATTTAAACATGATCAGTGTCAGGTCTGCAGATGTTGGATCCAGCTGTTGTCCTCCACCTGGCTGCAAGTTTAAAGGGCGACAACATGCAGTGTGGCGCCATCTGGTGGCTGAATGTACTAACCAGAATACAATCAATCATTAATAAACGTGGTAAACTTCCATGTGAAGTTTAAACATATTTTTACGACGGTTGTATTTGTTGCTGGAGCTGCACAAAAGAAACTGCACCATGTGACTATAATTTTAGAAGACCGTATTGTCAAAGGAGGGTTTAAAACTTGTTTTTGGCAGCAAATGTCATTAAGCAAAATGATGGATGAATTAATTGCGGAGGAAAATTTTGTAAATAAAGTTGTAAAGTATTAAAATACATGTTCTATTGTCTTTTACACAAAAACGAAACAAATTTCCCAGATTGGAAACACCTGCCCGAAATTTACGCTGTTTACGTATTTTACGTCTTATTTTAGTCGGAGAACTCGAAATTGGCGGTTTACATTTGTTACGCAAGGATAGACTGCAGTTAGCTGTTAGCATGATTTGCTACATTCGGCTGCGCTACTACATTCAAGAATTATTATAAAAATGTATGTATGTAAAATAT
The DNA here is from genome assembly GCA_031762415.1 of Simpsonichthys santanae. Lineage (NCBI taxonomy): Eukaryota > Metazoa > Chordata > Actinopteri > Cyprinodontiformes > Rivulidae > Simpsonichthys > Simpsonichthys santanae. The sequence continues at coordinate 9,713,164 of JARVLU010000002.1, read as the reverse complement.
ACCCCCCAAACAGTAAGTGCTTGTTTTTTGCTGATAATTTTTAGAATTAATTGGTTAGCTTTAGTTTAAATGTTTAAAACTGTCTTGCTATGTGAACCCAGCAAGATAATTTTGTGGGTGAAGAAAAACTGTCAACTTTCAGAGCCACGGGTCAAAAACCTGTTAATTTAATTTTACTTATTTTTTTTTCTCCCATAAAAAGTGAATTTAAACCAACAATGACCCGCATATTAAGGCAAAACTAAAGGTTGTGGAACTTGGTGAGTACAAATTGGTTGAAGATGTATCAATTCATTTGTATAGTTGTCCAAAAAATTTGGAAAAATATGTTTAATATTGGATATTTATACATTTTGTTACTGGCAGTGGCACTAAAAAATGTATTAGTTCCCATTTCAAGTCAATCTGAAAACAGTCTCTTAACAGGTATGTGGTAAGTTTTTGTCCTATTTGCACAAATATGTAACTATTTTATCTGTCCTGTGACTAAAAATTCAACAATTAGCAGCTCTGTGGCAATGTTAGGGCAGACATATGTTTCAAGTGGTCTATTTTTGAAGAAAGGTGAGCCTCTTTATGTCTTGTGGAAAACTAAATTGTCTGGATTGAATTGTATGGACACAACATTGGCTCATCCCTTGAGTTATAGGAGTTTGCTACAAATCAGGTCAGGTACTGGGCTGAAAATGAGTTAATACAATCTCAGAATTATTTAAATGAATTACAGCAAGGCCTGTCTTTGCTGAAGCATAATGTAAAAGCCTCAAAGATTTTGCACAGAGGAAGAATAAGCTTGAAATTAACTCATGATTGTGGATGCGCTGAAGGTGAGACCGAAGCCATTTTTTTTTTACTGAAGACAATTATTTGGCTTTTATTAATGTTCTTGTTGGAACAAATAATAATTTAGATCTACAGTATTTGACTGCATTTATTATTAAAGTATTACCTGTTGCTTTTCATGCCAATGTTTTGGATTGAGATTAGTTAAAAGTATACATGAACCTTGATGATAACGTCATACCACAACAAAAATTCCACCACAGTATCTGTAAAATGTTCGGCGTGGCAGCCATCTAGAATTGTGTTGAATCCAAAAAGGTAATCATTTGTTCATAAACATCCAAAGATTACTTTCTGCAAGATTTAAGATTGTCCAGTGGTTTGTTTAATATTTTACTAACTCAGTAATTGCCTCATGTGGATGTATCGTATGTCCCTCATGTTGCTGTGTGTACAAGAAACAATACTTAAAGCTGCCTTAAATTTTTTATCTTTTATTGCTTCTTTGATTAAAGCTCCGTTAAAGATATAATTTTCTGATTCTGACTCTTGAACACAAACGGCAGCTTGTGTGTCTGAAACCAGCATTGTTTTTGTCTTTGGCACTGCCCCCAACATCAAATCCTGAAGCCAGTGAGTCAGCATACTGAAGTCTTGAAGTTTATTTTTTTCTTTAAAAGTCTTCATCACAACACTTTGATGCAGAAAATAAAACCACTACTTTCACTTTGCTGCTCAATATTAAAAAAATAAAAACACTTTATAGCTGCTGTTTCAATTGCACTTGTAGGGTAGATCTTTGTTTTAATCGCAGAAGCACCGTGCTGGTTAGTGAAGGCAGCAAAAACACTTGAAAACCAGGTGATAGCAGTCGGAGCTGTAAAGCTCCACCTTGAAACAAAGCTAGGACTCTTCAGTTTGCAGCTTCTGGGTGAAAAAAAAAAAAAGAGAGAGAAATTATGTCAGAGATGATAAAGGAGGTAAAATGTGAAAGTGCACAGAGTCAGGTTAACCTCTTGTCTCAGAGCCTGCATAGATGTGTACTCCATGTGCTCCCTCTTCTTTCTGATCCAGCCGGGTTCATCTGGGATCAGAGCTGCCAGGATCACCTTGACTAACATGAGTAAATGCTGCAAACACACAGAAAGTCAAAGCAGAGGGACTTGCAGAGGAGCAGTCATTTAACTCGTGGTGTCTTACCTCCACGACAACGGCCCCCAGCAGAAGGTTGATGCTGCTCATCTCGCCCTCCTGACACTTTTTCTGTAAACGTGGCGACAGCACCAGCAGCCAGCAGTTGGACACAACGGAGACGAAACTCAGGACCTCGAAGGCGATCTAAAACGCAGGATGTTATCAGAGGGGGGGGGGTCAAAGCGTGTGATTTCTGTTTGTGCTGCACCCTGCTGACCTGCCACACGCCCATGCCGGCCACGGGGGGAAAGAAGGGTTTACGGAAGAGTTTACAAATCTTGTAGGCGTCCGTTCGGATCTCTGTTATGTTGTTGAGGAGCAGCAGAACAGCAGTGAGGGGAAACACACAGGAGAAAAGACTCAAATACCCAAACTGCACCAGGAGCTCGATGTATTCTGCAAACAGACCCTGATGGAGAAGCATAGAGTTTAACTTTGTATCATAAAATATTTAATTTAAATGTAGCTTAAACCCTGTTTGGATGTGCATTTTTTTTTGTTTTACTCACAGGAAAAGGAGGCAGGGTGCTCTGGTTCCTGAATTTATCCTCTTCTGGGTCGTCTTCCGTCTCTGTCCTGCAGGGGGCGCTGATGAATCGGTCCACCAGGTAAGGTATGACCACCTCTGTCACCTGGTTCACCAGCTGAGTCACGATCAGCAAAGAGGCTAAACGCTTCAAACACACAGAAGAAAACCTGTACACATCTGACGTTAAATCCTGGATCCACTCCACAGCTGGGTTGATTTAAAACACTCCTTAATAAAACAGCAAAACAAGGTAAAATATTCTTAAATTAGTTAAAACAATTGACCTAAAAATGTTCAAAAACCCTTATTAAAGCCACATAAAGAAGCAGCATTAATGCTTTAGTTGGATTTAGCTGGAAAATAAATGTCTCACTACTTTGACTTGACTTTGACTAAAGACAAAAATGTTTAAAGTATTCAAATAAGAGAAAGTCTAGTGAAAGACAATAGCCAGACTTTTTAAAGAGGAAAAAAATGTTTAAAGTTCATAGAAACCCTGCAGTATATATATATTTCTAAAGTCTAAACGGCATTTTAAAAGTAGAGCTATTACCTTCCGAAGCAGCGTAACGTCCTGCTTGAAGAAAGCGATGTGGAAGAGCACTGCAAAGTAGTTGAAGAAGGTGAACTGAGGAAATAAAGAAGAAGTCGTGTCATAGTGTCAGTCGGACTGGGTGAACGATCAGCGAGTGGACTGAAAGAGCAGAACTCACCACCAAGACCTTTCCAGTCAGATGGTTCTCGTATGAAGACTCCTCTCTGTGGTTCTCTGAGGCAAAATAAGAAAAGTTCAACTTTAGTCTCGTCTATAAAGTGTCTTCCATTAAAGCTGCAAGAATTTAGGACAGGAAAAAATAATCATTTTCTGCAAATCACAAATGATAAATTAGCATTTTTGCGTTGAGAGCTGAACAACTTTAGTTTGCTGATGAAGCTAAAACTGAGCAGAACACCTGCTAAAAGGAGCAAAACACTAGATAGAATTAAAAGGAGCAGAATCTTAGCTAAAAGAAACATCAAAAGCTAAAAACAGTAAAATGGCAGATAAAAGCTAAAAGGAACAGAGTGCTCACTAAAAACTGAAAGGAGCAGATCACCTGCTAGAGCTAAAAGGAGCAAAATGCTAGTTAGAAACTAAAGTATAGAGATCTAGCTAAAAGTTAAAAGGAGCAGAATGCTAGCTAAAAACTGAAAGGAGCAGAGCACAAGCTAAAAGGAGTAAATGGTAGATGAATGCTAAAAAGAACAAAACACTAGCTTGAGCCAAACGGAGCAGAGCGCTAGCTAAAAGGAGCATAATGCTAGCTTAAAGTTAAATAAAGCAGAACGGAAGCTAGAACTAAAAGTAGCAGAATGCTAGCTAAAAACTAAAAAGAGCAGAAGACAAGCTAAAAGGAGCAAAATGGTAGATAAAAGCTAAAAGGAGCAGAATATTAGCTAAATCTAAAAAGAACAGTACACAAGATAAAATAAGCAAAAGCTAGCTATAAACTAAAAGGAGTAGAACACTAGCTAAAAGGAGAGGAATGGTTAAAAACTTAAAGGAGCAAAACATAATTGTCAAGAAGCACAATGTTAGTTAGAAGGAACAAAAGTTAACACCTGTTGAAAGTAGGAGAACGGTAGCTGAAAGTAGCTAAAAGTTTGGTAGCCAGAAGCTGAAAGTAGAAATAGGCTAGTTAAAAATCACTAAATGACTAGCTAAATTTAGCACAAAAAACTAATTAACAACAACAAAAGATTCTACATAAAAATGAAAAAGGAAATGCTGATTCGGTGTTCAGACAAATTTCTCCTTTGGGTGAGTTTCTGAACCAGCATGGATCACCTCTGCCCCACTCACCATATTCAGTCAGAGACTGAGCCACCGTCTTGTAAACCGTGGCGAGCATGTTTGTATAGACGATGTGCAGCACTGAGGGCACGTAGAGCAAAGCCTTGGACAGCAGAGAGTCCCAGTCCTTGTGCAGGTGCTGGACCTGGGCCTCCCCCCAGTAGAAACATGTCATCCCCAGAACTACCAACCCTGTAGGAGAAATGGTTCCATCAACGTCTGTAGCAGCTCAGTAGATGGTTCACTGCTCATTTAACAGTCTCACCTAAAAACAGCCCCACCACCGGGACCGACACCAGCGCCATCCGTAGTTCCCTCTGCCACTCAGAGAACAGTGGCTCCATGCGACCGGTCACCGGGTTCACCCCAAGTTCTCCGTGGAAACCGGGCCGAGGCTCTGCAAAGCGTTCCGCCAGGCTCATGGTCCCCCAGCGGTACGAGAGTGAGGAGCTCCGACGTTTCCACAGCTCCATAATCACAGTGGACCAGATCATGCTGAATACTGCCTGGACTATGTGACCGCTGATCACCAGTCCCGGGTCATCCTGGTCATCTGCAGCCTGAGGGCCTGAGACCGACTCCAGCATCTCCCTGTGGACCTCACCTGAGACATGCAGGAAGATCTTTTTGCAACATGCAGCAGAACATCTGTAGAACCACCTGAACACCTGCTTCTGTAGATAAACACATCACTGCCATCATCTAAAGAGGATAAATCAAAATGATTGTGTTCAGTTTCTAATTACCTCAATACATTTTTGTACTTGTTTAATTAAAGAAGAACACTTTCTGTAATACAAGTTTTCTGAAGGGGGGAAAAAAAGTATAAATAAGATTAACCCAAAGTAATTTATCCTAAGCAAATGTAGAGATGCGCCAATACCATTTTTTTTAATTGATTACAAGTACTTACATTTTAGTACTTACAGATGCCTGTGTACTAACGAATGCCATTACACCTTTTACAATTTGTAAAACCTCCAATTATAAATTACATATGTTGTAATATTTCCTTTTTATGTTGAAAATTCATGTTTTGAACACATGGAATATAATTTAAAAAAATGTATAAACCAATCTAACTTTGCCCCACTTTTCCTAATTTTTTTTTACCGGTATTCATGTTTAATGATCATTCAAACGGTAATTTTCAGCACAACAGAGACACTATTTCTAAACTAAATAACACTGCTAAAAGCTGAAGTATAAATAATATTAGGAAAACAAAACAATGGACAGAGTGTCTGTCACTTTCTTCACCCAGCATGAGTGGTGAGTGACAGCAGAAAAGTCTGTTTTGACGCATTAGTTTAGTATTAGTTTTCATTTGACATCATTATGGCAGTTTCTGCTTATTAAGCAGCTCAATGCCCTGTGGTGGAAGACTGATCACAGGTCAGTTTTGACCACATCCACCCCCCCTCAGAACGGTGCAGATTGATGGCTGGCGGCTGTCCAGACTTGCTGCTGACCATCTAGTTGGATCGATGACTCCTACACCGCTCTCGTGCTTTCTGTAAGGAAGGAGGCCTTCATCCTCTTTCCATGAACTGAGCACTGGGATTGTTGCGAAGCTCTGTCGCTGCCTTCTGCTCAGTCGTTCACTTTGAAATACCTCCACATTTGTGTGTTTATTGGCAGTTAGGAAACAACTTTATGCTCACCAACTGTTAAGGAGTGTGGCTCAGGACAGCTAACTCGAAACAAACAAGTTAAAAGCTACCACCACACAGCTGATGTTGCTCCTCTACCATTTGACCACTCAGCTGAGAGGTGAACACTACCTTAAACTGGCATCGGTACTTTGGCATCAGCGTGCTTTTATGAGTATTGATAGATGCTCACGCTATCAAACAGAAATCCAATACAGCTATCGGTGCATCTATAAATAATTGCATTCCTAATAAACTTAATTAAAATAAACTAAAGTTGTTAGTTTACTGGCATTGATATAGAAGCTTAAACAGCTGCTTTGACTTTTTAAAGGGATTATGCTAGAATAAATCAATATATCTCAATTTTAAAGGTCAAATAATACTTAAAAGTCCTTTTTAATATATGTAATATGTCGTAATGAAGATAAATCCACACACTTACTTGAAAAGTATGCAATGGACATGCCCAGAATGGCTGGAGGAAGCAGAGACCAGGTGTAGAAATCGAGGAAACTAAAGTAGAATGCCACAGAGCTTCCAAAATACTCATTGACTTTATCTGGATAAATTAAGACAGAGAGGTGTCTGGTGTTGGTGGTCGCCTACATCTGGTACTTTGACTCGTCTCTTCTTATCAGTGCGTTGTGAATCCACCCACCTAGCGGCTGAACCAGCTGGTTCCCAGCGTACCAGCCTTTGCCGAGGTCCTTCAGTTTTTTTGGATTGTGGAGAGGAACTGTGTCAGCAATCACTCCGAATGATCCCAGCTTTTGCCCTGCAACAACATGCCATCTTGTTGTGTCAGAGAAACACTCTGACCCCACAGTGACATCAGAATACTGTATATATATATATATATATTTTTTTTTTTTTTTTTTAAAATTTAACAAAATTATAATTTTTACTTTTAACCAACG
>JARVLU010000002.1:9653617-9670544 GCA_031762415.1 Simpsonichthys santanae | reverse complement strand
CCAAAATCGGAATCGGCAAGTCAGACTTTGTAGAAATCGGTGATCGGCCAAAAAACTGCAATCGGTGCACCCCTAGTTGCTGCTTATGTCTTTACCAAATGCAATTGTTGACAGTGTATCAAGAAACACATCTTATTGGCCTCAGACCAGAGATGCAGAACTCTCCCACTTCCCTTTAGAATTAAAAGTAAAAAAAAAAAAAAAAAAAGAAAGAAAGAAAAATGCTTTACACCAGCTTTAGAGGTCAGTTTGGTTTGGTGTCTAAATAAAGGTTGAATGAATGAATGGTTAGTTCCTTCTGGGATAAATTAGTAGTGGAAAAATAAATGACCCAACTAAAAATATGTATAACAGAGAAAGAACAAATGGTTGTCCACACCAACAAAGCTCCCATATCACGACATATTCTTCAGACAATCAAAAGATTAAAAGATTAAAACCAGGCTTCAGGTGATATTGATGGTAAAATCTATCGGGAACAAAAGGTCACATTTTTAGCCCGTCAACTAAAACGATCTTTCTTTTTGTCAGCACAAAAATAATCCAATTCCTCTGCTGCTGTTTTCTAGTAAACTTTATTTACAGGTTCTTTTAACGAGGCCTGATCTCAGCTAAGCTGACCGTAATGTTTATACAGTTTGAGATAAGAAACACGTGATTGTTAAACCATTAGGAACTTTTGGAAAAAGTGCCACATGGCAACAAACACATCCCACTTCCATAGCTGTAAAATAGCAGAGAATATTCTCACAGAAGAACGGATTACGTTTTGCATATTACGTCAGAAGATTTTTGGGTGGGGGGTGTGATGGAGCATGAAGAGATGGTGGGGGGGGGGGGAACGCCATTAGTAAAATCTAAAGCTGCACCACCACAGCAGAAAGATGTCCCTGAGTTTTGTTGAACGACGGCATGTGATCAGGAAGCAAGTCAGAAACTGCCTCATTGAGCTTTTTCTTTTATAGTTATACAACTTCACCTTTGAACAGTTGGAAAACAGAGCAGCTGGGTTCTGCTAATGAATGGAAAACTGAATAATTACGGTCTTATATCATCCTGCTCTCCCCTCCCCCATCTCAATTTAATTTATTGACACGTTCAGAAAGCAGTCACTGGATGTACATCTCAGTGTCAGTCGGATTCAAGATGGCCACCACAGTTAATCAACAATTTCAGACGAAAAAAGATCTAAAACTCAGGTAGTTTTAAAGATATTGAGCCAATATTTGTTGTGGTAGTAACTGAGACTCATTGTCAACACGTACTCCGAGGGCCAGCACATCACACAGGGCCCTGCGACATGATATGAGATTGTGTCGAATACGAGGTTTGGTCACAATGGTTGCAGTGAAAGACGGCGGGCGATATGAATTCCTCCAACGAATGCCAACCTTAATTCAAAATTTTTTAATTAAAAATGTCACGAGAAACCTTCAACTCTCCATGATTACAAAAAAATTGAGGGCCATCGTCCTGTCCTCAGTGTGTTAAATTAAAACTAACTTCCTTGGCAGGTGATGGAAATGACGTGATATTTTAGCTTTAATAGGGACTCAAAGATCGTCCATCCGTCTTATAAAGACTCCAATTTATCAGTTGGTGACATTGAAAACAAACGTGCAGCCAATGTGACCTAGACATCTCCAGTTGTGTCTCGTCAGCCTCAGGAACTTTCATAGAAATGTTGGTCTTAATGTACATTTTGGTGAACCGTTTGGAGTTTGGACAGGTCTGAAGACGTCCTGCGTCCTCTTCCATTATTATGATTCAAAAATCAACAGAGGGTGTGTTTAAAAAGTGATAACTTGACCTCGGAGTTCATCTTGAATTGTGGATGGTTTATTTGGCTCTTTTCCAGCATCTGCACTTCATCTGATCAGTAATTTGAAGCTCTTATTGATTAGCTATTGATTTCTGAGTGTTTCATAAAATGTATTCAGTGGTTCATGGGATATTTTGCTAACAGATGGACACTCAGACAAAAACATTATTGCCCCCCACCCCCTTTTTATATTTGAAAATTTGCATAACTTTTAAAGAAAATCTTTGGATTGACTGTTGACTTGTAGATGTACGTCCACCCAGTGTTTTGTGAAATATTTTGCTAACAAATGGACAGGGTTTACTGTAACAGCTAATGCTAAAGTTTAAAGCCATTATTTTCTGCAATGTATGATGCTCAGAGTAGATTTTCGGATAGACTCTCAGCTACTACCACACCTAAACTTAGCTCAACATTTGTAAAATTGACTGTTACAGCCTTTTGAGTGTTTAAGGTCAGTTAACTACGGCAGCCATCTTGAATTGGGTTGATCCCTAAAGTTGAGCAATTTAAGATTTACACTCACTGTTTGGTTTTGGAGACTAAAAAGGAGATATACTGTATACGGTATTCATTTTGCTAACAGACTGACAAGGTTGACACCAAATAGATATCGATGAAGTTTTAAAGAAAAGATGTTGAGCGATCAGTTAGCGCTCTGAGTTTGTGTTTGGATCAGTCTCAGCTACTACCACACCAAAATTGAGCTGCACATCTGTAAAACTGACAGTTTGTGTTTGTTGCATCTAATTAGCTGTGGCGGTCATCTTGACCCAGGCTGTCTCCAAAAGGTCAAGAGCTGTAGATGTACATCCAATTATGAATTTCAGAGTTTAATTGAAAATCCACTCAGTTTTGTGCGATATTGTGCCAACATACAAACAAATACTCGCACACAGGTAAAAACAAAGGCCTGGTGATAAAGTTATAATTAGTAAAAAAAAAAAAGGTATTTTTAAAAGAAGCACGTTTCCTCTCTGGGTCAAGTTTTTGTCTTGTGTTGTACCTCTGAGCCTGCAGCGTCTTCAACATTCCTGCCTGAACGTAAAAAAAAAACTGAAATCTGCTGAACAAAAACAGAAAATTCTTGTTTTTTGAGTAAAAAGAAGGGAGTTTGGTAAACAGTCACCCTTCAGTTGGGTTTCTGCAGAGCCAGGAGTGCCTGCGCAAACCCCTGAGGAGCTGGGACGACAGCTGTGCCAACACGAGTCTCGCCCGACACCGACCTGAAACCCCAAGCGGCCCACGTCCACCAGGGGAAACGGGTTCAAGACTTCCCAGAACACAACTTCAGTAAAAGAGCAATAAAGATTTGACAGTGGTTGATTATTGACCACCGCGCAGACTTCTATCACCGACTGATCACAGGCGATCTATTCGTCCAGTAGTTGCTGAGATATTCCGCTAACAGACTGATACAGTTGAGTACAGTAGTTAATTGGAAAGTTTTAACGGAATTGAAACTTTCAAAACGTAATCAATGGATGTACGTCTGCAGCTGATGACCTTTTGGACTGCTACACTAAAAAAAGTTCAGATTCTGTCCGTTTTACAGACACCGAGCTAAAACTCGGTGTGGTAGTAGCTGACAGTCATTCACAACATATAAACCAAGCACTAACAGATCATGAGGAAAAGATCACAATGTTGCATCAGATTGGACAGAACATTTTCAACGTTTGATCAAAAAGCCTTTCTCAGCACAAGATGGTCTTAGTCTGAACCTCTACAGACGGCGGGTGATTCAGTTTGTGAGGTTTCTATAAACAGAAGCTCTTTAAAGACAAAGAGGTCCTCACTTTAAAGAACAAACGGGCCGACTCACACAGAATGTTTCGGTTTACAGAGAGAACAAGCTCCAGCACAAAACATAAGACACGCTCTGTCCCTGAAGGAGGTGGCAAAAACTTTAAAAGAATGGGAGCCGGAAACAAAGGAGCTGGTTGGAGTGGGTCGGCGATGTGGCCCAGTTCCATCACAACACAGGAACCACAGTCGGCTTCCCTTGGGAGAGAGGAGGAGGAGGAGGAAGGGTGAATACATTAATGCAAGGAAGAACAGGGCAGATTTTGGTCAAGACTTCAAACTTTAACACATTAGATTAAATAGAATGAGAGTTTAACATGCATGTAAATCCCATTCAAAACAATATTTATACATCTGACAACAATTCTGAACTGAACTTTACTGCAACTATTTATGATGAGAGTTTTAAAAAAAAAGGCAGGGAGAAGAAAACGGGAAAAAGGTGAACTCAACTGAGAAACACTGAAGCAGCGTTCCCATTTAGCAGTTTATCAAGACATTTACATCCTAAGACTTTTATTTTTGCAAGACCTTTTTCAACTTTGAGAATACTCATGACATTTCATATGTTGAGGGTTTAGCAACACCAGCTTTGTTAAGCAACAGCAAGGCATGAACTGGTCCAGTCTAATACAACTCCAGGTTTTAGTTCATATCAAAACATTTGGGGGCTCAATTAATCACAAACGTCATTAAGCCAAAGGATTTCCATTTTAGAACCCAGAAAATATCATCTGCTCATTGTCAGATAAAAACAAATACAACTTGAGACGTCAACTGAGGTCTTATCCCACAATGTTTTGAATTAAGCCAAAATGTATAGAAGCAGTGTGTAAAAAAATCAAGTCCACTTCATGATTCTGCAGCTTTTAGCTCACTTTGTTGTGAAGGCATTATATTTCACTCATCTTTCCAACCTTCTCTTGGCTTCTAAATGTTTGCAGTTAATGTTTCTATCTCTATGAAGGTCCAACCAAAGCCTTTCCGTGCTGTTTGGACTGATTCATTCAGTCATACTGCAGTTTGGGATCCTTCTTCTGTTGTGGCGTTTCGCAGTTTGGCCCAAGCAGTTTTACTCCATCAAACACGATATATCATCTTAAAAGTCAGGAATCAAACCATTTTAATTCAGTTCAGCGTCTTATCTGAGATATGACCAGTTTAAGAGTCATTAATAGTCCTTGCTGAAGATAATGTCAGACAAAAGGAGAATGGTTGAAAACTGCACTTGGGTTTTAGGTTTGCAGCTTCACGTGTAACCCAGGTTGTGCTTAAAGCAGCTTTCATAACCGCTCCAGGTACAAAGAAGACCAGGAGCGTGACTCGACCAATCTGGGTCAGCAGGACGTGCTTTATTGCTCTACGCATAATTAGCTGATTTTATAAGAATGACATTAGCAACATTCATACCTGAACATATATTTGATACTTTAAATATTTGGGGGTTTTATAAGCTCTGAGTCCGTTCTCTTAAAGCTCCGAGATGTTTTCAGAAAAGGAACTCTAAAATTGTAAAACAGAAGAGCTGCTTGACTGGCTTCAAGTTTATTTTTTACAGCTTCTGCTTCAGGACTGAAGATTGTTACAATAATCCAGTCTACTGGATATCAAAGAATACATGAGTTTCTTTCTATAAAACTTCAATGTAGATGTTCTCAAGCTGCTAAAAGGCTGTTGGGAGACTGATTTGATAAAACTACTGAATGCCAGATCAGAATCTAGCAGCACACTTAAGATTCCACACTTTCTTTTTTTTTTTTTAAGCCAGTGACTCGAGGTGTTTACTAGCAACAGCTGTTCTCTTTTTTTTTTTAGAGCCAAACAATTTTCAGTTTTGTCGTGCTTCAGTGGGAGGAAGTTTTTGTTCATCCAGTTATTTGTGTTAACAACTACTTAACTGCTGTCATTTGGAGAAGATGCTAAATACAGCTGTGTGTCATCTGCATAACTACAACAGCCAACATTAAGTTTCTGAAGAGCTGTCCCTAATTGTAGCATAGTACCGTATATTGGCCAAACAAATATGGTCCTAAAACTGACCCTTGAGGAACCCCACACATCAAAGCAATTTGATCAGACTTCTAGAAATATATACTGTACACAATAGTTAGAAATATCTTGAGACTTGAACCAACTCAAAGCCAGGCCTCCAAGTTTCAGCTAGTCTTGTTTTGTTGGCGGGAAACTAAAAGGTTTGGGAAATCCTAAAAAAAAATAAAAATAAAAATAAAAAATAATAAAAAAAGAGACTTCCAAAAAATAAATGCGAAATAAAACAATGCACAATAAAAAATTTAAAATACAAATAAAAAAGGCAGCAATCAGCCAAAAATGACCTTCCTCTGAAGGTTGTCTTCACGCACGCACGCACGCACACACACGCACGCACACGCACGCACACACACACACACACACACACACACACACACACACAGTACTTTTTATATTTTACTCTTTCTAACTAAAGTGTTTTAAGTTCTCACGCCAATAAGCACAGCGGAGTGGGATTATAAAATAGAGGAATTTCATAGATTTTCTAACTGGAGGCTTTGGAAATAAACAAATAAAAAATAATTATATAAAATTTTGACATTAGAGTTGATCAGCTTCATTTTATCTCAGTTTTATGAAGCATATAAGACATATCAGCATCAAAATAAATAACTTGTTTTATCCTGCATTCATTTTCCATTACAGTAAGTGTTGCATGACTTTAAGAGGAAACTGAGGATATTGACATTGAGGATAAAGGTCGTGCAGTGGTGTAAAACCTAATGACAGCTGTGAGTTTGTGTTTGTTTGCATGTTCAGATGAGGGTGTGACAGCAGCAGTTACCCAGCAGTGCAGAATAAACGTGGAAAGAACGAGCCGAAAGTTCACCAGGGAGGATTCAAGATCTCTCAACAGGTTATAGTTCCTGAAGGAGACTATAAATCACACAAACACACCCGTGTGGTATACAGTATTTAACAGAACAGTCATTTTATGCACACATTAATAGAACTCATAAACATTAATCAGGTCAGGTTCAACGGGCGTGAATTACAAACGTCTAACAGCAAGTCCACATTCATTTGCCTCGCAGCATTTCTCTGCTAATCAAAGGGAGTAACGATGACATCAGCAGGAAGATCATCTGACCGCGTGTCAAGGCTGAGCTCACAAACAAGATAAATGACAGATAGCAGCGCTCACTTCTCCGCTGCCTGCTTTTAGCCACACATTCCGTCAGACCTGCACCTATTGTTCGCATAGTGGCCCAACGGCTGAATCTCCCCACCACTCACGCCACATGGGGATTAGGACAAATGTGGACAAACCCCGTGTCCCATGGGGGACACCCTGAGGAGTGCATGGACACAGCAAGGATGTCAGCTCCTCCCAGTTCACCCCTTCAGAACTGGAAAAGTCACAACAAAACAGTGCTGTTATCAAAAGCATTGATACCATCTTTTAAAAACACACTTCCAGTTCTTTAATGTTCCAGGATAAAACAATTTATTATTAAATATGCAAGGCCTTCTCTGAAAGAGACGACTGAACAGGAGCAGGTGTTCTAAAACCTGTAGATATTTTTCTATACTGATGGTGCCTTTGCAGATGTGTAAGCTGCCTGTGCCAGATGCACTAATGCACCCCCATACCAACAGAGAGGCAGGCTTTTCAAACTGCATGCTGACAAAAGGCTGGGTGGTCCCTCTCCTCTTTAGTACGGAGGACGTGGCGCTTGTTTCCAAAAACACTTTCAGATTCAGACCCGTTTGACCACAGAACATTTTCCCCACTTTGCCAAGGTCCATTCCAAACGAGCAGTGGTCCAGAAAAGACGGCAGCGGTTCTGCACAGTGTTCACATACAGCTTCTGATGGAAGGTCTGATAGAACTTTAAACAGCTTTTGTGGATGAAACAATACAGAGCATGGTTTGTGGAAACGCTCCTGTGTTTCTAAAACGCCATTTAGTGTGTTCTTGTTGGTTGCTAACAGTACAAACAAGTACAAGTAAGAAAAAAAAACATGCACACATAAGCAAAAACAATCACCCTTTTGCATTTGGTGGTGGACTATAGGAAGAAAAAACTTGAGCTGGTCCAAAACTAGTGTGTAGTATAAGAAAACTTGTCTAGTAGCATTTGTTGTTCACACATGAGGGAATCAACAGAAACTAACCTTGAACTGAGTAAAATATACCTGCAGCAGGTACTGGTATACCAGTGTTTGAAAAATATGTAATAAACTCTGATCTACAGGCTGAGAAATTTAAATTTGAGTCTTTTTATTTATTTATTTATTCATTTATTTTTAAGAAAGGCCATGTAAATGTCTCTGTCAACACATTCTTTCCAAATGACAAATTGTAAACATTACTGGAGTTGTGCAATGCATGCATGATGGAGACCAACACTAAACCTGCATGTGTGTTTAACACTGACTCAGGGGAGTCCGCGCTGCTGGAGTCGGGCCGGACGTGTGTGAAGTTACTCAACATGGGCTTCAATGGAAACGGAGAAATAAACGAGGGTTGATGGAGTGGAAGAGGGTGATGATGACACAAGCTTCAGTGTGTGTGCAGCGAAGACAAATCTACTCTGGGACCGACAGAACCGGTTAAACCTGAACAGCCGGGACTCAAGACTACCTGTTCCACCGTCTGCGTGAGACTCAGAGGCTGCTGCAGCAGCAAATTCATCCACATTTCAAATTATCAAACGCACTCTGCAACAAGCTAAACAGTAAAATACAGAAAACCTTTCAGCGTTTGCCTTGAGTGATCCCATCTCCCCCCACGAGCCAAAACAATAAGCATGGCAACAAGGTAGACCACGATTAGATAAGCTCACTGTTAAATGACAAAATGATGATTCACTTCTTGAAATTGAGGTGATTTTGCATTTTTGAAGCGGAAGCTGAGAAGTTACAAAGCGATATTTGTCCAAATTGACAAATAAAATCTGAAACTTAGAAAGAAAACAGAATTCAAACCCAGAAGCCAAACGCTCGGCTGGAGTGTTAAGAAAAACAAAAACTGCATCAAGTAAAAACTGACTCAAACCACAAGAATAAGAATCTTCTGTTCCATTATCATAAAATAAAGAATGTAAAACGTTAGAAACAAATTAAAAAGTAGTAATAAGTAACTGCATCAGTAACGAGATAAATTCTGCTAATTAATACTGACTTTTGACGTCATGATCAGATTGTTTTTAAATAGAGCTGTGTTTTGGGGCAAACACATTTTAAATCTCAGAGCTGAAGGTTAACATAAAACTTTTTATGGCCATTACATCAATAAACAAGCTTTAACAATTAAATACTAAATTTAAATGAATGTCAGTTATATAAAGATTATTTGCTTGAAAACTGAATTGTGAAGAGTGGTTTGTCCTTTACAATTTAGCTGCTGGTTCATTAAAAAAAAAAAAAGAAAAAGAAAAGAAAGATAAACTACAAGTTGTCAGTTTCATCACTTTACAGATATTTATCAATCAATTACAACTTGATCGTTGTGATGAATACATAATTTGTTTTAACTCATTATTTTGTATCCACTCCATTAGCAACAATAGGAAAGTAATGATCACTCACTAAACTGTTTATTTAAACTTTAGGATTACTTGATTGATTCCTTAGATAGTTAATTTTACTAAATGGCTTTTCTATGTATGTGAATGCTCCTGTAAAGTGTCCTGAGATAACTTTGTTGTGATTTGGCGCTATATAAATAAACTGAATTGAAATTGAATCGCTTAATTAGCATTACTTAATTGGTACACAAAATGATCAGAAGTACCTTATTAACAACCATTTAGCTCGTTTCCATTTTCCTGTATTTTTTTGTGAAACATTTCTTCCCTGCAGTAAATAAGCTAATTTAAGCGGATAAAGAAGCTTTTATTAGCGGAGCGACATGGACGGGGAGTGTCTCAGGGCTCCAACGTAACTTTCACGTGTTTGTTTTTCCATCTGCAGCTCTGACCAGTTCAGGTCCGACACTTTAGTGTAACAGAATATGATGGAGGGGGTTGAGTCAGGGGAGAACAAAAGGCAGGAAAATCTCTGGTTTTGTGCTTTACAGTCATGTGCTTTATTCCAGCAGTAGTCAACAAGTTGGGTTTATTTAGTATTAATATAACTAACCCTAACCCCATCAACCCCCTGTGCCATTTCTCAAATACAAAACATTTGAAAATGAAAATGTTCAAACACAAATGCTCTGTATCAATAACCGAGGCAGAAACTCTGAACTCTTTCTTTCAGGCTGCCTTTTGTCTCCCCCTCTCCTCCCCCTCAGGGTGTGTCTGAGAGGCTCACCTATTTCTAACTGTTGGCTTCTCTGCAGCAGCACACCTTTGAGACACCTGCTGCCTGGGTCCAAAAACAGAAACCCTCACCTGCAACGTTCTACCGCTGGACAATGAGAAACATTTACTAAATTTAACACTGAGGCAGAATTTTAAACACCAAAAAGGGTGAAGAACTAAAAAAGATACAAGAACTTAACATGCAGTTAATGAGCAGCTGCTTTAATAGTCCTGCCTGAGGCAAAAAGATGATTTATGTTTTTGTTTTGTATGTCTGTTAGCAAAATAGCTCATGAACCACTGGATGGATTTTAACAAAACTCTCAGACATCATTACCTGGAAAAACAACTACAAGTAAAGTTTAGAGTCAACAGCTTTCAAGATGGCTGCCACAGCTAACTGTTGGAAACACAAACGTGGCTGTAAATCCATTTTACTACTACTGATCTAAAACTTGATGTGGAAGTAGCTGAGAGTAATCCCCAAATCAGATTTTCTCCTGTCATGATCCAGCAGAATGGCCCACCCATCTATAAAGATCAAGGTCTGTAATAAATTAACATATGTTCCCATGTGACTAAGTCACTGCAGCTAGGAGAGATGCAGAAGCCGATACGTCACACCACATCGCTCAGAAACTTTTAAATATAAAGTTATTTGAAGGAAGTAGAGAGCATTCACATTATTGGGGTAGTTATGATAAAAAGTCCAATTTATGGACTTTCTTGTTGCTGCAATTACTTGAACATTAAAACCTGAATAATTGATAATATTGGCAAATTCTAAGATGTCTCAACACACCTAAAACAAAAAAATATATAATTTTTTTGTTAAACCATAAGATTGTGGCAATGTTCTATGAGAAGCGAGGAAAGCTGCACTTTGTAACTAAATCAAAATTATAAAACCATTAATTTGTAGTGGTTTTAAATGTACCATTTATATTATTATGCTTCAAATGCATTTCATGCTGTTATTAAACACAAATATACATTTGAATCTTTTACGTTTGAATTATTCCTGTGTGACATTTAAGGTTTGACAAAAACGGGTATAACTGTCCATTTTTCATCATAAGATTATTGGAGTTTGAAACTCTCATGAATAGCGGCGGGTGATATGCATTCCTTCCTTTTTCTGACATTGTGCAAGCTAAAAATCAGCAACCCTCCCTCGGACGACAAACTAGTCATAAGGTTTTATTACAGGGAATATAAAACACGTCATGAAATATCCTGCAGCGAGCACCTAATTACAGAAGTTTAGCTAAATTAAACTCTGACATGTGAACGATCTTAGCAGGTGATCAGATAAAACAGGTAGAAACACAATCAGCAGGTTGTGGGTTGAACTCCGCAGCGAGATAAAAACCACCAGCTGGCGTCCATCAATCCTGTGAGACCTTCACATACACCATCTGCACATTTCACCCATACATTATCACCGTCAAGAGTCTTCCACCAACCACCGCGGCCTCCTGAACCTTGCCCTTACTCCGTTACCGTGGCGATGTGGGGGGAGCCACTTGAGGCCTGCACCTGAGGGCTAATTGCTGCGTCTCCACGGCAGCAAAGGTAAACAATGTGCCGACGGAGTAACGCACCGCCATGGTGATAAACGCCGAGCGGCTCTCAGGAGTCGGAAAAGTTCACCAGAACGATTTGTTGGGAGGAAATCTGACGAAGCAGGAGGAAGAGGAGCAGACAGAGCTGACCACAGCACAGACACAAGTCTGATTTAAACGACATTAATTGGGTATAAATACTTGTTTATTAACAAATTGTCTCTTTTTAATGCCGTCAGTGTGTCATGTGCAGAAAGTTAGAGCATGTTTTTATTGTTTAAACGCCACCAAAGCAGAGAATAAAACTTCTTCAATCTTATCTTGATCTAAAAAAAAAAAAAAAAAACAAGACGGAAGTCATTTTATTTTAACAATTAGACTTTAAATCAATGAAGTTGTACATTATCTTAAAAACAATCCCAACTAGTTATAATGTAGCTCTGGGGGATTTTATTCTTCATACACTTGATGCTTTATTATTTTTAAAACATTCTGTTGTTTTTGACAGCTCTTTAAAACATGCAAAAACAAATCAGTTTAAAAAAAAAAAAATTATTCCCTTTGGCTTTTTATGAAGCAGTGGACAAATGGTACCTGGAGAAAACAATCATCGGATGAACATCAACAGCTGATTTACTTTAGGAGTCAATTAAACATAAAATGGACGCCACAGCCAAGCACAAAAATGGATAAAACTCTGTCAGTTTCTAGATAATAACCTAAAATTTGAAGGTAGGTTTGGGGTTAGTCTCACAATTTCAAAGTTAGGAAGTTCTCTAAAATGTAAATAAATAAAATTAATTTGACAATTTGTAAATCTCAAACTCAATTTAATTCCAATGGAACATCATTAACATCAAATTTCAAAACTAAGTAATAAAACTATGCAATTCTGAATTTTACAGCAGCAACACATCTGCCATAAAAATTAAAACAACACATTAGCAACATTCAATGTTCTCCGTACTGAAGAGGAGCGAGACCATCCAGCCTGCTGTTAGCACGCAGTTCCAAAACCTGCCTCTCTTATGGTATGTAGGTGCATCACTGCCTCTGACATAAGCAGCTTACACATCTGGAATGACTCCATCAAAGCAGAAAAGTATATACAGTACAAGTTTTAGAACATAGGATATGTTAAAAATGATAATTTCATAGATACTAAGCTAGCATTGGGTGTAGCCGCAGCTGCTACACCATACATAACCCACACAGACCAATGTTTGACCAAAACATGTACAACTCGTAACATAAAATGATCTTTGTGTAGCTCTTTAACCAACTGCGCATGACTTTAGTGCATCTTGTTTGTTTCTGAGGCGTTTAACAAGAGAAAATGGACTTTTTGCAGTCAGCAGGTATTTAATTGTTCACGCTGTCCCTCCTCCACTGACAGAAAACAATCCCATCATTGAGAAGAAAAACATTGATGCCAATAATAAATAAAAATCAGCATTCCTGTGCTCCATTCACCCTGCAGCGCTCCACCCAGAAAAACTTTTCAACACCCACCATCATGCTCGACTTATCCTGACCTGAATTCTGATTTACTGTTCTCCTCCTGAAGTTGCAGCTAATCTGCTGGCTTCCTATTTCATCTGTTCTGATTCTGCTGAGCTTTTCCAAACCGCCTCCATTGTCCATTCATTTAATGAGAAACTTGTTTGTGGCCCCACCCGTTGGACAAAACGCCCACTGTCCTGCCAAAATCACCACTGCCCAGCCTCGTTATCCTGCACATCAGGCCGCAGCGGCGCCCTTTGACCCCGGCTTCGTTTACACTTCAAGTATGTGATGCAGAGAAAGAAAAAGTAAAAGAAACGGGCCGAGTGGAACAAAAATGACAGGAATGAGCCATAAATGTTTGAGCTAAAGATTTTACATCAGATGGAGCAGTTGGAGGCAGAGCTGGGTTTCTTTTAAGATAAAATAAAGGGTCCAGAGCAGAAAGCAAATAAAGGTGCTGCTGTACACAAAATACTGATTAACAGCGCAGTTAACTTAGATTTAAAGTTTTATGCAGCAATAGCTGAACATTTCTAATGAAACGACACAGACCAGCCCATCTTTTAGCTTCTGGTGAACCCTGATAATAAAAACATTCATTTTTAATTTTGCCCTCGAAAACCTTTAATTTGAGGAAGAAGCACAAGCTGCTTCTGGTTTCATTAAATGAATGATGCTCTTATTGTGAAAGGTCTTAACGGATAACTTTCACAAATCTAGCAAACTAGAAAACGTTACGAGATGTTGGAACCCCTGCTTTAAGGGCGTTCCATCGTTTCGTGTAAAAGGAACGGGTAGCGATTGATCACGGACTTCCTGAAGAGGTGTCCCATTTTGTAGGGAATGGGAACCACTTGTGGCTTTGGGTTAAGGGTTAAATACCTCCCGAATACCTCTCTAATCATGTAGCCGTAAAGTCCAATCTGGACAAAGTCTCGGTTCTGTTGTCTCCAACTAGTTTTCCACATCGGTTCTGTCAGCAGGTTTTAAACGGCCCCTCTGTTGGGCTGGAAGACGCTCCCAACTGCACAAACATCCTTTAACTGCAGAGAACCAGTAAGGAGCCTCTACTTTTTCT
Source organism: Simpsonichthys santanae (assembly GCA_031762415.1). Lineage (NCBI taxonomy): Eukaryota > Metazoa > Chordata > Actinopteri > Cyprinodontiformes > Rivulidae > Simpsonichthys > Simpsonichthys santanae. Next base: position 9,656,465 of record JARVLU010000002.1, on the reverse strand, counting down.
GTTAAACAAACAAACAAACAAACAAACACTGAGACTTAAGGTCAAACGTCTGCTTCCAAACCCAAACGACACAATCTGCAACTCAGGAGGGGAACCATTTGTTTCCAACACACTGTATTAACAAACAAAAGGAACTCTGCTGGAAGATACTTGATACTCAGATACTCTGAGTATCTGTGTTTATGTTCGTGGTGACCGGTTTGCAGCACTTTATTAAAATTATTAGTTAAAAACTTCGGCTTCTGATGGAAGGACAACGTTTGGACATCAAAGATGTTTTATTTGTGCGAGCGTTTACTCTGACGTTTTCTTGGACATTTTCTTTGCGCTCTACTTTCACATACTTTTAAGATAAATTATGAGCATTTTTAAACTAGATGATTGTGAGATTATTAGGTCCTTCTACCAGTGTTGTTTTTTGGAGGAGATTAGGTGTTTGTGTACGAAATTACAAGTCCTCTGTTTAATGCAGCAGCTTGTACAGAAGCAGAGGAATGCCTCTTTCAGCTCAACACCGGTTAATCCTTCTTTTACGACACGTCTCTTATCTACAATGGAACGAACACTCAGCACTTGGTTTTAATCATCTACCAAAAGATTTGTAAATCAAAGTGCAGAGGGCAAACGTAACGCCCGATCTGAACAAGAACACGAGCTGACCCAGTGTTACCGAGAAGCAAGACGTAAATTTAAAAAATTACTGCAAATCCTGCTTCACAAAGATCGTTTCAGACATTTTCATTCATGGCTAAGGAGCAAAAAACACAAATGTCTAACATGAAATGATAAAAATGTTCTTTTCACCTGTTTGAAGTAAAACAGCTCTAACGCCAACTACTATTTAACAGATGGTTTTACAATGAAAAAACAAGTGTTATGGATAAACCTCGGGACAAAATGCACACTGGGAAATATTGTGAGAACCATAAGCTCTCAAAATGCATGTTGGAGAGGACCCTCAGCTACTACCACACCAAGTTTAGAGCGATATCTGTAAAACTGAATTAATTATAGCCGTTTTGTTTGTTTTTAAAAGTCTGGGGCCACCCTCTTGATTTAGGTTAACGTCGAGCATTAATCAGTTTTAGAGGCAGGTCTGATGATCATTTCCTGAACGTTTCATTAAAATCTGTCCAGCAGCTCAGGAGATATTTTGCTGAAAACAGACACACAGACAGGGCAAAAACACTATCGCCCATCGTCGCCTTTTAGTGGCAGGTGATTAAAAAAGGTAAACAGCTAAGTGGAAAGCAGATATCAGAGTGGACTTGTTATTTTTTTTTATTCCACCAACAAATAAACTTATTTTGGGCTAAAAAGCTGCAGCATCATGAAAAACCACAAAACTGGAAAACACGGTAAAATTTACTAAAACAACAATTAACCACAAGAAATAACCGATTTGCTGACATTTTGACGTCATAGCGAATAACTCCTGCTGGTTTATTTAGCAGATTTACAGCAGTCATCTGTTCTGGACTAGAACATGGACGATTCTCCGAGCACAGAATATTTAATAAATCTGAAGAACGCCACGTTCCTTCGTTGTCTGATGGACGTGTCGTCAGATAAATTACAGCGCAGTCAAATGTAAATAATTAATAGGTCAACTACCAAGTTCATCGAGCTTTGCGTTGATAGTTTTAGACAAAGGAAGGCAACAATGTTTTTGTACATGTCTGTTAGCAAAATATTTACTGAACCACAGGACAGATTTTAGTGGAATTCGATGAAAAACCCTGGATGTACTCCTACAATTGATTAATCATGACTAAAGATGGCTGCCGCAAGAATGACTCAGTAAATTAGATAAATATTGAACTAAATTTTGGCGTGGTAGTAGCTGACGGTCATCATCAAAACACAGCGGTAAGACGGTTCCAGTTCAAAACTCTGATGAAAGGAGGTGGGTGATAAGCATTCCTCCAAGCAACGCCAGATCTTTATTTTGATGTTTTCTGACACAGGACTCTTGTCGCCATTTGTTAAACCCGACGAGCTCAAGATGAAGCCACGACAGGCCTGAGAGCAGGAGGGAGAGCATGTAAATGTGGAGTCTGTGAGCAAATACATTTATGCAAACTGTGTGTGCGCTCGCAGAGAAACAAAAAAACAAACGAAAAGAGGAGAAAAGCTCTGCAACAAACGTCCAGTCCGGTCTGTGATCTCCTCTGTGGGGACAAGACAAACCAGTTTTCTTCTCGGTCCTGATCTTTTTTCGCTCGCAGACCTCGTGAATCATTCACCAACGCTCTGCGGCCTCCCACAACCAGCCAGGTCTGCCGGGTCACCTGAGAGCCCCTCCCTGCTCTGCTCATCCCCTTCTCTGCAGAAATGACACAACTGCCAGAGCTGTCACTCCACAGCTCCTCGCGCCCTCCTCTTTAATCAATACAGCAGGAAGAGGAGGAAGAGGAGGGAATTTCTGCTTCTTTCTGGAGGCAGAAAACGCCCAGTAAATTCAAGAGGGTCTCAACACCGAGCCTCCTGGTCCAGCCCGCTGAAATCAAACACGACTAATTGAACAACTGCAGCTGAAAACCCAGAACGAGGGACAGAATTCACTGAATTTATCCTGAAGGGGTTCTCTCCGAGCGCCCAGACGCCACTAGAACCTCCTGGAAACACCCAAACAACTCATCGGGTTCAGCACCAGCCCGAGATCAGACTCGATGGGAATAAATGCTGTAAAACATTTTTATTTGCCTGCTTGGATTAAAAAATAAATAAATAAATAAATAAAAACAAAAGAATAAACTACAGAAATATGCTCTAAAAAAGCTAAGTCTGGTCCTCTGGACATTCAAAAAACAAAACAAAACAAAGCAAAAAAAAAATTTAGAAACGT
>JARVLU010000002.1:9640668-9653517 GCA_031762415.1 Simpsonichthys santanae | reverse complement strand
TTTTGAATGTCCAGAGGACCAGACTTAGCTTTTTTAGATTTTTCTACCTGGATTATTGAGCATGCATCAGGGTACAGAAATATGCATTTAATGTACGTTTAGATGTACGTTTTTGAGAAAATGCAGGGTGAAGGCAAAGCTAAGTAAAAAAAAAAAAAAAACTATTAGAACGCTAGCTAAAGTTTAAAGGACTGAGATGGTTCACAAAAGCTGAAGGGGGCAAAAATGCTAGATAAACGTAGCAGAAGGCTAAATAAAAAGCTTAAAGTAGCAAAAGCCAAGCTAAAAGCTAAATGTAGCAGAAGTGCACAAAAACCGAATTGAAAAAACACTACAGTATAGCTAAAAGCAGCAAAAGGTTAGCTCAAAGCTAAATATAACGAAGGTTCTACATAAACTGGAAGGAGCTAAAATGGAAGTAAAAAGCAGCAAAAGATGAGCTAACGTAAAAGAAGTGCTAGCTAATAGGTAGCAAAAAAGGCCAGCTAAAACAAAAAAAGTTGACTAGAATATGAAAGTAGCAAAACACAAACTAAAAGCTAAATGTAGCAGAAGAGTGCGCAGAAACCAAAATAGAAAAATATTGGCTAAAAGCAGCTAAATGTTAGCTCAAAGCTAAATGTAACAGATTCCACATACAATGAATGTAGCTAAAACACAAGTAAAAAGCAGCAAAAGATGAGCTAAAATAAAAAGAGCTATAGCTAACGAGTAAAACCCCAGCTAAAACGAATGTAAATGTAGGCTAGAATCTATCTAAAAGTAGCAAACTAAAAGCTAAATGTAGCAGAATGCACAGAAACAAATAAATAAAAATACTAGCATGTAGCAAAAGGTTAGCTCAAAGCTAAATGTAACCCAGGTTCCACAAACTGGACCTATTTAAAATGCAAATAAGCAGCTAAAGATAAGCTAAATTAAAAGAAGAGCTCTGAAAAGGCTAAAAGGGAGAAAACCATATCAAAATGTTGGCTAGAAGCTAGAGTAGCGAAAGACTAGCTAAAAGCTAAAAGCAGCATAATGCAGATTGCATAGAACAAGAAGGAATTGGAGAGTTTGTAAAATAAAGTTTAAAGTCACAGAATGAACGTTTCAAGAATGGTTCAAATAAACTCAGTTTAATAAACATTAACTCACTAAAGCAGAGATTGTTTCCTGTCTGCTCACAAATTCAACCAGGTGGGGTTGGCGGGGTTTACCTGCACCTCGGTGCCGCTGTCCCTGTCCAGCTCCCCGATGTAGTACTGCTCCATCCACCGCCGGGCGTTCTCCGAGTGCCGGTGGGGGGGTCCCTCCAGCTCCCCACTCAGGTCCTTGCCGGCGCGGCTTCGTATCAGCGCCTCCCCGCCCGGGTGCATCCGCAGGAAGGCGGTCACGTCGTACACCCTGGTCCCCAGCAGCACCCAGCAGGAGTCCGGGGTGCAGTGGCGGGCCACCTCCCTCTCGGTGAAGAACCGGGGGGACGTGGACGGAGACATCTTAAAAAGAGTGGGGGTGGAGGGGTAATGTGTGGTGGATCCACCCGAACAGAAGCCTGAACGCGGAGAGGGGAGCACAGACACCTCTTCCGAGGAAGAACTTCTACTTGGACCGAACTTCGGACACCAATGACTTTACCACAGAGAGGACAGGGAGCAGAGGGGCGGGGTCCTAGAGGCGTTCACAAGCCCGGAAAAAAGTCCTAAAAATAACAACTTGACGCTGAAAACTGCTGGCGAGAGCTTAAAGAAACAAAACTTCTAACTATTAAACCTCGTTCGGATCCAGCAGCTAAATCTTTTGCTATTATTTGCGTTTTCTATTTTATTTTATTTTTTACTTCAAAACACATAGGATAATGTCTGGGCTTTTTTTCACTGTCCCTAAACGCAGCACGTCATCCCGCTGCACCTGTTGCTCTGAAAAGTCTGAGCGGAAAAAAAAAATGTCTGAGCTAAGGTACTGAAGGAAAGTCCAAGGAAAACTAACGCGTTTAAATTAAATTTATTACATAATAAATGTCAGAGTGTTAAGCTTTAACTAGTCACAGCGACGATTAAATGTGGGCGTCAACTGAACGTTTAAAGCGTCGTGGTCTATATAATCACTTCCTGACAATCAAATACCTTCCACCAGACACCGCAGTGAAGTTAGTTTTAAGTTGGACTGCGGTCCACCACACTAAAACGTCTAGGGTTGTTCGAAATTACTTTTTCTAATAATGATACTCTAAACAATAAAATGCACGTTTTGTTTACATATTTGGCAACTAAACAGCTTCAACGCGTTTATGAAGGCTGATGTGTCGTCTAAATTCGATTTGAAAAGTTAATTCCGAGGAAAACTTGTCATCTTTTTGATGTGCGTTTTTTGACATTATCTTCGCGGAACAGAGTGACGCGGCTGAAGCTGCTTTCATGTCCTGTCGGAAATACTCCCTTTCTTTTAAACAAGTCAAAATATTGACCAACATATCGCTTTGGTTTATTATAAAGACTCTAATGATAAAGCTATACAATCTACACTCTTAAAAAATAACTGTATCGAAGCGTAATAAATTACATTAGAATCGCAAATTTGGCAGACTGGAGAAATTACGCGTGCTCCTGAAGGCATCACTAGTTGCATCTGTTGTTTAAGACTGCCCTCTAACGGTGATGCGGGGTAATGTGCCGTAAAATACCCAAATTAACATAATATGACAAACTGGAACAAATAAAGCAAACTTTCACAGTTAAAACATTATTAGTTAACATAAATTGTTGTCACTTAAATAATTGGCTGTAAATTTAATTTTAAAAACCTTATTTTAACTAGAGAATTTGGATTATTTTTAAATACACCATGAAGGATGCTGAGCGCCGAATGACTTCACAGAAATTTGCTAAAGAAGCTAAAACAGTTGTTTAAGGCTAAAATAAAAATAAAACAAAATGAGACACACATGAAATAAATATTAAAAATAGCAGAAGGTTAGATTAAAATAGCAAAACACTACCTTAAAGCTAAAGGTTTTAGAGCAGTAGCTAATAGAATTAAAAAGGATAGCTAAAACAAAAAAAAGTATCAGAATACTATTGAAAAGCTAAATGTAGCAAAGTAGCAGCAAAATGCTAAAAGCAGCAAATGGTTAGATAAATGCAAAATGTTACAAAAAGCAAGCTAAAAGTGTCAAAATGTTATAGAGAAGCTAATGTTAGCAAAAAGCAAGTTAAATTTTAAAGTATCCAAAGGTCAGACAACAGCAAAAAGTATCACAATGGCAACTAAAACTAGCATGCTAAAAGTAGCAAAGGCCTAACTGAGAACTAACAAATGGTAGCTAAAATGTAAAAAAAAAAAAAGCTCATGGCTTGAAGCTAAACAGTCACTGAAAGCTAAAGTAGTAAAATGACAGCTAAACATTAAAAGTAATAGAAGTTCAAAATAGAAGGAGCATGCCGAAGCAGATTTTAAAAAGAGGAGATGTCAGCATATTTCTTTGGGGGAAATCTTTGCCAAAAAATCTCAGTTATCTGAAAAGTTAAAAAAAGTTACAAAAACCGTAGCAGCTTTAAGCTGAAGCTTTTGATGTTTAGATGACTAAAATGACATAAAGTATGCAGAATTCAAATGAAAAACAAAACAGGAAAATAATGTTTTCATTTACTCACTTTGTTACAAATTCAGGTTAAATATAATTCAAAATACTGTAAAAGCAATCAGTGAATTATTTCAAGATTTGGAAGTTACATTTTTACAGGAAGGAGTTTTATTTTATATATTTTTATTATTGTTGTGGATAAGAAGTGGATTTATGTCCAATAAAAAAAAAAAATAAATAAATAAAAACTTAAAATGCTTTTTGTCCACAATAAATGCAAACTCTATGCTAATAAAATATAAAATGCTTGTAAAATATTAGTCTTTCTCTTAATAAAAGCTGAGCTGAAATGATGTGGAAACCTGTGGACATTATTTCATGATAAGTCAGATGTTATAAGCTTAAAAAAGTGAATTTAAAATGATTATAAGAAATAAAAAAATACTTCCTGAGCTAAGAGGTAAAAATAAATAGATAAATAAATTCAGCAGAGGGCAGCGAAGCAACAAAGTGTAAATAATCCCCTCTCTGCTTCAGCTCAGATTTCCTCTAAAACTGCACATTCAGGGCTTTAAATATCATTTTGTTGTTGGTCCTCCAAACTTTGGGTAAAAATAATAATCAGACCAGATTTTGTGACACATCAGCACATTCTTATTAATTATAAATCTCAAACGTCACTTTCTTCAGAACAAAATGATGTCACCTTTAGTTCATATGTGTGTTCTGGACTTTGAACTCCAGATCCAGGGACATTCTTTTTGTCTACAACACAGTTCTCTCTGGGACAAACCTCCGAGAGCTACAGTCATCATTTATCCATCAACAGTCTGACTGACTAACAACAACAGTGTGAGAGTTTCTCCTGACAAGAATTGCTCATCAGATATGAAGGTCAAATCTGCATCTGGAAGCTCGAAACCCACGAATGACAAAAATGACATCATTTGTCCCAAGAAGTGAGACATCTGAAGCCAAGAGGACGGCTCTTCTGCACGTATGAACTGTTCTTTTTGATTAGAAAGGAAGTGGAATTACAGATAACTCCAAAATGTACCCAGTCAAACCACATCATGAAACAACAGACACTTAAATCATCAGGGATCTACAACTGGTTTACACTGGGAGCCTAAAGTGACTGCCAGCTACCTCAAAGCATTTAAAAAAGGTTATAAGTTTGCAAATTCTAGAGGTGTGCATTTAAAATTCAGTGTGGTAGTAGCTGAGACTGAACCCCAGCACATATTCTGAGCCATAACTGATTACACATGATCTGAAACTTTACCTTTGTCTGTCTTTTAGCAAAATATTTACCGGTAATTAACAGTTGAAGTGATTTTATCAAATCTTTCAGGAAATAATATAGAGGTGTTACACGTCGTTAACCTTTGGAGTCAGTTCAGTTCAATATGGCTGCCTCAGCTATTCCAACAGAATAATGAGTATGACTCACTCAGTTTCACAAATACCGAGCTCAAATTTGATGTGGTAGTAGCTGAGGGTCACTCAAAACACATATTTGTCATCATGATATTTTGTATCATGTTTTTTTTCAAGGTTTGGCCAGAATGTCAGCAACGCTGATATTTGTCATCGTCACGACATCAAACACTCGAAGTGAACAAAAAGACTTTCTACTGTATTTTTCAGACTATAAGGCGCAGCGGATTATGGGGCGCATTAAGCAAAATAAATTCATTTTGACATATTTTTGAGCGCTGTGTACCACATAAAATCAGTTTGAGGTCAGTAAACACAACCAAAATTAATGCATAAGACGCACCGGATTATAATTTTTAAAGAATTTTAAATGCGCCTTATAGTAAAAAAAAAATATGGTAGTATATTTGCTCTGTAATGGTCCCATTTTGACACTTGTAGAGCGTTCAGCTGAAGTCATTTCGTGAGCAGGTCGACATCCTGTTCCAGTCACCAAAGGTTGTCCAGTTTACTTTGATGCTCAAGGTATGGAATTACCTCTGATATATATTTAACATTTCTGGAATTATATGGAGACAAACTAGGATTCTGGAAGCTCAAAGAGGTTATTTACAGGTTCTCATCCAGCCCACGGGCCGCTTGTTCAACAGACCTGCCCTGTTTAACCTTCAAACTGCGACGTCCCTGTGATAAGGCAGCTCATTATCAGCGGTCATAAACACGCAGTTACATTTGTTTCTGTGAGCTCGGCGCCCACTCACAGATAGCATGAACACACGGATGTGTCAGAGTTCCTCACAGTTAATCAAAGATAAAACTGAAACTCTGTGACGCAGGAACATTACTCCCTGTAATGTTTAGAGCTGTTTTAAAGATAGTATCATTTGTTGTTAAGTTTTGCCTTTATTTCTAATTGTACATGAAATTCTCAGAAGAAAATCACCAGATGTACATTTATTGTAAGAATCATTGCGGTCAAAGATGGCTGCCACAGCCTATTGATCTTAGGAAACAAAACACAAAAAATGAGGCCTTACCTCTTCGGTTTTATAGATACAGAGCTAGAATTTGGGATGGTGGTAGCTGAGCATCATCTCCAACATAAACTTTCAAGTTTGACAGCTTTGCTTTACACCTTGGCATTAACTACTGTTAGCAAAATATCTCACGAACCACTGGGAAAATTTTAATGAACATTTCAATTCAATTCAGTTTATAAAGCGCCAAATCACAACAAAGTTGTGTCAGGGCACTTTACAGGAACATGCACATACATAAAAGACAATTAGTAAAGTTCTCTAAAGAAGCCAGCAGACACGTTGAATCTTCACTTCGTTGCAGTCTCCCATCCGAGCAAGCACGGTGGCAACAGTGGAAAGGAAAAACTCACTTTTAAAAGGAAGAAACCACAAGCAGAACCAAGCTCGCGACAGGCAGCCATCTGCTTTAACCGACTGGGTTTGAAAGGACAGGAAGGACAGACAAACAAACACAGAATGGCAGGTCCATCTTTCAGGAGATAACCATTTGATGAACATCTAAAACTGATTAACAGCAGGAGTCAATACAATTCAAGATGGCCGCCACAACCAACTCACCTTAGCACACACAAAAATACAGTAATTATAATTCAGTCATTTTTACTGAAAATGAGCTGAAACTGTAGTCAAGACATTCTAATAATCACTACGGGTAATTACTTAATCCACTAATTCAATTACACTAAAAACAAAGAAATAAAAACAAGACTAAATCAATAAAACCATAAAAGTCGACAGCTAAAAGCCAAATGATAAAAATTTGTTTCAGGTGAGGTGAAGATGTACAAGAGGCTAATGTTCAAAGGTATTAGTTCCACAGATATGGAGCAACAACATTAATATTATTATTGTTGTTGTCATACAGTCAAACATGGTGGTGGTTCTATCATGCTGTGGGATTGCCTCCCAACATTGAAAAGATAAGAAAACCAGAAGCGTATATATTTTATTTGAGTTGTGAAATAAAAATAGACGCTGCTGGTCAACTGATGTTTGGAAACAAGCAGGCGGTTGATGTTGCAAAAATCTCTGCAGCCAAATCTCAATGAAAGATGCAAATGTTTGACACGAGTCCGCTGTCGTCTGCAGGCCCCAAACACAGGCTGTTGTTTTTTTCTTGTTCCCAGTATCACCTTCCTGACTGCACAGAAACCAGAGCTTTGGTTTCCTGTAAAAAAAAAAAAAAAAAAAAAAAAACCTGACTCCTTGCGCACGTTTAGGTCCGCTCTGAAACAAACCTACAGATGTATCTCACGTGTTGCCGGATTTGAATTATTCAGCAGACTTGTCCAATTAGTTCCTCGTGGGGTTCAGATGCAGAGCTGAGCTGGAGTTTCCACACATATCAATCAGTACGTTAATTAAACCTTTTCACTCTAAGATCTCTTTACAGCTTGGGACCTCATTTCTTTAAAAGATAAATACAGTACTGTATATATTTTTATTTCATTTATTGGTTTTATTGGGAAAATTTAAGATGCTGTATGGAAGTTTGTATTTATGAATGGACAACCTGATCAATCACAACAACGAGAAGTTAAAAAACTCAAAATTGTAAATGCAAGTCCATATAAAATGTACAACAGTGCAACACATTATTAGACACTTTGACTTATTGATCAAAATGTAGTGTTTGCACATTTATAATAGTCTCACGAGGTGCTTTTAGAGGGGAGCATGCACAAAAGTCCTCAGAACAATAAAAGCATTATTCTTGTGCACGACCTCTTATACAGTATGTCAACTTGAGTGCATCACAAGTAAATAAGTTTTATTCAGGTTAGCTTTATTGATGAATAAATCACATAATGTTGCAGGGAAATGCACAAACATTAGGATTAACCACAATTTATTATGAACAGGGTTAGGGGGGTTACAAGCTTCAGCAGGTCAGGGAGAAACTGAGCATACAGCAACTGTTACCCGAGTTCTTCACCACTCTGAGCTTCATGGGAGAGCGATAAAGAGAAAGTCACTGTAAAAAAAAAAAAAAGTTAAATATCAACCAGAATGTTCCAAACAACACATGGAAGACTTCATGGTCGAGAGCTCCTCTGCAGCTGATCCCAGTCTATGTTTCTGGCACAAAGTCGAGCTCGCTGCCGGTGAGGGTTGGACTCCACCACGGCCCATTGTCTCCTATGTGTTCATAGGATCTCAGTCACGGAGGCGAGCGCGTCTGGTTTGGGAACTTCAGAGTCTTGGGTTGGCTTTCTTTTGGTGTCTTCAGAACATGACCTTTAACGTGCGCAGGTGACCACAGCAGCTGTGATGACGGTCAAGTCCTCTAAGTCCAAGACCGTGGTCATAGGTCTAAGATCATATGAGTGAGGCTTTACATCAAGAGTGATGGTGAGACTGATATGTGCTTCGTCTGCAGTAATGAAGGTGTCGCTTTGGTCCGTTGCTGTGAAGGAGCTGAGCTGAAAGGCAAAGCCCTCAGTTTACTGGTTCATCAAGGTTTAGTTCGTGGTCACGAGGTTTGGATCACGCTCTGGAGGGTTACTGGACTCAGCCTGAGAGATGACGTTAGGAGCTCAGAGTGGAGATGCTGCTCCGTCCCATCAATTCAACCTTTACTTATACATGTTGGTCTTGTTGAGTCTCAAGGACTCATTTACAATTAAGTTCAGTTTATTTATACAGCACCAATTCACAACAAAGTTGTCTCAGGGCACTTTACAGAAACACTGTTACACAGAAAAGCCAATTAGTAAAGTTCTGAAGAAGCCAGCAGACTCGTTTACAAGAGAGACCTGTTTTAACAAAGAATGATGACAACAGTAGACAAGCTGAAAAGAAGGCATATGAATTGACAAAAATTAAATAAAGAAATGGAAGAAAATGTAAAAAAAAACAGCTACATTGTTAAGCGATGTAGAAAACTAAACAAGGACATGTCTGCGTTGTTTTTTGCAATGTTTTTAGAAGATGTTTGAAGCCACTTACAGAGGTCAAGGTCAAGAGCTTCAGATCTTTTTGCAAGATATTCCAGGAAACAGGAGCGGAGTAGGAGAAGACCCTTTCACCTAGTTCAGTCCTCACTGAGGGAACACTGCAGGTAATAATGTCCTGCGAGCGCACGCTGAAGCTGCACTCGCGCAGTGACATGTAGGAGGAGATGTATGAAGGCAGCAGACCAAGAAATGATTTAAAGATGAAAACGTACCAGTGAGATACTCTGCGCAAAGTTATTGAAGTCCAGTTAACCAGTGAATATAGGGTGCAGTGGTGGTTAAGATAGTTACAGCTAGTTATGAATCTTAGCACATCATGATAGACAGCATCCAACATCTGCAGGGTGCATGTAGGGGTGTCCAATAATGTAAATGATGTCACTGTAGTCAATGGAGGGAAGGAAAGTGGCCATCCCCTGGCTCCTCCATTGCACCTTGACGATATGGATAAAATGCTCTCTTGCCAGGATCCATCACTCTGCGTTACTTCAGACAAGAAATACAATCTTCCTCTGTTCTTACACAGTGTAACTCCTACACACTGTAAAATCTTGCATGAAAAACATTCAGGTTTACTTGCATTATCTGTTCAATTCAAGTCCAGAAAAACACTCGTTTCAAAAATTACATTCGCTTTTCAAATCCCTCAGTGATGGGGGACATCTGCGTACCGCTTGTTTAGTCAATAATCAGAATCAGCGTTATTTTATTGTCATCGCTGCGAAAACAATTAACACATTTTGCACATCCAACTTTGCAGCAGTAAGAAAAACAAAAATAACGTATTGTTCTTTTCAAAGTAAACACGTTTTTCACATCTAGTAGATATTTTGTAGTTCATCCTGTTTTTCAGTGAGTCTCAGCTCCCACACCACCGTTTACAGTAAAAATAATAATAATAATAATTAAAAAAAAAAAGAAATAAAAGGAAACCCCCGTCAGTATTCATGGCTTTATTTGCTTTTGGGGTAAATTGTCCGAGCCACTAAATGTGCCTCTCCTCCCACAAAATGAACTTTTAATGAGTTTTTTATTGCTAATTACCACTGGCCCCATATTTTTAAAACATACAGAGGAAATATAATTTCAGACAAGCTGCAGATATCTGATCACAACCCAGACACCGCTGCTTTACTGTTGCTCAACTGATGCAGGAAATTATGTATCCTTGTTTTTTTTTTTTTTTTTTTTTTTTTTTTTTCCAACTGCTTACCTTCTTTGGTTACATTTGTGGAGAAAAGTGCCCGGTAATTTTCTAAGGTTGTAACACAGCAACATTATAGAACCGCTGAAATATAACCAGGACAAAGCATTAAAAAGGATTTCTCAAACACATTTCTTTAAAGTAGAACAATGACGATTTGTCAAGTGAATTTTATCTTAATTCACTTGTACAAAAATGATAAAAGGAATGAATTAAGGAGCGTTCAAAAGCATATAGAAAAAGGCTTTATTTGTAGCTAAAATGCTTTGCACTAAAGTACTTATTTCACAGTTACAGAGTCTGACTCTCTGTATCAAGAAGAACTAATTAAATCTTATTCATCCACTTCCCTCAGGATAATTGTTTGGCGTGCCTGTTTCTGAGGTGTATCGCCTGCGCCCCTCATCTCTCATCGTACCCACAAGGCCAGCAGAGCATTGTCCCGGTCTTACTGCAGTGTGATCTACCTTCAGCAGACAAAGGATTCCACCTGGGTTTACCTCTCATTTCCTTTAACCTCCTCCCAGAGACAGATGGGACCAAAACTAAAGAGGGGGGGTCCTTCCAAGACAAAGAAATTAGTGCCTTTTATATGAGTCCAGATCAGCCAAACACCGGGGATGTTTGGCTCAGGTACGAGAGGAATCACAGCTTTTCAATATCATTTTACCCCCTCTATCTTGCAAAAAAAAAAAAAATATATATATATATATATATATTTATACTGTATATATAAATATATACATATTACACTACAGCAGAAGAACCATACACGCTCCATTATAATGGAAGCTGTCTGGCACATTGTTTGTATTGTTTTCGCGAACACAGGAGCTGTACACCTCAATATAAACTGAAGAAAATGCACACACTGACGCACACGCTCACCTACAGTATTTGCATTCTTTTCCTGTTATTACCAAACATGCATGAACACACACACACTTGCACACACCTCTGCGAGCCGGCGATAACTGCTCAGCAGTGTACGCTCCAACAATTGTCAGGCTGCCATGGCAGAGAGAGCCAGGGAAGGAGGAAAGGGGAGGGTGAAGGAGCAAGCTATGAGTGGCATCACAGAGTGGGTACAAGGAGAATTAGACAGGTGCCATGCGGAGTGGTTGGCAGAATGGGGGGAAAGGTAGACACTGGTAGGAAGGTGGCGGTACAGATAAGGGTTGAACTGGGGAAGAAGAAGAGATGGAAATGACTTGAAGATTTCAGCAAATGACAAGACCCATAAAGAGGAGTGAAAGAGACAGGGAAGTGGAAGGACAAAGGCAAAAAGAGGAGGGGTGGGAAAGGCACACAGCCAAAGAAAAGATATTAATAAAAGGGGAGGGGTGGTTGAGGAAAAATAGCAAAGTGTAAAAAAAAAAGTCAGGAGAACAAAACAAGCCATAGAGGGTGAATGATAATGTGTTGTGCAAGCACCTCCACCTCCAGTGAATGTAACACTCCCACTCCTTTCATGGTCTGCAGTCTGTCATCAACACCCATCTCCAAGGACGGCACAGACAGGACTCTGTCAGGAGCCGTGCAATAAAAGTCGTGCACGGTGTAGGTGAGCAGAGCTGTTCCTTTGTCTTAATTTTACTTAATTTGCCATAACACTTCACCTCATCTCCCATTATGTTAAGGAAGAAGAGCAGGCGTGAGAGTGCAGGGGGGTGTTATAAGTCAAAGCAGGAGGGAGTGCAATGAGATGGTGTGGGACTAAATGGAAACGGTGTGCAGCAGATAATCTGTGCATGTGAACAGTCAGTGGGCCAACAGCACCCCCATGTGACGCAAACATCTGGAAAATGCTAAGCAGGGAAGAAAATGGTCAAAAGGTTTTTTTTACCTGAGAGTATTTTATAATTGGTCTCAAGTTGTTGAGTTATTAAATTTAAATATGAGCATATAAGGCAACCAAACAGAACCAAAGCATAATATCAACTGTAAAGGGCCTATTTATAGTTTACTGCCTTTTTTATGGTTGCTTACTCACAATTTTTTCCACAGTTGGCAAAATGTTACACTCAAGTAGTAAAACATGATACTAGATTTCCACATTTACAAGCAAAATGTCAGAATCATATTTTTTGTAAAACATTTAGACATGTATGTGTCATGATGCAATTTCAAACTGAATTTTTAAAGGACCAAACTGATGATTTGAACCACTGAAGATGCTTTTCTTCACAATGACTTAACGAAAGAAAACTGATGACAGTAAAGCTGCATTTTATTAAAACAGATTTGTGCTGGACGGTTGAGCCAGAACATCTGTGTTTGTCTAAGAATCAAGGTGGTATTAATGCCTAAACACAATGCTGTCCATCCAACCCATACACACACACACACACCAATACAGGACAGGTCTCAATGTGAACTTGAACACACCATTCAAAACAAATGTGCACATTCCAGGATTTTTTTAAGAAGAAAACTGTTTTCCTCCTGACAACGCTTCTCTTCTTCACCCCTTGGTTAAACACGTCCACCTGGTGTGTAAACCACGCCTGTGAATAATTTAAAACACACCAATCAGCTACGAGCATTATATATATATATATATATATTTTTTTTTTTTTTTCATTTTTTCATTTAACCTTTATTTATCCAGGTTAGTCTCATTGAGCCACAAGAACTCATTTTCAA
>JARVLU010000002.1:9608839-9624037 GCA_031762415.1 Simpsonichthys santanae | reverse complement strand
TAGATGTTGGCACCTCCACATCATTGCATTCAGTTTTTATTCACAATTTGTTTAGTGTCCCAACTTTTTTGGAATCCTGTTTGTAGATACAGCTTTACTCCTTGCAGCTTTTAGCCACAGCTTTGTTTTTTGTAGCATTTAACCATAGCTATTCTAAAAGCTTTTAGTTACAGCTGTGCTACTTGAAGCATTTAGACACAGCAATGCTACTTGTAGCTTTTAGACACAGCAATGCTACTTGTAGCTTTTAGACACAGCAATGCTACTTGTAGCTTTTAGCTACAACTATGCTAGCTGTAGCTTTTAGTTACAGCTATGCTACTTGTAGCATTTAGCTACAGCTATGCTACTTGTAGCATTTAGCTACAGCTATGCTAAATGTAGCTTTTAACCATAGATATGCTACTTGTAGCTTTTAGTTACAGCTATGCTACTTGTAGCTTTTAGATAAAGCTATGCTACTTGTAGCATTTCAATACAGCAATACCACTTGTAGCATTTAGACACAGCTATGCTACTTGTAGCATTTAGACACAGCTATACTACTTGTAGCATTTAGACACAGTTATGCAACTTGTAGCATTTCGATACAGCAATACCACTTGTAGCATTTAGACACAGCTATACCACTTGTAGCATTTAGACACAGCTATGCTACTTGGAGCATTTAGACACAGCTATACTACTTGTAGCATTTAGACACAGTTATGCAACTTGTAGGTTTTAGGCATAGCTTTGCTACTTGTAGCTTTTAGGCATAGCTTTGCTACTTGTAGTTTTTAGGCAT
The DNA here is from genome assembly GCA_031762415.1 of Simpsonichthys santanae. Classification (NCBI taxonomy): domain Eukaryota; kingdom Metazoa; phylum Chordata; class Actinopteri; order Cyprinodontiformes; family Rivulidae; genus Simpsonichthys; species Simpsonichthys santanae. Next base: position 9,623,250 of record JARVLU010000002.1, on the reverse strand, counting down.
AGCTTTGCTACTTGTAGCATTTAGACACAGTTTTGCTACTTGTAGGTTTTAGACACAGTTTTGCTACTTGTAGGTTTTAGCTACAGTTTTGCTACTTGTAGGTTTTAGGCATAGCTTTGCTAATTGTAGCTTTAAGGCATAGCTTTGCTACTTGTAGCTTTTAGCTACAGCTTTGCTACTTGTAGCTTTTAGCTACAGCTTTGCTACTTGTAGCATTTAGATAAAGCTATGCTACTTTTCACTTAAATTTTTATCAACAGTTTATTTTTGTCTTTCAACTTTTGTTTTGCCAATTTGGTCTTTTAGTTGCACTTTGCTCATTTTAGACTCTGGCTAGTTTAGCTAGTTTTAGCTCCATTTTGCTTGGTCCAACTTCAGTTTCAGCTTCTCCAACAGATTTCAGAAGACATTCAGCACTCAGCGTTTATGCTTGTTCTTTCATTCCTTACATTTTCTCCCTTTGGGTAAAAATTAATAAATTGTCTTTTGCCGTTGGCAAACCTACCACCGGGTCTTTGACTGTGTCCACAAGCCGGATTATGTTGGTCCCTCCGCGCAGGTTTTCCAAGATCTTGATCTCTCTCTTGATCTTCTTCTTCTTGACGGGCTGATTCAATCCAAAACAGACAAATATAACATTTCAGATGGGAAGATAAAATCCAACACATGAAGATGTAAAACTATTTTTTTCCTCTTCAACATCTCGTTTCTTCTCGCTGCCGATCCTAAATCTGCTGATGCTACTGCACTCGGCAGCATCCTTCTCCCTCTGCCTGAGGTTGATGTTTACATTTAACTGACTTACAGCCAATCCTCATCTGTCAACTGTGACGCCTTGATTCATTTTTAGGTAATCCCGTAATCTCTGTAGGTGAACAGATGCTGGTACAGCAGGAAGTTGTTTTAGTGCTCCTATAACTAAATCTAGTGAAAAGGAACAAACTGAACTTGACAATTTTCCTCTCCAATAATCCACGAACGAGGCTGTGAAGTTAAAAATTGTAATTAAGATTGTGCTGTAACATTGTACTGCCTGTTCAGTCCGGTACATTTGGATCAACAGGAGGAAGTCAAGAGCTGTGATTGGCTGTTCGACAGCTAATTGTAGTTTGTTAGCTGCGTTAACAGGCAGGCCTGCAATTAGATCTAAAACTGTATCTATAGACTGACCCTCCAGCCCCAGTGATGAACACATGAATTCATCAGGGAAAAACAAACAACAAAAAAACACTATATTCTAACATCTAAATAGAAGATTTTGCTGTAAATGTTTTTTAACCTATTTATATTTTAATTAATCTGAAGGTGACCACTTTCAGGTGTTTTTTATTACAATAAAATAATCTTAATTCACAAACCACAAGTTTAAAAGTCTCACTACTTGATATTATATAGAACTTATGTTACAAATCTTTTATTTTATTGTCTAGTTGATTAATCTGGTGAAGCATTAGTCAATTTATTTTTTATCCTTAACCCTGATATGGCCTAACTACAGCAACATTCACAGACTTAGAGATAAAAATACTTTCACCCAAACTTCAGACTTTCTGCGCCTCTTAAAACAAAGATGAGAATTAGGGTTAAAACGAACAACTGCTTTCAAACCTGATTAAATTTTTTTTTATCAACAATTTCCTGTGGGATCAATAAAGTTCTTCTCTTATCTTACTGTCTGGGTTTATGCAACTGTAAAATTCAGGCACCCTTTTTCCACCATTTTCTAAAATTACAGCTGCTTCTTATCTGAAATACTGTATTTTTAATTTTGAATGCGTTTGTGTTTTCGAATGTAAATATCTCAAACCGCTGGACTAATTTTAATGACATTCTTAATTTAGTAATCATTGGATGCACATCCACAACTGATTTAACTTTTGAAGTCAAGCAAATTCAAAATGACTGTGACAGCTAGTCAACATCAGCAAACACAAAACATGGCTGTATCTCAGTTTTACAGATACGTGCTAAATGTTGGGTGTGGCAGTAGCTGAGAAGTAATTCACAATTCTCTGAGCTTGAGACGTATATGAAATGATAATTTCCTGACGGTTTCATTAAAGTTCGTCCAGTGGTTCAAGTCACATTTTGCTAAGAGAGAGTGTCGACTTCAAACAGTTAAAAACAAACTTTACACAATCTAAATCTGAGGTCATGACCCTCAGCTACAAAAGGGTGGACTGACATCTCTGAGTTGGGAATGAGGTGCTTCAAGTGGAGTTAAAGTATCTCAGGGTTTTGTCCAGAGTGAGAAAAGAATAGAAAGAAACGTCAAAAGATGGCTCCGTTCAGCAGCTACTGCAGTTTTGTGGACTCTGCTGGTTCGGTAACATCCAGTGTCTAGGAGGGAGCCGAGCTTTAAGGAGAAGCTCTCTATTTACCGGTCCGTCTACGTTCCTACTCTCACCTGAGGTCGTGAACTCTGAGTAGTGACCAAAAGAATGATACTGCAAATACAAGTCGTCTAAATGAGTTATCTCTGCAGGGTAGCTGGACTTTCCCTTAGAGATAACGTGAGAAGTTCAGTTGCCAGTTGAGGTGGTTCAGGCATCTGGTAAAGATGGACCCTGGACACTTCCATAGGGAGGTTTTCAAAGCATTTCCATCTGGGAGGAGACCCCAGAGACGACCCAGGACACACTGGAGACTGTCTCTCTCGGCTGGTCTGGGAACAACTTGAAATCCTCCCAGAAGAGCTGGAAGGGGTGGCTATGGAAAGAGATGTCAAAGCCTCCCTGCTCAAACTGCTGCCCCGAATGTATCTATTTATGTAAGCATGTTGCACAATCTGGTAGCACTCACAATGTGTTGGGAGATCATTCTCAGCTACTGCCACACCAAACATTATGTAAACATCTGTTGAATTGATTCAGTTATACCAGTTTTTTTGGTGTTTTTTAAGGTCAGTTGATTGTGACAGCCATCTTGAACCTGGGTGGCTCCAAATGTCGTTGATGCATGTCCAAAGAATACTTCCTGTAAAAGTTGTCCAGTGGGTCATGAAGTATTTTCTCAACAGGTAAACACACAGACGTGCAAAACGTATCATCGGCACCTGGCGACTGACATAAATTTACAAGAATGATCACCTTCAGGATTTTGACCACCACCTTCTCATTGTTAGTGATGTTGATGGCCTCGAACACCTCACTGTATTTCCCTCTGCCCAGCTTGCGGACCAGCTGGTAGTCCTCCTGGTTGCTACAGATACGGAAAGAAAAGCGGTGAGTGAAACCAGAACAGTCAGATGTTGATGAGTGACTTCTGGCTCTGATATTATTTAAACAACAGACAGGGAGGTCATGGAGACAGACAGTAAATAAGAGGGAGGGATGTGTCAGACAGCCGAAGCTGGAAAACTACCATGGTGGTACCCTGATGCATGCTCAATGGTGGTGTCATCACAGCCTCTCAGCTCCGTGGATAATAATAGCCACCCATCTGCCACTGCCTCCTACACACACATTCATCACAAACATGCAACTCAAGTAGCCTGAAATGTGCTCACTTCCAGTTAGGAACGTGGGCCTCGTAGTCCCAGTACTCCCGGCTCTTCAGTGTGTTGACGTCCGCGTACACACGGGCTTTGCTACCGGCCACCGGACCCGGCATGGCTTGACCCGCGGCTCGGGCGCCGCCGCCCGGGCGTCACGGAGATCTGCCGGGGAGTGCGGATGGCCAACTCGAGGAAGGGTTGAAAACAGATAAGGATGAGCAGCTGTGTGTGGGTGGGAAGTGAAACAAACCAAAGAAAAGAAGCAGCCTTTTAAAAAGGGAGACGATAAAAAAAAAAAAGATCCACTGCAGATGGTCGCAGTCACAGTGCCCGTCGGGCAGCGCTCCTTCGACGGATTATTAGAGACAGAGAAGCCGGTGGACCTCAGAGGGGTATACCACGAGATGAGGGTGGTGACAGGGAGACATCGGGAGTGTTGAGGTAGACAGGAGGAAAAAGTAGGATCGGGGAGAAAAGGGCTACCGAACGTTAATTGTTCGTCTCTTTTCCGAAAGGACCCAGGCCAAGTTCCGGGATCAGATGAACGGCAGTAGGCGGGATGCCCTCGATGGTTCACGGCTAGCTAATCAATCAACGGTCGATGTGACAGATCGGTGGCGGGGTCGACCGGAGGCAGTTGGGGGTGGAGCGGCGCAGAGAATCGATGCTGTTAGCTAACATTAGCCAACGACGCTGCTTTAGCTCGGAGGGGATGTCGCAGCGACGGGGGGCGGTCGGCTCCGCGCACCACCATCGGCGGAACCCGCGTCATGTGCGGCCGGGGGTGCGGGGGAAATAGCGCCTCGATGGCCCGGTGCCAAATGCTGACTTAGGCCCCGGATTCGGGAGTTTCTTCGGCGGTCTCCCCGGTGGAAGGCGCAGGGAAGGAAGGAGCAGAAAACAGAGGCACCCGGATGTAAAAGCTGCTAGCTACGGTTTCTTCAAGAGTGCGGGGTCACAGCGCCCCTAGCGGCGAAGGATAGATAACTGGATCACTGAAATGTCCACAGCGCCACCTACTGAGGTTTTTAAACTGCATCTGACAATAATTGTTCATAATTATGTTTGCAGATGTTTTGCACCCACCAGCCACCGTAGATTAATCATCATAAATACTGTATATTGGAATTAAGTTAATTAAACTTCAGTTAAATTCTGTATATGTCTGCTTGGTGCTTTAAAAAAAGTTTAATTCACCTCTAGAAACATCCGATTTGAAAAGCATCTTTCAAATTAACTAAAAAAAAAAAAAAAAAAATTAAGAACTTTGGCATCCTAATGTTTAACTTACTGAATATTATTTAGGACTGAAGCTGAAACAATATGTTAAGAAGTCTGCTCCACCCATGCACTTTGTTGTTCTGTTTCTTTTTAAATTCGCACACACATTCAAAACAAAAGACACATTTTAACAATAAAAAAAAACCTTTAAGGTGCCTCATAAAAAGTCATTTATGAATAATCTATATGAAAATCTTTTTGTTTTAATTGCAATTGAATTGTTTTGTTTATTGTTTGAAACAAAAATGGGGATAAAAAAGGGTGAAAATAGAAATATTTTAGCTTTAATCCTTGTAAAATACTAAAACAAAAAATCATTCTGTACTTATCAAGACTGAATCTTGCCAAATTAAACTTGATTCAGACAAAATTGCTGCTGCTCGGTTCAGTTTGACTCACTTTGTGCCACAAAACAGTAAAATATACAACAGAACGAGACATTTAACACATTTAAATTACAGTTTAATCAGATCAACTTATAGCAAAATGTATCAGAAAATGAACAGTTCCTTTTTACGACCTTTATCTGTAACTTGTGGTTTGCAGGTGCATGAATTAAAAATTGACACAGAAACTTTTAAGATTAACATCCAGATGATGAAAACAAACTGCAGCCATTATCCTCCTTGAATGACTTTACGTAAATGAGTTCATAAATGAAAACACATTTATTGGTTAGAGCTGTGGAATGTTTACATACAGATGATCTCCTGTACACGTTTTAAAATTCAAACAATTACAGTACAATAAAAATATAAAATGTAAATGAGAGAAAAGTGCTGCTTGGAAAGAAAAGGACAGAAAAACACAGCGAACCTGCAGAAACAGGCTGGTTTACAGGGAAGGATCACTGGGACGGACTGTCCTCCAGTAAAACCCAGCAGGTAAAGGCTGGATTTATCCACTTGTGCTTGAACAGAAAGCTTTCCTCTCCTTTACTTGGCTATTCAACAGACATGAGATTGATCTTTTATTGAGCAATTGATTAGGATTTTTTTTTTCCTCTGACTTTGTAAGTAAAAAAAAAAAAAAAAAGAAATTATTTGTGACAAAAACAACTGCTGGGCTGGAGCGGAGTTCTTTGGTTTTGAACACACTTCTGTCCTTTTCATACAAAATATCAGATTTTTCTGCACATTTCACGTGATTTGATTAACATTTGCACCGTTCTGCACGAGGAATTTTCTTTAGCAGTTTGACTTTAGAAATATCAATTTTTTTAAAGCCCACATTTTTATTCAAACCATAAGATTAAAAAAAAAAAAAAAAAAAAAAAAAAAAAAAAAAAAAAAAAAAAAAAAAAAAAAAAAAAAAAAAAAAAAACAACTAATAAACAAATGCAAAACCGTTTAATTGGTTCTTAAACTCTGCTAATGCAAAAACTCATCAGTTCATTCAACCTTTATTTAGGCAGGTTAATCTCAGCAGGCTTTTAAAAAGCCTGACCTGTACATAAGGTGGTTGATTGACTTGAAGCAGAGTAACTTTTTTGTTTTCATTTTAGCGTAGTGTCAGTTCAATTTAGAGAAATCCCACATACGGGATGTGTGATTTGGTGGGAGTGCAATGCTGCCTGATATGACGAAACAGGGAGATAAAACGTAGAAACAGAAAAAGATCCAGTCATTTTAAACCAACAAACCTTCAGGTTAGAAAAAAAAGGGTAATTTACACCATTTTTCTAGTTTGTATGGACACAAATAAATCCACAGTTCTTAAAAAACCATACTTGATGGAACTTTAAAAAAGTACACGTATATTAAAAAACTAGTTTATGTTGTAAAACAGTTTTTTTAAGTGTTAGGACACAAAAAGTAATCTTACTACAGAAAATGCCATGCCCGTGTTCAAGTATTGCAAATCTGAGTTCTTCCCATTTTTATATTTAAAAAAAAAAAAAAAAAAAAAAAAAAGAATTTCCGTACTGGTAGGGATTGATAAATGAATTGCTAAGTTGCATTCTAGTAAAAAAAAAATAAAAAAATAAAAATAAAAATAAAAAATACATAAAACCTGTTTAAAATTGTATTTCCACAGCACCACATTCTAATGCCTGTAATAGAAAAATGTGAAATTTCTTGTGGATTTGGAGAACTTCAGTGTGTTAAAAAGTTGATTAATCAAAACAGAGCAGGCTACCAATCTGTAACCTCAACAGTAAAACTGATCCTTGAATTTTACACATTCTGGTGAAACGTGAATCTCATATTACCGGTAAACACCTTTGCAAGACTTCCTTCTTTCATCTCAAAAACATCTCCAAACTCCGTCCATCACTCTCTTTTTCCGATGCTGATAAACTTGTCCATGCCACCTTCTGAAGGCTGGACTACTGCAACAAACCTTTTTTATGGAATTCCATCCAAGCACATTCAAAACCTTCAATATGTACAGAACAGCCAGGATTCTGATGAAGCAAAGGAAACATGACCACATCGCCCCGATCCTTAAATCCCTCCACTAGCTTCTCATTTCACTCCGCATTGAATACAAGGTTTCCTCACCCACCAGTCCGTTCACAGCAACGCTCCATACTAACTTAAAGAACTGCTCAGACATCAACACGATCCCTCCGCTCTACAAATTCCTACCAGCTCAGCCCTCACCGGACAAAACCTTCTGCTCTGCTGCTGTGGAACAACCTCCCGGTTATCTAAGGATACCCCAGACTACAGAAAGTTTCAAGAATGGACTGAAGACCTTCTTATTTGAAAGATTTTATGATGTTTAAATGTACTGTATTTTTAATACTGCTGGTTTTAGTTGTTGCTTTATTCTCTCTAGTTGTTTTATACTGCAGCACTTTGAGATTGAAAAATATAAAGTGCAGCACAAATTCAATAAATTATTATTAAATTAACATTTCCTGCCGCTTCTGGTGCAGAAACGATCAGACGCTGCCGTGCGTTTATAACAACCTACTTCTATCATTTGCTGCAAAATTTCATGTATGCGTTGCAAAGAAAACAAACGAACTGCTTGAATTCTTGTTTCCTTTTTAGATCATCTGAAATTTATTACGGTATGTTGTTTTCAGTCAAACGTTCCACGGGGCAACATGTCGCACACCGTTTTCCTTTAAAAGCCAAATCAGAAGAAAATGCTCCATGAAATACGCTCAACACTGTCCTCGTCACTGACTCAAAGCTGAAGCAGGAGGAAAACGAAGGACAAGAGGCGTCCACAGCCAACGCAAAACGGCTTCTCGAGAGCAACAAGAACCTGCTCCGACAAGCGCGACGCAGGTGAAACAAAAAAATTAAACGTAAAATCTTTTACCATAAAAGTTTCCTCCTGCAGAAGCAGCTTTGAGGTCAGCGACAGAGCGAGTGGACTCCCGTGGACGTCCCTGTTTGACAGACATGACGGTTTACATTCACACCTTCAGACGCGGGTTTCTCCTTGAGATTCCCTGCAGTCAACCGGCACGGTTACATCACGGGCTAGAAAAACTATAACGACAACGACAAGACAAAAGAACATTTTTTCAAAATATTTCACATGGATTAAAATCTCAAGGAATACAAAGGAAAAATAATATTTTGTTTTAGAAAGACACATTTCTGACAATAGTGGCTAATGTTCACATCCATCATATATACAGGTTGAGAGAGGAGGCGTCATGTTCAAACAGCACTGACTCCTGCAGGGGTACAATGTTTATATATACAGTATATATTTCTATATATTAGCAGGTTAGGATCAACTATTTGGGTTTTGACAGATTAACTTCAGCTGGTTGGTTAGTCAGATCACCGTGGGGACATAAAAATCGTCGCTGAAGCTCATTCAGTCGTTTTACGATTATTTCACCGCTGCATACTTGCTGTATTTTCACATAAATCAAAGAAGTTGCTCCGTGAGAAAGGATTCAAACAAAAAAGGATGTGAAGTTGGTTTAAACACTATTCAGGTAACGCATGTGATCCAATGGGCCGCCACTAAAGGTTCGGCTACTACAACTCCAAATTTGAGCTCAATACCAAAACATTACTGATCGCCTTCGGCCTTTGAGCGGCAGGCGACGCATTGCTTTAAAAACAACAAACAAGATGGATCTGCCAGGTCAACCAGCTGTACGAAACAGAAGGGAAGGAGGTCTGAAAGATGGAGCCTCCTCACTGCTGTCACCGACTAATACATGATGCAGATACAGGAAAAGAAAGAGAAAATGGTTCAGCTTAAAGGTTTTTCATAACAAGGTGAAAAAAACTGAAAGAAAGACATAAGAGCTGGTCATATTGTTTGAAATGACAGAAACAAACAAGCTTCAACGCGTCCTTTACTTCTTTAGCTCAGGAAAGCTAAATAGATGGTTTCCCACAAGGCTTCAGTTTTCAAACACTCCCTGATTGTAATTTAAGTAAATATTAGTTCAGGTCTGTGCTGTTTTTAATGGTTTTTTTTTTTTACATTTTTGAGTTGAACACCTTTTTGATTCACATTATATTTTTCATTTTAATTTTTATAACAAAGTCGCTGATAAATACAGAGTAATCAAACTACCGTATTGTTATTTCTGATGAATGGTTCAACATCTCAGATTAGTGCGTTCAGACTCTCATGGCTGAGCTGTTTTTAACACCTTTCCTCAATCTTCTGACATTTTCATGTACGATCAAAGACGTGGGCTCAGATATGGACAACAGGAAGTTAGCTGGGCCCAATGTTTCCATCTGAGTGACAAACCAAGAGATGACGGCTAAACAGTTAAGTAACAAAAAAGCAGACACAGCACGGAGAGGAGTTCAACATTAAACATACCAGCTCAGAAATATGGAAGATTATCTGTGCCATCGAGTTGGGCGAGCTGAGACTGATGTGCTTGTGCACATTAGGCTGAGCAAAGAATAATGCGTCATTCCTGCACCATGAACTCACATATTTAGGCTCATTTCTGCTGCTCGTTCACCTCAGCACAAATATGGCAGGCTGTTTTAACATATAATTAAATTACACATCTCGTGAATGTTATTGTGCCCGAGGGAAATGCTGTTAATGAAATCGAAGAGTAAATAAAGGTAGGAGTGGGATTTGATTATGCAGTAAAACAACCTGCCATACATGGTCAACTCTCAACAGCAAACCGGAGACGTTGAGCCTGCATGACACCCGTTCGCGTTTCCTCAGCCTAATATGCACACGCTCGTCACTCTCGCTGTGCACTCAACTTGAAGGCACAAAAAAACGCTCCATACAGAACCTCCCAGAATGAGCGTGATGTCAGGACTAGTACACAGGCTGAAGGAGGGCAGAGGGTTGAGGCTTCTGTCTGTCCAGTAAAAACAAGTCAAATGCAGTGCGGCACACTGTACGCGCTTCCTTCAGACGTGTGCTGCACAGTGTGATCCTGCAAAGAGCCCAAGTCACTGAAGCGCTCCCCGCACCAAACACACTTGAACTGTCCCTCCCTGGAGTGTGTGCTCAGGTGTTTCGTTAAGTGCTCGCGCTGCTTGAAGCACTTGTTGCAGTGCTCACATTTATAGGGTTTCTCGCCCGTGTGCACGCGCCGATGCCGGTTCAGGTCTGAGGTGTACTTGAAACGCTTCTCGCAGTCGGAGCACTTCAGGGGCTTCTCCCTCGACGGGTCGCAGCGGTGCTGGACGAACTCCGACGAGGACACGAACCGGCGGTCGCACAGCGAGCACTTCAGGGGCTTCTCCTGGCAGTGGGAGTTCTGATGGCGCTGCAGAGTGGCGCTCTTCTTGTATCCCTTGCCGCAGACGTCGCACCTGTACGGCTTGTCAGGGGACGTGTTGGACGACTCGCCGCACTTGTGTCTGAGCAGCTCCCCCGACTGACTGAACTCCTTCTGGCAGGAGGCGCACTTGAACAGGTTGTCCATGCCGTGCACGTGCTGGTGGTAGAGGAGGTGGGAGGGCTGCATGAAGCCTTTGTCGCACAAGCTGCACTTGAAGGGTCGGTCGGTGGGGTCTTTGTGCGTGCGTCTGTGGCGCACAAGGGCGTACTGCTGCCTGAAGCTCATCTGACACTCGTCGCAGTGGAACGGGCGCTCCTCTGAGTGCGTGCGCTCGTGCTGCCGCAGATCGGACGGACGCTTGAAGCCCTTGCCGCACGTGGCGCAGCGGAACGGGCGTGAGCCCTGCGGGTGGCAGGGGTGGTGAAGCAGTTCCGACGACTCCTTGAAGTGGAGCTCGCACAGGTTGCATTTGAACAGGTGCTCGCCAGAGTGCACGTACATGTGGCGCACGAGGTGGGAGCGGTGCTTGAAGCTTTTGTCGCACACCGCGCATTTGAAGGGCCGCTCGTTGCTGTGCGTCCTCTGGTGGTGCTGCAAGTGGGACGACTGGCTGAAGGCCTTGTCGCACGTGTCACATTTGAACGGCTTCTCTCCCGTGTGGACCCGCTCGTGCCGCGTGAGCTCCGACAAGTGTTTGAAACCTTTCTGGCACACAGAACATTTGTACGGCCGGTCCCGGGCAGAGGGAAAAGGCAAACCGGATGAGCTGCTGCTGCCTGAGGCCGAGTCGCTGCTGGAAGGTTGAGAACTGTTCGAGGAAGTGGGCGTTGTGTTTTCGGACGAACCGGGCCGGTACGTCTTCTCGCATATCGAACACTTCATGGGGTTGTTGCTGTTGTGGGACGTGTGGTGCTGGGCCAGAGAGGTGAGCAGGGAGAAACCCATCTTGCACACCCCGCACACAAACGGCTTCTGCTCCACCTGAACACACTGGTGCTCCAGTAGGTCCGTGGCCTGGTGGAAGATCTTCAGACACTGGGTGCACTGGAACGACCTGTCCTGACTCATCATGCACTGGTGCTCAAGGGGGTTTGCAAGGTGGGAGAGGCTGTGTCCACAAGACCCGCATTTGTGCACTCTGTCTGCTTCAACCTGCAGGGGGGTCTGCTGGTTCTGAGGAGGGTGCTGCTGCTGCTGCTGCTGGCTGTGTGGACCATGCTGGCCCTGCTGCTGCAGCGATGTACCATCCGGCTGCAGTACGATCCCATACACGGCACAGTTTAGTGAATTCTCAGCACCCGTAGGGACAGCGACGGCGTGCTGCTGCCAGGCCTCGGATGCACGGTTTCGAGAGTAATGGCTCAGTTTAGCACCTGGAGAGGCCCAACTAAAGAAAGAAAAGCGGATAAGTAAGTAATAATTACACACTTTTGGGCATCTGAAAGTGCGAAGGAGAAAAGGAAAAGAAAAACTCACTCCATGTCTGAGCTCTGGAAGGAGCTGTGACTGAGGCTTTCGACGGCTTGAGCTGAAGAAAAACGACCAGAGGTTGGGAAGAGTGAAGGGGAATCTACTTGTGCTTCATCTTTTCAAGTTGCATCTGCAGGAGAAACAGAAACAAGTGAAAACAGCAAATGAAGAACCACAACAACTGATTGTTTTACAGCTGACATAATTGGATTTGGGAAACTAAACTCTGGCTTGAAACAAATTTTTGTATTTGAAGCATTATTTTAAAATGCATGTCCCACTCCCTCCTTTCATGCCAGAGTTTTAGACCATCATAATCTTATGTTGAGATGATATTACAGAGTTGTAGTCATTCTTGTCAAACCTTAAAAATTATGTTATGTGTAATTTCTGGTAATATTGACTAACCTGTATAAATAAAGGTTGAATGAATATTACACCAGACAGCGTATAGTATCAGCTACCATTAAAACTAATTTTAGCTCAATATCTGCTAATTTATCTAAGTTATTGCCAGTTTCTTGCTGGCTAACGTTGATTAGCTGCAGTGGGTAGTAGATGTACATTTAAAGATTATTTTCTGAGTGTTTCAATACGTTCTGTCCAGTGGTTCATGAGATATTTTGCTAACAAACAGATACAGTTGATCCCAAATGATGGCTAAATTTATAAACTTGTTCAATACTGAATTGTTGTTTATTCCCTCTTCCTTATTGTAATAGTTTCATGCGTGAATGTATTTCTGAAGTTTTGTTTTCTTTAAAAGCCCAACAACCAGTTACTGGTTTTGCTTATTAATTTTTGTTTTTATCTAGAACAGCAGTTCCCAAAGTTGTGGTTGGTAACCCTGTGTGGGTGACAAAACATCAAGTTGGGGATCTTGGGAAGATCTCCAGTAATCAAATAAAAGTTAAAAACAATACATAGCATATTTTTTTACTATATTTTGTGATAAAAGATTATAAAAATCATTAGTCATAAATGGAAAAATCTGCATAATACAAGTTTAAGGTATTTGAGTTGTCACTGATCCCTTCCTTATTTAATTTTTAGTAATGTTTGCATAGTTCAGCTAAACAAGGGGTATTTGAGTTTGCACATCCTCGCTGTTATTTTGGTGGTTAGAAGCTAAAAGGTTTGGGAACCACTAGTCTAGAAAGTTCAAGCAAACAGTTACATTATTTAATATGTGATGTTGTTTTATGCACCCTGGTAAAATAATCTTTAACTGTTCCAAAAAGAAAACAAAAAGTTTAAATAAAACTCATCAAAATGATATACAGTATAAAGGTACTCATTGCAAAGTATGAATTCAAATACTGTACAGTAAAAAGCTGGTTATCTGTTTGAAAGTTTTCACTTCCATAGTTTTCCAGATACTGTATACAGTATTTATATGTGATTCCAAAATGCAGGTATGCACTCGATGTAAACAAAGCACAGAGTTAAGCATTTTTAATTAAGGACACATTAAGTAATGATATGATAAAAATGTTTTGTGGATTTTGTTTATTACTGTATATTACAAAAATATATATATACTACCGTATATACTACCGTTCTTCATGACTTTGGAATGAGTAAAGTGATCAATTTTCCTTAAAACATCGTTTTCATTGTTTACATGCCATGTGCATATTATTCAGAAAACATATTGGGTTCAAACGCATAAAATAATCTCAGTGTTTAATGGATTTTTGATCTTACAGTTAATTAAAATGTCTTGAGGTTTATTGATCTAATTGTTAAAACAGAGAACAGCTTATTTTACCAAACACAAGTTAGACAAAAACCTGAGAGAATGTAAATTAAATAAATGAAATGTGCAGTTTCACTCTTGTCTGAGCAATAAATAACCTAAATGCTGAAGGATTCACGGTGTAAAGCGGAGTCTGCGCATCATAACGTCTTTTTCCTCTCCAGGTAAAGATTAGCGAGGTACCAGGAGCTAGCTAAACGAGCTACCTGCTGTTAGCCCCGCGCAGTGCGGCCGAGAAGCCCCGGGGATCAGCACCGGAGCCACTGACAGACTATAGCCGGCGGTGAGGCTGTTAGCACCGCAGGGTCAGACCACATACCTGCGGCGGTCCCATAAGAACCCCCTCCCTGGTTCTGAACGTGTCCTCCTCGGTTCGCTCCGTTCTTCACATCCGCACTGGGAGCTCGATGCTCGTTTGTTCGAGCGCTGGGATGTCTAGTCTGGGACTGAAAAGGAAATATTTGCGAAATTGTCCAAGAGTTGTCCTCGAACGGCTCCAATAACGGCACCGGCTCACGTCATCCTCCTGGCCCTGGACGCATCCTCTCCCGCGGAGAGAAGACGTGCATTTTGGGTTCGTGTTAGCAACAGCACGCTATCAGGCTAGCTCCGGAGCTCCAGTCAGAGCGCGCGCGCGCGCGCACACACACACACACACACACACACACACACACACACACACACACACACACACACACACACAC
>JARVLU010000002.1:9553964-9579521 GCA_031762415.1 Simpsonichthys santanae | reverse complement strand
GTTGGGCGCTTCCTGTGCTGTAAACATCTGCATGGGAAAACCCACCTCCAGCTGGGAGAACCAGAACATCCGGTCAGCTGCTGGTGCTGCCTTCACGGACCCTGTAAAATACAGCTCTTTCGCTCCTGTGTGCTATCACGGTATTTCCAGGACGTCTGGACGAACTTTTCCTCACAGAACGTAATCAAAGGGTTCACTTCTGCAACTGGTCAACTTTCAAAGTCAACCCCATTAAAGATGGCCGCCACAGCCAACCGACCTTAAAAAACACATAAATGCTGCTTTAACAGTGAATTTTACAGAAACTGAGCTAGAACTAGGTGCTGCAGTAGCTGAGCATCATTCCCAACATATAACCTGAGCACTGATAGATTGGTTTTTAAAATGTTGTCATTAATTATTAGTGTCAGCTCCGTCTGTTAGCAAAATATCCCATGAAGTTGTGGGCAGACCCAGATATTAATCAGATATAAAGAAAATAAAAACCTCAACAAACTGACTCCATTATAAAACACTATAAAAACCTCTTGATGAGGGGATTTAGCCAGATTTAATTATTGCTTCTTTTTGGTTTTCTTTGAGTTTTGGATAATTTGTGTTCAGCTCATGTCCAGTTATTGAACACTGATGGTCTCCTGTAAAGTTCCCCGAGTATCGACTGATGACAGACCAGCTCAACTTGCGTAACAGAACCGGCACAGATGAGGAAAACAGACATCACAATGCAGGTCTTAACGGATAAAGCTCATTCAAATCCACATTTATTTACACTCAAAGTTTAATTAATAAAAAGAAAATGCTTTGAGCCGAGTCAAATCTTAATTTTGTGACATGGAGGTCAAACACGGACAAGAAGTTCAGCTAAAGTCAGGCGCACCGTGTGAAAAACAGCTAAAAATAACAGAAATGTGGGTTAAACCCCAGAAACGCGTTGTTTTTGTTGGTTTTGGTGCTTGTGTTGGGGTAACGCCACACTTCAGCGTCAGCAGGTTGCACAACGTGTCGACGGTAAACTTTCCATGCGAGGTCACTGCAGAGCGTGAACTTGCAGCACGTGTTTGCTTGAAGTCGGCCACGAGGTCAGCGGCTCGACTTTCTGCCTTCCTGGAATTTACAGGAGGAAACGACGAGGAGACTTTAATACGTTTATTTAGTTTTTAAATCACAGAATGTGCCGGTTATAACGCACAGAACCGGCTGCGGGTCATACAGAAAACACAAACTTGGAAGGTTTTTATTTTTTACGTTTGCAGAAACTTTTTAAAACGATCAGGGGCAGCAAGAGGGGAAAGTCGATTACGAGCTAATCGTAAAACAACGTAAAGTTTTCAGGGTTTCTTAGAGCTGAAACAAATAAGGTCATTATAAATTAAACAAGCGGCGCTGACGGGTCCGAACAGTGAACGTTCGTAGTTTTCATGATGAGTGCTTTTCTGGACTGGAACTGAACAGAGAATGAAAGTAAACCTAAATGTTTTTGGATCGAGATGTTCGAGCGGGGAGGAGTTACACTGTGGAGAACAGAGGGAGCTTGTTTTGTTCTTGTCTGAGGCGGCGCAGAGAGACGGACCCTTGAGAGTGGAGGGAGCCATTTTATCTACAACGAGGCAGAGCCAGGGGGTGGCCGATGGGGGCCTTGACCACCACTGATTACCCTTCGGTCGCCCCAGTCATTTGAGGAAACTATACTGTTAAGCAATGCAAAAAAAAAAAAAAAAAATGGAAAGCATAGTTTCCTCAAATGATTGGGCAGCTGTTTACATTCATACTTCTTCTTTCGGCTGTTCCCTTCTTCAGGGGTCGCCACAGCCAACTAAGTCGCATGAAGACATGACAATTATTTTTACGCCGAACGCCCTTCTTGACACAACCACAGACCACCGAGCTACCACAGCCCTCTGTGTGCAGCAGAGAGCTGCTATCTGGGGTGCCCGGAAGCAGACTACAAACCATAAAAAGTAGAAATGATGTGGCATGCACGATCATTTCTACTTTTTATGGTTTGTAGTCTGCTTCAGACTTTCATCTGTTTCAGGCATTATCGTATCCAAACCTTCAGCTCATTGAGAGCTGAAGGCGCTCTGACTTTTGGTTTTTGTAACTTTTATACTTTAAAAAATATATATATATATATATATACAGTATCTACCTCAAAATACAAATATTCCCAACAATAAAATACACACTGTTTCTTCAGTTCCTTCAAAAACATTGCTCTCCTGAGCTCCTTCAGCAAACTGACTAATTTAACCTTCTCTGGCTACTTTTACCCTGTAGCTGCTACTTTTACATCTTAGATAAAATTTATATCTTCAGCTATTAACTGGTCTTTTGATACATTTAGCATTAAGCTACCTTTTTGCTACTTTTAGCTCCTGTTTCTTTTTGATCCTTAAGACTCAGTTTTGGCCTCTTCGTCAGATTTCGGCTGTCGTTCAGCTTCACACTTCGTTATTGGGGGAAAACAGTTTCTCTGGTTTGATTTAGTCTAAAACAAAAAGACACCAACAGTTTCAAGTCACGTTTGTAGCTGAACACAAAGCCTGTCCTTCAAACTCTGAGTCGGCGGTCGTCCTCCCTGCAGCTCGGAACAGAGCTCAGAGTCCGAGGCCCGCTGCGCCCTCTAAACCCAGCACAACCAAAGATTCTGCTGAATATTCATGGTCTGTGGCGCGCTCGAGGCTCGGGGACTTTGTCACGACTTCATATCGAGGTCATTTTTAATCCAAGTTTTCTGCATAGTCAGAATCATTTGAAAACTTATTTGTTGTCCCTGAGGTGAGAACTTTCATTAAACTTTTTTTTTTTTTTTTTTTGGTTCTGATCCGTCCCACCTGAGCTGTTCAAACATTTTATTTGCGAGGCCTTTTCAGGCCAACATTTGGTTTCCTGTGCAATTTTGTACAAACTTTTGGTTATCGAGTCAAATATTTTTTTTCTTGCATATGATTCGAGTCATTTGCACTTCTTCTGGTCATTTTTAATGATCTCTATGTGACACACACGATTGTTTTGTTTTATTAGTGATATAATTGCAAAAAGAGTGGAGAGTCCATTGATTTGAGTTGCTATGTCTAGTTTGACCACCAGAGGGTAGCACATCCACTGTGAGAGGGCACTCAGACTGGATTCAAACTAAATAAACTCACTGATCTGCTGCCACTGGATGCTGACACACACTGGGAAATTCTGCAGTATAATGTGGACCAGACGCTGCCCAGTTTCCAGAATGGAGATGATGTTGTGAAGTGGGTATCTGTCTTCGATACTGGGAAATATCCAGGCCTGTGTCACGCAGTGAAAGCTGCCCTGTCAATCTTCCACGGTCCCCTGGTTGAGTCATCGTTAAATCTCATGGACAATATCATCAACCAAATATCTTCAAGCATGAACATCTCCACCGTCAGTGCTGTCCAGACTGTGAAAGATGCTGGGCAGGAAGCAGAGTGGTGTAGAAATGCTCTGACAGAATAAGTTTTTGATGGTAGATAATATGGCAATGTGGCAACATTAGGTCAGCTGGGACACGAGGCAAAGCACAGCGACAGCAAAGAT
This sequence comes from Simpsonichthys santanae, assembly GCA_031762415.1. Taxonomy (NCBI): domain Eukaryota; kingdom Metazoa; phylum Chordata; class Actinopteri; order Cyprinodontiformes; family Rivulidae; genus Simpsonichthys; species Simpsonichthys santanae. The sequence continues at coordinate 9,575,966 of JARVLU010000002.1, read as the reverse complement.
TGCTTAAAAAGAGGGAGAGGAGAATGGAGCTTGGCTGCCAGCCCTCCACCAGTGCAGCAGAGAATAGAGCAGAAGTGATGGAGCAAGAGTGTGGTACGAAAAAAGGCACATGGCCAAGCCAGACCCAAAAAATTAAGAAATGAGTTTTGTTATTAGCAAAATGCTCTTCTGTGATTTCTCTGGTTGGCTTGCTGCTGTTGCTTCTTTATTTTTTGACTATCTATCCTTCCTGTGTACCGTATGTTTTAATTAAATTGGGACATGCTAATTTATTTTATTTTATTAACCAGAAACATGTTGTCTTTACCCTAATTCAAATTTTCTTCTTGTGTTGTTAGGATTGTCACCTTTTTCATCCCTTCAGAGTTTGCAGGTTGGTAAAAGCTGTCCATGTATCTTGTGACTGAGCGCTAATAGTTCAGTGTGTTGAGTGATATGTTGTCTCACTGCTAAATTTAAGAGGATACATTGATGGGTACATTTATTGAGAAAACTATTAATTCACATTAGAATACTGGATGTAATTGTTTATTGAATCTGAAACAATTAAAAACCAGTCCTCGCAGATACACGACAAGGACACACAGCAGTAAAGAGTCTCCATCTCGTTTTTGTGCAACTACATATAAGATGATTCTCCCCAACAAAACAATATAAACTGTCAGTAGTTGTACTGGCCCGATACCTGCTACATCTGCATTTTTGATTTTTACTTTCACGTTTGTTTTTGTAACTATTCTGTGCATTTCTTTAAAAGCACAGGTTAGAAAAATGTCACGTCATGCAATTCTTTTTACAGTGTGTTAAATGATTTTGTGACCATTTGCACTGAAATCAGTAACTATTTCCTTTGTTTGTTTTTTGTAGCTCTCTTTAGAAAAAAAAATTTTTTTGGGGGTAATTTTGTATCTTCTGATGATTTTGTGAAATATTTTTATTCCTCACCTTTTAACTTCTTTAGGGTTAGATTTTTAAGAAATTTAAACAGTTTCCTTGTTAAAATCAAGCCCTTCTTTCCCAAAGTGACTGTGTGGATGTTGTTTCTTTGTCAAAAGTAAAGAAAAATACAGTAAAGTCAAATAGCGCCCTCTGGTGGCGAACATTTTAACAGCCTTCTTACCTGACTTCTGTTTTCCAATAAAGTCGTAGAGATTATTTATCTTAATTTGAAAATATAAACTAACTAAGTTTGAAGTTAAATAAAACAGTTTTACCTGCGAACCGGAGAGGTCTCTGCTCGTCGCTTTAATCTTCCCGGGTGAGAAACCTCCTCTCGCCGGAGGACGGAGGTTGTCGACTCCCGAGCCCGTTCGCTCCGGTTACCGGAACAGAAGCGCGGGTTTTAAAACTCGTGGTGCCGCTTTATTGTTGTTTGGTACCAGAACCGTGAATTCGGTCTGCTGGGAGATGAATTTTTAACAGAATTAAGGAGTTAGGGTAAACTGAACGGATCGTGCAGCTACTCCACTCGGCCGCCAGGGGGCAGGAGTGTTCCGCTGTAACGAAGCGATCAGAGACTCTACAAGAGGGAGATGGGCCTTCTGTCAAAATGGCAGCGGCGGAAGCGCCCTGGAAGAGCCTGTTTCTGCTCTTATACATCTGGGAATTTAATATTAACATTTAAAGACGGTAATAAAGGTGTGGCTCTGCTTTCAAATTGAATTACAGCCTGTGTTTCCCTAGATATATTGCTGTTCCTCTATTTAAATGTGTTTAAAATGCTGCAGAACCACTTTGCAGCCCAGTCCCAAGAGCAGACTTCTTGATGGCAGCGAAGTGTTTCCAGTCTGGTTCTTGAAATGTGTAAAATATGCACCAGCAGGTGATTTGAGGCCAGTTTTTTTTTTTTTTTGTTGTTGTTTTTTTGGTGTTCGCCTTTTTGTGGCATCAGTCTGTCCAGTTCTACTCCTCAGCTCCACTCTCACCTGTTCCCAGTCTTCATTAAGCCCAGGTGTCTCCACTCTCATCAGCGTCACAGCTTTCATTCATGTACAATATTTGTCCGTTGAGCGTTGTTTTCCCGTGCCTCCCTGTGCTGATAAGTTTAGGCCTTTTTTATTTCTAAAAGAAACTTACTTTTCTATTTTTGAGCTTCTCGAGCCAGCCATTCAACCGTGACGCTTGCTTTTATTTAAGATCTTTTCATAACGCTACTGTATTCTTAATTTGGTTTTCATTAATCCGTTTCATTTTATGCTTTGTCTGTATTCATGCTATACTTAAATGTATTTTATTGTGAGTTTGTGATTTAAATCTGTGAAGAGCTAACAGACAAACACAGACACGAACAAAACCAAAAATAAACGCATTTAAATATGTTGAGAAATGACAGGGAGTTCAGCTTCTTGCTTTCTGAGCGAATGTTAAAAACCAAACAGTCTACTGTTTGCTCTGAGTCACTTCTCTAATATTGAAGCAAAGATGGAGGAGCAGAGTTTAGGGGTGACGGCACAGCTGAAGGAGCTTACGCTCTCGCAGCACACAGATGGTTTCTCTGGCAGCTCTCCCCTAAATCCACATCCCCTCAAAGCTTCGGGTGCCTGGAAGCAGCAGATATCCAGGTCCACCGCAGGTCACTTCATTAGAAACTTGGCGGCTGTGTCTCCATTTTACAGATACCTCCGTTTGGCACCGATCACACCGTGCAGATGATGATGATGTGGCGTTCATATAGCCAAAGAGAGTTAGCTGTGAGCATGCACAATCCTGCGTTGTCTGAAATATGGAGAGGACAGGTGGTGGCGGGATCAGCGGAGAGAGACGAGCAGAACACGTCTGAAACCGAGAGTGAAGGGAAACGAAATGCCTCATTTTCATTAGTGGTGGCCTCAGTTTTCATTTGCCTGTTTTTAATTTCAGTGCAGCGAACGGTTCAAGCTGAGGCTTTTCAAACATCTTGGGTTGTTTGAGAGTTTAGTCTGCAACTAAAATTAGAGTTATCGAACGCATTTTCCCTTCCCTGCAACCTTTAAGGATCTCCTTTCATGTGTTCAGTCTGATATTGGCCAGAAATAACCAAGGCAGAAGCTCTGTGAGCTCACGAAACATGATCAGAAATACATTCACCTCCACTCAAAGTTACTTGGATCTAAGTGTCTGGTTTAAAGTTGTGGCAAAATAAATACGTAAAGGTCAAAATGAAGTTTTATTTCAACATTTGGCTCCTTGTTTGGCTGTTAACCTCACACTTAAAGCTCCGACGGTCTTTCACTGTTGCAAAAAAAACCAAAATGGCCACCACTGTAAATTTGTGCACCCTCTCCCTTCTCTTGACTAATTTTATCTTTGTCTAGTTATTTAGGATCATAGCCTTATAAAGTAAGGCTGCATGATAATAGGAAAACTAGCAATGTGCGATATTATTAAATATTGTGATGACGATATCAGCTGCGATAAGCACAAAATGCCTTCACTTTCTCTTTGGTAATCATCTAAACCATGCACGAACATCGAAACAGTGAGACGGACTAAATATATTAAAATGCAGAACTGAATGCTTGAACTACAACCACAAATGAGGAAAAAAACAATTTATTGCAATCCTTTGTGATACTGATATTGCAATAATGATAAATTTACGATATATCATACAGCTCTATACTAAAACATTGTTTTTGGAGATTTAGTAATTAAAGAACAAATATAACAATGTAAATAAGAAATAAAAATAACGGAAAATCAAGCTTCAAATGGACAACAGGTTTAGGTTGAACAGGACAAACGAATATAATGTAGAAACCCAATGTTCAAATATCATAATCGTATCGCTCGCCACCAAAGGCAATGTCGTTTTCGCCCATGTTTGTCTGCATGGCGTTTTTAGGAAAATATTGCATGAACCACTGGATGGATTTTTATGCAACTCTCAGGAAATAATTATTGCAACCATTTAACTTCAAGAGATAACCCATTTCAAGATGGTTGATACACACAGCTGATTGACATTAGCCAATAAAACATCTAAACATTCAGTTTTACAGAGATTTCTGTAAAAATGATCTGCTAGCTACAACACAAGCACTAACTGATCACTTCAGATCTTGTAATATTGATTAATATCATTACAAGATTTGACCAAAACGGCTGTTGATTCTTAGCTTAATGAAAGTGTGGGTGGTGAGTATTGTTTCAAAAACTAATTTATAATTTATACATCTCACTCATCTGTGGTCAGTTCAGCGAGGCGACAGGTCCAGAGAAAAATCCAGACCTCCCTCTCCCCAGTGAAACTATCTAACTCCTCCTGGGCGAACCCAAGTCATTCCCAGGTATATAATCCCTCCAGAAAGTTTTTGGTCTGCCCTGGGGCCTCCTATTTGGGACATGGCTGGAAAACCTCCAGATGGTGGTGTCCTGATCCGATGTTCAAACCTTCTCAACTGGATCCTTTCAATACAGAGGAGCAGAGGGTCTACTCCAAGCTCCTCATCTCGTCTCTAAAGCCACCCTATGAAGGAAGCTCATTTCAGTCGCTTGGATCCAGGATCTGGTTCTTTTGGTCCTGATCCAAACCTCATGACCATGGGTGAGGGTTGGGCTGTAGACAGGCCAGTAAATTGAAAGCTTTCAGCTCAACTGTTTATTCACTACAATAGACCGAAGCAACGCCCTTGTTACTAAGGCTGAGGCCCTGATCCGACGATTCATCTCCTGTTCCATCCATCACACAGGAAGTGCCCCCAAAAAGATTGATTATTTTCAACTAAAAGTGAATTATATCATTTGGTGAGCTCTGGTGTTTCTCCATTCCTGTCATCAGCGTGTTAATAAAATATTAACCGAATCATGCAAGATAAAAAAAAAAAAAAAAATACTCAAACATTTACTCAGTTTCTTCTTTTTTTCATGAACACTAGTGAAAAAGAAAGAACATGGACGTGATATTATCAGTGATTGTTGTCGCTGCAGCTGAAGTCATCATGGAGGACGCGTGCCGTGTGTTTGTAAGGCGATGAATGTTTGCACACTCGTGCTGACGTGTCGAGCTGCTGCATGTTCCTCAGTTTGAAGGAAACACAGGAACCAGGGTTGGAACATCCATTTCACTCAGCCAGTTTACACGAGCTAAATTTAAACAAGTCATAAATAAATCAACATTCCTTTTATCGTTGAATAAAACATAAGTAACCCTTTCATATTCACATTCTTCTACGTCTCTCTGCACAGAGTAGCTGCGGCCATGGCTTTTCACCCCAACAGCCTAATCACAACACAATGAATGCATGAATGAGTTCAGAGGCTCTTCAGTAACAAGAGGATGAATGGATGAATGTGTTCAGAGGCTCTTCATTCGCTCATCAGAATCTGTTCATGTACAAAGTGAATGGGTGCCAGCTGGCTCACATGTGGAGCCATCGAGCTGAACTCCGGCTCACTGCTGTTAACGATCTTAACGAGGTTTGAACAGAAATGATCCTAAACCAAATTAAACTATTTCCTGAAAAACTTCAGTGTGTTGCTGAGAGCTGAATGATTTGGTATGTTAACACAAGCAGAACAAAGCTAAAATCACCACAGATGCTAAAAGCTAAACTTTGTAAAATACAGTAGCTGAAAATTAGCAAAGCTGTAGATGAAAGTTAATACTAGCTAAAAACCTAACTAAAAGCTAAAACCAACAAAACAGTTGTCAAAAGCTAAATGTAGCCAAATGGAAGCTGAAAACAAAAACAATAAAACTAGAGCTATAAGCTAAATATATCTGAGTTGACACACCTTAAAAGCACTTAAGCTTTACTAATCAAGTACTTTTGGGATCAAGGCTGTAGCTAAAAGCTGAAGTTTGCTAACCATTACTAAAAGCTAAATCCAAAACAAAATCATAGTTAACAAGTAAATGCAAAGCTGAAATCTGTAAAACTGCTGCTAAAATTAAATGTAGCAAACAGTAGCCAAAAGCTAACGTAAAAAAAAAAAAAACTTAAAACTATAAACAAAATAGTAGCTAAAGGCTAAAAAGTTACTGAAATAGATCCAGGGATTTAAAAATTCTCAAACGTATAAGCTAACATCAGCAAAACCACAACAAAAATGTAAATGTATCAAAGCTTTTTATAGAAGCTAAAATTAGCCTAAATTTATTTAAACATTTTAAACAATTGCTGAAAGTTAATATCAGCAAAACTGTAGCTAAAAGCTAAAGTTAGCAAACTTACTAAAAGCTGAAAATAAAATACCAGATAAAAGTTAAAGTGACTAAAACAAGTGCTAAAAATCTATTTTTATACAGTAACTATAAGCAAAAGTTGGCATAATCATAGCTAAAAGGTAAACTCAATAAAATGTTTATTAAAAACTAAAATTTGTCAAATTGTAGCTGAAAGCTAAAGCTAGCAAGACTGTAGCTAGAAGCTACAATCAGGAAAATCATGGCTAAAAAGTAAATGTAGCAAAACATTTGCCGATAGCTAAAATGAGCAAGACAGAAATTAAAATCTGAAAAGAGCAGAAGTAGAAGACGTAAAAAATAACCCTGATGTGGAGCCCTTCTTCACTTTGGTTGATTTTCAGTCCACCTTTGTTCACCTGGGCCCTCCTAGCTGCTGATTGGCTGCCCCCGACACGCTGCCGTCTCAAGCTTGGTCAGTTTGGTTTACAGTTATCTGAAAATTATCCACTCAAATTCCAGAAGATATCTTCAGTAAAACAAAGATAAAAATATAATACACAACAAAACAAATTAAAATACATGTGAAAGAGCATAAAGTAATAAAAACATGTTGGATACTGGAAATGACACGTTGACATTTGTGAGATTTTGTGTAACTTTTAGGCTTCACAGAACCCAAACAAAAATCTTTTTTAGTTTCTAACAGAACATCTGTTGGTAAGTTCTCTGGTTTCTGAATTTGTCTTGACTCCTGGAACTCAGACCCATTTGGACCCACTGCTGGAAACAAGTGAACAAAACCTCAGCAACCTACTGAAAATCAGCTTCTTAGCAAACAGCCGACAATGAGTTGTTTTTGGTTAATTTAGACTTTTATATTTGTTCCTTTTATTTGTTTTCATTGTTTTTTCCCCCAGTTTCCTTTGTGCCATCACTCTTCCTCTGTCAGTTTCAGCTCCTGGGCTCCTGCTCTGCCCCACCTGCTCCCTCATGTTGCTCAGGTGCCCCCACTTCTCTCATCCGCCACTGTCCATAAAGTCCCTCAGTTTTTCACTTCACCATCAGTCTAGCATTGTGTTATCTTCTCGAGTTTTGTTAATTTGTATTTGCAGACATGTCAGCCTTTTATGTTACTCAATAAATCTTTTTTTTATTTTTTGGCTGGAGCTCCTCATGTTAGTCTCTGCATTCCAGGCTGCAACTTCTACAAACCGTGACACTTTAAAAAAAACCTGCTGTGCAAAAAAAAAAAAAAAAAAAACTAAAACCTGAGTGTCTCCATGCAGGATCTGACTCTGACAATGATTTAAAATCTGCTCTGAAACATACAAGTTTTTTAAAAATAGACGCTTGTAAGATAAAGTTTCATTCCTTAACAATAAAGCACAACCAAGTCTGAATTAAAACATGACAAGAAGCACAAGATCTGCAGATTACTTGGGTGGGAATTAAACTCTGAACATAAAACCACTGTTTACTAAGTAAACATGAATTTAGCTTTTTCAATAATTCTGAGCTTGTTTTTCTAAACTGATTTTTTTTTTAACGACGAACATCTTTATCGGAAAGCTTCTTAGATGTTCAGCAAAACTCAGTTTATTTAGTTAAAATAAGAATTTATCGCCCAAGTTCTGCACCGTGCTTCTGCTGCACGTCCCATAAAGATTTAAATGCTTCTGATTAATTGATCTGCAGCAGCTCCTTGGTGAGAGGGCAGCTCGTGTGCTCTCTGTATTATTCAGGTTGCTTTAAAAGCATGTCAACTCAATTACAGGAGTTTTACTAGAAATATATCGTGTCGTGTCCCACGATCTCAGGAGAAACATCTCAGCTCAGCTGCAGGAAAAACCTCTCATCCCGGATTCAGCTGGAGAAGTGGAAGACTGTCGGTGGTTTGCTGGATCTAAGATGAAACTTTTCAGGGCTGTCACTTTGGATCACTGAAAGTTTCAGTTCTGTAGCAACGTTTCATCTCAGGGTTTATGTAATAATTTCTATCTCTTATTTAATTTTAACACATCAGGCCCACAGTAGCTTTCATTTTGGAGAAGACTCCACATTTAAAGGAGAAAAATCCAATCACATTTCATTATAAAGGTATTTAAAATATGCATTGATCTATTTTTTCAAAATTTGCCCGAAATTCATAGTTTAAATTTGCTTCACAAGAAAACAAGCATTCCTATTTATCGTTTATACGTTTTAATTTATGTGAACTACAACTTTATGTTAATGCCATAATTTCTTCTTTGAACCAGGACCCCAAGACAGCTTTAGTAACTTCAAAATAAAGTGTTTATTTATCTAGTTGTTTCATCTGAATCAGGAGTTCCTAACTTTTTTTGATTAATATTGGCAAAATTTGCAACCCTAAATGTTTTTGCTTTGACAACACAAATATTGCTAAAACTGTATAAAAAAAATTGAGAACTTAATAAAAACACAGATCGTTTAAACATATTTTATGTATATATTCTGTTTTCATCTTTTGTAGCAACTAGTAAAAAAAATGCCTGTTGATATTAATAAGAAATTTAGTTTGATTTCTGAAAATCATCTCATGAGCCCAAACTTGGTCAGTTGCAGGGTCATTCAACTGGTGGCCCATGGGCCACTTCCAGCCTGTGGGTGACTTCAGTCCAGCCAACCAGAGTTCATCAATTTTTTTTTAATTTTAATTTTATTTTTTGTGGGATTTCTGGGTTTGGGTTATTGCAACTAAGATTCACTGCAACAAAACAAATTTAAAAGGTAACAGATCATTGTAATACTGTACTGTATTTGTTTTACGGGGGAGTGGTGGCGCAATGGTTAGAGACAGCCTGTGATCGGAAGATCGCCGGTTCAAGCCCCAGTAGCGACAACATCAAAAAATGTGGGTAGAAAAAGGTGAAACACCCACACCTGCCTCTTCATTCGCCCCACCCTGGGCCCCCCGAGCAAGGCCCTTAACCCCCACCATCTGCTCCCTAATGGGTCTCTTTTGAAAATGAGTTCTTGTGGCTCAATGAGACTACCTGGATAAATAAAGGGTAAATGAAAAAAGAATTGCTGGATGTGCGGTCCCTGAGCTGCTGGCTTTCAGTAACTGAGCAGTCTTGTTGAATAGCCCTGGTCTCTTGTGACCCACAGTTGGTTCCTGACCCGAGCTTTAGGAACCCCTAATGTGAAAACACTGGTAATGCCCTGCAGACATGACTCAGCAACACCTCACGTCCTGACATGCTGGTGTAACTCATTTTTGCATGTCAGTTGTTATTTTGTCTTGATTCAACATCTCTGCACGCTTTGCTGTTGGCCATGGTGTCAAACTTTAGCTAAAAGGTGGCCAAGTTTGAAAAACTGGTCCAATTTCGGTCGAAAGATTAACTCACGTCTGATACTCTGCAGCTTTTCTTGGCCACAGTTTCTTCAACAAGAGTCGCCATACTGATCAGTCTAATTTGACTTTTCCATATTCAACAAAAGAATATTGAAAAACCCAACCTTTTTTTTTTTTGGCTTCTAAGTTGGTCATGTGACGTCTGCACTAAATGAAGTATGCTCAGCTTTAAAGCAAAATGAGAAGCGATAAAAATATCTTGCATGTAAAATATCATCTTGGGGGCCAGATAAAATGTTGAATTTAAACACCTGCACGGGAGCTCTCCTTTGATAGAAAGTATGTCCATGTCTAAAAACCACACCGATGATCAAAAGTACAAATGATGAGGTCATAATCTTCGTTTCTAAATTTTAGCAGAATCATAAATTTGGAGGCAGCTGTTGAAGTGGGAGCAGCGTGGACAACAAGATAATGCAGTTTTTCAAGCTGTGCACACAAAAACAGGCCCCGATTGTCAACTTGAATGTAACAAGAAGAATTTTAATGTCATGCAAAGTATGCTAATTCATTTTAATTATGTACATTTTCAGGTTGAATGAATCAATTCAGTGAGATAAAAAGTAAAATACTGAATTTTTTTTTACGCCCAGTGAAATGCAAGTGCTTCCCAACACTAGTCCCTGAGGAACACCATCCTGTATGTTTCAGTTGTTTCCTGCTCCAACATGCCTCAGTGATTTATTTACTTCCTGAAGTTCTGCAGAAGCCTGTTATTTACTCAAATCAGGTGCCTCGAAGCAGGGGAAACAAATAAAACATGCAGGATGGCGTTCCTCAAGGACCTGGGTTGGGAACCACTACGTTTAGATTTTATACAGTTGATCATATTTGTGTTAAAGCTGATCAGTGCCAACAGCTCAGACCAGGTGAGCACAGTTCAGACAAACTCTTTTTATCAATTACTGTAATTTCTTATTTCTGTTTCCTGAAATGGATGCTGCCAAACTTTTTTCATTTATCCCACAAAATGAAAGTGGCAGAAATTTCTAACCCAAATGCTGCTGATTTGAATGCTTCAGCATTCAAAGATTAATAATTGGTGAATTAGGACAAGATTTAATCAATGCATTGATGACAGCTCTCTCAATGATGCCATCTGAATTTTTCTTTTAATTGAGATTTTTCATGCTGCTACAGAAAAAATGAGACAAAATGAGAACAATGAAACCAACTCGTTGTGATGACTTGAACAAAATCACATCAGTGCATTGTGTTAGATAATTTTATCTTCAGATACTTTATTAATGTTTCTGTTGACAGTTTCAGCCAAAAAACAAACAATGAAATTGAAAATCATATCATGGAAGACCAGAGTTTAACTGGGAAAATGTTTTAAGGAAGTGAAGTGAAGTGGGGGGAGTTAAAAAAAAAATCAGCAACAAGTTCCTTCACAGATTTTAAAGCAACTCGAACAACGACGTCTGGCTGCAGGTTGGGGATCTAATGCAAAGTTAGAGCGAGGGGAGGAACGGGACTAAGAAGATTGGGATTTTAAATATCGTGGAGAGTCGAGGGGGGTCACAGATTTTTGCTTTTCAGGCACGGCATAAACAAGGATGAGGGCAGAAGTGGTGAATCAGGATGAGCTGAGGGGGTAATCTGAGGGTAAACTGGTGGAGGAGACGTCAAGGTTCACAAATGAGCAGTTTAAAGAAGAGGAGCTACTGTGTGCTGACAGTGCACAGTATCATTCTTTCTTAACCGGGAGGGGGGACTCTTCTGGGAAAGGGAGGTGACCGGCGCATGCACCTGGTATGTGTCGCCACTCAGGTGAAAATGGGTGAGGTCTCAGCAGAGAGGAGAGAAAGAAAGGCAGGCAGAGAAACCAAAAATATGCAAAAGGAGAGGAAGGAAAGTCACACAATGGGCTCTCTGCAGAGGACGATTTCCAGCTCTCCGCGGTAGAGCTTCCCCCCATCGGACAGGCTCATGATGCTCTCCTTGTAGCCCATCAGGTTGTTCACATCCAGCTCCTGAACACAACAAAGACACATGTGAGGGGCTTTTTATGACTGATGCTGTTCGGACTGTTCAGAAGCTCGAGCTTGACCTTTAATTGGGATTTGATACCTCACTGTTGCTGTTGATGCAAAGAAATGCCTTCATTTCTAACCCATTAAAGAAGTTCAGGTGGAGCTCGTCTGTTCTGGTTTGTGTAATCAGATGAAAAGTTACCCCAAAATAACACAGACGATCAAAAAGTACCTAAAATCCGAGTACTGATGCAAGGTTTAGTGTTTTATCTACACACATCAAGGTTTTTAGAAGCTGTGCAGCCAAACAAGCATTTTATTTTTTTAAGTAGCACCAATTTTATCCAGCCACAAATACCTAAACATGGTACAGACGCATAATGTGAAATGAGCACAAAGGGACTTTTTTTATTGCTTCATGTCACTGACAATCCCATCAATTCAAATTCAACACTAAAGTTGTTCTGAACTCAACATGTGCACTTTTTCTTTGATAAAAATCACCCACATCAGGAAACTGTTGGCCAGATTTAAAAAATATATATTATTATTATTAATTTTTGCTGGATTACAGCAAAAATATCTTGTTTAAATGCTTCAAAACTGTGAATTCAAAAGTGACAAAAAACAAAACAAAACCTGAATTACTGTCAGAATAATTAATTAAAGTTTGCAGTAAAGAGCAAGAGCAACCAGCTGATATGGTTCAAGACAGCTACAGTAGATGGAAGCAGCAGCTCAGTATTTAAAACACAATTTGAACTATGATCTTCCTTTTCTTTACTGCTCGCTTGAAACATAATCTGATTCTCCATAGTTTTTTTTTCTTCTTCTAAAATTTAGCTTTTATTTGTTAAAAAGTTTCCCCACAGGTAAAAATCTACATCAGACATCAAAGTCCATGCTCAGTAATCCAGGTAAAAATCCAACACTGTTCAGTCAGGTCATCTGGACGGTTTCTTATGCTGAGATGTTTCGTCCTTCATCCAAAGGACTTCTTCAGTCTGAGGAACCACAACAAACTGAGTCCCACAAACAGCACACTCCCATAGTGGGGAAAAAAAACACAACAGTTTGCTGGTTATGTTTTTTCCCACTATGGGAGTGTGCTGCTTGTGGGACTCAGTTTGTTGGTGGCTCCTTAGATTGAAGAAGTCCTTTGGATGAAGACCGAAACATATCAGCAAAGAAAGAAAAGTCAGAACATTTTTTTAATATATCAGTTCTTAATGTGAAAAACAAATGTCCCAGGTTGCTGCAGTGGGTGAAGACAAGGAGATACGGATGATGATGCTCATTAAAATGGATGCACCAGATTGATGAAGTCAATCAAAAACAGATTAATTACTTTATTTATTCACAGTTTATCAGAACGCAACACTAAAGTTTAATCACAGGGAATTCCTACTGTAATATTTATACTGAATAAAGAGGAGGCCACATTTGTCTTCAACAAAATGTATTCCAAAAATAAACTAAACCTAACGAACATCAAAGCTCATGCTCAGTAGTCTAGGTTAAAAAAAAAATCCAACAAAGTTCAGTCAGGTCATCTGGATGGTTTCTTTTTTTGTTGAGACGTTTCGTCCTTCATCCAAAGGACTTCATCAGTCCAAGGAGCCACAACAAACTGAGTCCCACATGCAGCACACCCACATAGTGCACCAACCAGTGTGCTGGTGATAAGATGGTTTCTGGGGCCCGCTCTCTCCCCCGTCGACTCCTTTGAGGCAGCCATAGCCAAAGTGATTCCAAACATCAAAGTTCATGCTCAATGGCTGCCTCAGAGGAGTCGACGGAGGAGAGGGCGGGCCCCAGAAATCATCTTATCGCCAGCATACTGGTTGGTCAACTATGTGAGTTGTGCTGAATGTGGGACTCAGTTTGTTGTAGCTCCGCGGACTGATGACGTCCTTTGGCTGAAGGACGAAACATCTCAACAAAAATAATCAACCATCCAGATGAGCTGACTGAACTTTGTTGGATGAACCTAACAAAATCAGCAAAGATCAATGATTCAACCTAACACAAACGAACGCTTTGTTTCGGCTGCTCCCTTCTTCAGGGGTCGACACAGTGAGCCAACTCGCATGACAGATTTGGTGATTGTTGTACGTTGGGTGCTCTCCCTGATGCAACCTGGGCTCAAATCCACAACCTCAGTATTACAATACCATGTCACTGACCACTGAGCTACCAGAGGCGTAACACAAACAACCACTAAGGATTTTATTTTGAAAGTGGATATTCTTGAGAAACTACTGGAAATAGGTCAGTAACAGTAACGTCCATGGAAGAGCTCAACAGTTTTGATGTATCGATTCGCATTTATGCTCAGATCTACTGAGAGTGCAGATAAAACTGTAAGTTAGGCTGAAACTGTGAACGTATTGGTCTAGAACAGGGGTCTGCAACCTGCGGCTCTGGAGCCACATGTGGCTCTTTGGTTCCTCCACAGCGGCTCTTTCAAGCTTTGACTAAAACTAACATAAAACGGAAGTTTATTGGTTGTTAAACAAACAACTAATTTTAGTTGTTTTCATGTCATTTCTTTGGCAAATACTCTAACTTTTTCATTATTTCTATACTCAATTGTTTTCTTTCCAGAATTAAAAAAAAATACATAGGTCTGCATAGCTTGTAGTTTGTTTTGTTTTTTTAATTTAAAAACTTTCCCCACCTCTTTGTAAGTATCTGGTCTTTTCATTTGTCTCAAAATGTAATAGTATCAATAAATATAAAAAATAATTAGATATTTTAGCTTTATAATTTCACCCCTACTGGCCACAAAAGTCTCCTCCAACAAACTTGAAGTGGCCCATGGGCCACCAGTTGATAACTGTTGTAGCAGGTGGTTACGGCTCTGGACACATTGAAGTTAGTGCATGAAGGTGTAAAAATGGCTCTTTTGATCATAAAGTTTGCAGAGCCCTGGTCTAGAAGATGTTTTGCGAGTTTGAAGGTCTAGCTCTGTCTTTATGGTGCGCCATCGTTCTGCTCAATCCCTGATGTTTTTTTTTTGAACAGCTGTCTCACTCGTTCCGTTTTCTTTCCAGTTCAGCTGCAGACTCACTCTATCTCCGTCTAAATGTCTTCTCCGAGGTTCTGCGCTTGTCCGATTCCACCATGTTTGTTACCAACGCAGACTACAACCAGCCTAATGTACAATAGGTCAACCACAGGACTCAATTCTCAAATTAATCGGATTCAGCAAGGTGCTTTGCGATGAGTGCTTACGAACATTTAGAATTGCCTGTGAATGTACCTGAAAAACTACTGGAATAATTAGGTTCAAGCGACACCATCTGATACAGTTCAGGACAACATTTTTATTTTTGATTTCATATTTTGCAGTGCGCACCCATATTGAAAACCTGGTTGTATACGATTATGGTTTCCTAACAAATCATGCATACATTTTAATAGTTCCTTTTCTTTTTTTTTTTTTTGTCACCTGAACTGCTGCATTTAGTCTATACAAGGACCATAATAAACAAACGTGGCTCATATTCACGACGTTGTTCTCCTCCTCATGTTGTTTTCTGAATGGCGCCGAAGCCTGACTTGTGTTCGGCTCCTTTAAGCACATCCTGGACCGAGATGATAAACAGCTAATGAGCTTGGATTTGCTGCTCGTATCAGTAAAGCTTTTGAGCTTCTGCAGAACTGAGAATCACAGCAGTCAAATGCGCAAAACACACTCAGCGCGTTCGGAAATACAGGCACACGCTGCAGCGATGGAGCGCCGTGTTTAAAATAGCTTTAAGTCTATTAGGAGCAGAAATGATGGCAGAGAAATTGCATTAAAGCCCAGAAGTCTAAACTAATGTTCGAACCTGCACAGATTGCCGAGTGCTGCACAGACACAGTAAGATACACAAAACCCTTTAGAGGGATGTCAGACGTCCTATCCAGCGCTCACCTTCTTGTTGGTCTGGTAAAGGTCTCGTAGCAGAGCCTCCAGCTCTTGCTCATCGATGTAGCCGTTCTCGTCCTGGAACGAGTCAAAAATAAACAACAAAAATATTAGTTTTGACTTTAAAGCTTCAGGATGGCCTGAAAGGAAAGCCATGGCAACCACACGCTGGTGTCTGCCTCTCCCTTACAACACTCTAAAGGAAGACAGACAGAAACAGACTAAAAAGTAAGCCTCAAACAAACAGTCGCTGTGCGAAAACTGCAAGTCACATTTTAAGACTCTGATTGAGATTTTATTTATGGTTCTGCTGTGTTTTTTGTTTGATTTATGACAAGTTGAAGAGACCCTTCCAGTTTTGAAGTGATTTCTTTTAAAGTAAAATGCGACGTCTGTGGAAGCTTGGCAGCGCGCTCTCTGCATTTCTGTTGCGATGCGAGAGAAAACTGTAAAAGTCTAAGTGAAAGGAGGCAAATATGCTGATGTATTGATGTGTAATTTGAATATCTACAAAAAAATGGGTGAAAGAAGGCCTGGTTTGCTAAATTTCAAAGTGTTTAACAGCTCGACTGACATCAGCTGCCGTTCTGTGAAAAAAAAAAAATCTGTAAAACTCATCAAACATAAATTGGAATTGTGTAAAAACCATTAAAGATATCTATTTCTTGTGACCCATTTAAACTTTGAATTACGTTTCTTGTGAATGTCTGATCAGTTTTCTTACATGAATCACCAAAGTCCTATGATATGTGAATGTTATCTATGTTGCACTATAACCAAAAGTCATGGCATACTAGTCCCAAGGGAAGCGCATGCTTTGGTGTACAATTTTTTTTCTTTGATATTTAGGTATGAAAACTAACAAAAACAACTGTGCAGACTGTTAATAATGGTGTTTAAATACATGAGCACCGGCCTCTTGTCCTCTACGCACAACAAGGTCAAGGACCTTTAATTTAGATGTCTCCTTTGGTTGACAGGTCTACAGAAGTCCTTTGGTGGAAGAAATAAGGATTATGTGGCACCAGTAAGACTGTTTGCTCATACTTTTGGTCATTATTTAAAACATCTTGACTGTTTTTCTTACACTCAAGTGTTTCAATGCTGCTAGCACTTCCTTACAGACAAAATGTGTCTTGCACAAATGTACAAAAGTGCAGTTCTTGTATGGCAGATTTGCCACAACAGTCCTGTTGAGGAATACGATGAAAACAGTGAGGCATAATTCTTCTGAACTTCCCAGGATCTAATTTGACTAAACATTTGCAAGATCCGCCGCATCAAGCCGGATCGATGAGGACCAGCTGTCAGCGCTGCCAGACACCAAAACTGACGTCCCTCACCCACATCCTGACAAACAAAGGAGGTCCATTAACTGGGGTTCTAATTTTGTTTATGACTGCTGCTATTCAGAGTTTTGTCACAGTAGTTATGAATGTGTGGGCCAGAAATATCTGAAAAATAAATTTCATTCACAATAAGTGAAAGGGGTGAGCTGTAAAGTCAGTTTACAGCCTCTTTGCTAATTACTGAGTTATGTCAGTGTTGTTTATAGAGTTTCAGGCCAATAGATAAGTCCAAGTTACTGGAAATTTGCCTTTGGCAAATGGCATCAGACCACGATCTGTTCATCTGGGCTCCGTCTCAAGATGACTTCAGAGCTGCGAGTCTTGCCAGTCCCTCTCTCTCTTTTTTTTAATTTGAGAGATGTTCTTTGATGTTAACGCAGCTAGACTGAAATGTCCCAGATCCGGGGAGTAAAATGAGAATTATATGTAGTTTCCCTTTAAGGATGAAAGACCTGGCGCTCTGCAGAGTTATGGGAAAGTGCCGTCCCATTAAGCATCAGTCTGTCAAAGCTGTGAGCCATTTTGGATTTCAGATCTTTTCAAATCTGTGTGCAGTTTGAAGCTGCGGCACATTGAGCCAAGTTAAGAGTTCAGCTGACCGGCACAGCTTTGTCCTTTGGACAACAACTCACATACAGTCAGAGGTGCACTTGTTTTTTTTTTTTTTTTTTTTTTTGTTACTGAGAAAAAGGAATAGATATCATCCGCCGTAGTTCATGCCAGAGTTTTAGACCAAGATCTCATGGATCAAGATTGGAAAATAACATTTTGCACAATTTCACACTCAGAATACAGTACATGTATGTGTTGAGGATGACTCTCAGCTACGACCACATCAGATTTGACTTCAGCAGCTGTGAAATTAGTGGAGTGTGGGAGCCATCTTGATTTGGGTTGACTGATATTTTGCCAACAGACAAACAGGCTTGAGTTCAACTGACTCCTAAAGACCTCATGAGATGAAGAGTATTTGGAGTGCCTCTTGTTGTCAGTATCTGTTTATTTTGGTAAATTTTTGGTCGTTTTAGTGCTTCTTAGAAGGTTTATCACCTTGTAGGTAAAACAACTTTGAGATTCTGTGAGCCTCAGTCCAACCTTCCTCCATATAAATCCTGTTTCTCAGTCTGGCCACACCCACTCTCACCTGAGCGCTCTTTCAATTAACTCAGCTGTTCCTTATTTCCTCCTTTGTCTTTACCCATATAACCCCTCAGCGGTTGTCTTGATCAGTGGAGCATTATGCTTTTTTATTTTTATTTGATTTTATTTTGTACTGTATTTTACATGCTGTATTTTGCGGTCCTCTGTGCCTGTTTGTGACTCTTCCTCACCTTCGCCAGCATTTTGTTTCCTTTGCTACAGTAAAGTTTAGTTTGTTTTTGCTGGAGCTGACATAGTGACAGTTGTAAAAAATTTTTTTCATTTTTTCATTTAACCTTTATTTATCCAGGTTAGTCTCATTGAGCCACGAGAACTCATTTTCAAGAGAGACCTGTAAATGACTGTCAATGACACCACACTATATATACAGTATACATTTTTATTTTTATTTTTGGCACAGTATCTCTAAAATCGACTGAGATATAGACAAGTTTGTTGACTGGGGTGACCATCTTGAATAGTTTGACTCCAAATCAGTGGTAAAGGTGCATGTGTGGCAGACACACATGTACATATTTCACGTCAGAATGTGCTCTTATTGTGAAAGGGACAGAATATAATGAGAACAGTTGTATTTCAGTTGTATTTCAGTTGTTCTCCTGAGCTTGATGTGGGAAGACGTTGAGAATAAATCGAGACTCAAGGTATTTTTTGTCTCTTTCTGCCGACTCCCACACATCCACTAATTAGTTTCTATGACTATGGCGTTGAACATCAGCAGTTTTTTTTTTCAAGTTTATGCTTAAATTTAAAATTAAGATAAATTACTTTCAATATTCAAATAACACAAGCTCATTTTAATTTAACTTTGAACAGCACTTTAGTTGTTTTACTATGTTTTTGACATCTTAAATTTGAAGCTTTAACTATTCTATTTACTCCCAGCTGCTGACTCAGCATCAGAAGGTGTGAAATAAATCTGTTTGCAGGTTTTACAACACCTACAGGGAAATATGAAAAGCATCTCCGACAACAAGCGTCGCTGCTGTGTCACACCAGACTGAATTATTCATCTTTGCAAACAGAAACTGAGTCAGCCTTCTTCCAGCTGCATCGATCGTGGGGCATCCCTCCGGCTCACACGGCTCGTAACGCATCACAACCAGTAAAAATGGTTTAGCAGGTGTGCAGCGCTGTTCACCTTAGTTGCATCATCTCCCTCCCCGCACATTAGTCCCCACAGACTCACTGCTGCTGTGAAAAATATGGCCATTAACCAACCACTCCTCCACCACCCTGAGCTGTTTACAAAGGGACAGGTGTGCCCAGCCCGACTCATTTCCCTACAGACGAGGAGTGTCAGAACCAAAAATTTACATAGTCATTATTTTAACAAAATCAGCTCCAAAACAAACAACACGCAGACAACCAGAGCGCTTCGCTCCAGCTGGAATAGCTTTTCGAACTTTTGAACGAGACGAATCTTTGCATCGACACAAGCTCCTCACATCTGAGCTAAACCTAAAGTGTTTTCTCTGCAGAGAATCACGGCAGATCTTTTTAAAAATACAAACAAAATAAGGACAGTTGAGCACTATTGTTAGCTTTTCTGAAAGAAAAACTAATAAAACCCAGCACTCCGTGAAAAAAAAATCTATAACCTAATGGGAAATCAAAGCTTCACGAGCTCAGCTGTTAATTATTTTCCGACTACTTTAAATTGAATCTCACCTACCTTGTCATAGTAGTTAAAGATGGAATTGAACTGCTCAGACGTCAGCTTGACACCCTGTGAAACAACAAAAACGAGTAATTTAATTAACTCAATTTATGACGAGTCAGCAGATGAAACCGTGTCGAACTCATCTGCAAAATGAAATAAATACAATTAGAAATAAGTAGTTCACAAAAGGGTTGTAATTATGAGGGAGTTCTGTTTAAATTACGTTTATTTTACGGTCTACATACGTCTAAAATCTTTCACTTGTCCCACCGGTAACTTCGGACCCTCTGAAGGTAATTTTATAAAACTTCTAACACAAATGCATCACTACTACACAAGTGTTGTAACTTTTCATCACCCCAGCTCCGAGGTCAAGGTCACAAATCAAGATCAGATATCACAATAGCTCTTTGCTTGTCCAGGCCATTGTTATTCATTCAACCTTTATTTATACAGGTTAGTCTCATTGAGTCACCAGGACTCATTTACAAAGGCCACAGATGATATACAGACAACAATAGGCAATCATATTAAAGCATTTAAAATGAAAAGTAAATAAAAGAACTGATATAAAACGAAACTAAAACAAGCTATGAAACAGGGTAAAATACTTTAAACAGGAACATACTGTATATTCATTGATTTTCGAATTGAACTTAACAGTTGTTTAAAATCACTTAGAGATCAAGGTTGACAACTTCAGATCTATTTGCAAGTTATTCCAGGTTACAGGAATATAGTAAGAGATGGCCCTTTTGCCAAATTCAGTCTGAGGGCACACTGCAGGTAATTATGTCCTGAGAGTGCACGCTGTGGCTGCACTCACGTAGTGACATGCAGGAAGGCAGCAAACCAAGAAGTGATTTAAAGATGAAAAGTGAGAGAGTCTGCATGAAGACATTGATGTCCAGTTGACCAGTAAATGCAGGGTGCAGTGGTGAGTATGAAACAGACAGTTATGAATCTTAGTGCACATGATGGACAGTGTCCAACATTTGCAGGGTGCTTGTTGGAGCGTTCATGTAAATAATGTCACCGTAGTCAATGGCGTGAAGGAAAGTCGCAGTTACAAGGTGTTTCCTAGGATTCAGAGTTAAACAGGATCTTTTTCTGAAAAAGAAACCCAATTTACCTTTCAGTTTCTTTACCAAGTTTTTGATGTGAGACTTAAAAGAGAAGTGAACCAACCAAGATTCCCAAGTATTTGTAAGTGTTAAACTCAATAGGAACACCGTTTGTAGATAAAATAGAAGGAAGGACTGCTGGTACAGACTTCCTGTTAGAAAACCACATCCCTTTGGTTTTATCAGCATTTAGCACCAGTTTGAGATAGAACAAACCTGACTGGGTGATACTGAATGCAGACTGTAGAAGCTGGAAATCCTTAGCAACTGTTTTATAGCTCGACAATAAACAACTGTGTCGTCAGCATAGAAATGTAAGGATGCATCAGGAATGGTTTGACCTACATTATTTATGTAGATTGTGAGGCATTATACTGTAGATTGCTGTATAATAATTTGTCAATGAGTGTTTATTGTACTATATGTGGTCTTTTTTATGTGTTTCTGTTCCAATATGTGAATTCTGGAGGTTGTTTTTTTTTTAGAGAGTGTCTAAAATTAGATAATTACACACTTATGTTGCATTCAGTATTAATATCATACCTGGAACTTGAGAAGGAAATTCTCCTGGACTGGAAGAAGCCTGTGGAAACAAAGTACTTCATTAGCTGACCCACTGGCTGTTAAATTATTCAAATCTGCAGACAATGAATGAGCATTAGGAGGAAGGAGTGTTTCAACATTTATTATTGTGAGCAGGAGAAAGGGAGAGCGCACGTTACCTCGCCATCTCTGAGAGACCCAGCTTCCCGTCTCCATTCAGATCAAACATCTTCAGCTACGCAGCAGAACACAGATGAAAAGGATAAGAGTTTGAGTGTTTAATATTAAGTCAACAGTGAAAGCAAAGTGTTTTCTTAAGATTGAATGGGCCTGCAGTGTGTTCTGTTTTTATTATAGATCCAGGTTGTTTCAGGGTAGGAAAAAAAAAAAAAAACCTCTAAATTTTTTAATCTTCCAAGAATTGTGATTGAATGTTTACAAGTTAACACATTTAAAAAGGAGCACCCAGATGTTACTTGAAAATGACTTAAAGTGACAGTGAGTGCTGACAGCCTTGATCACACCTATTCATTGTAAAAACCGTTAGTAATGTCTCCTAAAGATGTCCACTTTGCTCTAATTGTTTTGCTTCTGCAGTCTCATCACTTCATTCCAAAATATTGACTTTAGTATAATGTATGGATCCATTAAATTGGGTCCATCAATGACAAACAGCTGATTTGTTGCCAAGTGAAAACTACAGTTTTCATTAGAATGAAGCAGCATGGCTTCATGACTAGAACCTGCTGTCTTATTTCAAATATATATACTGTATATAT
>JARVLU010000002.1:9536978-9553697 GCA_031762415.1 Simpsonichthys santanae | reverse complement strand
AAAATGGGGAAATTTCCTGTTGCAGCCTCATTGAATTCTGACTGTTTTATGAACAGAGAGCCGTATGGCCACATTAAAAAAAAAAAACAAAAAAAAAAAACAACACATTTTACCATTTTCCTTTCCCCTCACTGCACTTATTGCAGGCTGTGCACACTATTTTGCTGCAAACCTCCACCCAGATCCTACTTGCTTTGTTTTGTTCACAGCTGTGGCTGAGTGGATAGACCTGCCATTGGTGTATGAAATGTGATAAAGCTCTGATTATTCTTTGTAAAGATATAATAGAGTGCTGTATGAATGGGTAAATGAGGTCACAGATTGTAGTGTAAAGCACTTTGAGTATCTTGATAAGATAGAAAGGTGCTTTATACTGTATTTTCCAGCGTTTAGGTCGCTTCGGGTATAAGTTGCTTTTATCATGCGCCACTGCTGACCCGTCACATTTATTATGCATTTATTTAATGATCAAAACAGCTTCATTTTGTCTAGGCGGCGCAGTGCCATCTATCCATCCATCCATCTATCCATCGCGGCCGGAACCGCTAGCTCTCCAGCCTTCCTTCGCCTGCACTAGCCAAGTGAAGCAAGTGCGCATGGAAGGACTCGCTGTTGCAGTTTTTAGACATTTAAAGCATCAGTCAAAAACTGTTATGAATATGGAAAAAAAAAACTTATATAAGTCGCTTTGGTGTATAAGTTGCAGGACTGACAAATCTATGCAAAATAACCCCCATGCAACTTATACACGGGAAAATATGGTAAGAACATTTTCCATTTACCATTCCCACTTGGGCAACTTTCATCCACATTTACGGTTTAATCTACTGGAGTTTTTGAAGTGAAGACAGGCAGATTAGACCTGGACATGATTCCTGCAGGCGTCAGCTGCTCGATGAGTTGGAGACTCCTCCGATGACTGACTATTTTTAAGACAAATTGTTTGATCTTTAATTATTTCAGCTTCTGTGACAAAGTAAGGAAATCTAGAACCTTGGCAGACATTTCAAGATATTTTAGAGGCTTGTTTTTGATCTTTTTTTACAAGGTGTATTAAAATACCATTTAAATGTTCTGAAACACTTTTTACCAAGTTACTACTTTGGCAGTTGTGATTGTTACCTAAAAAAAAAGATAATAAAAAAATCAAGCCATCAAAGTACTTTTTGAGTTCAGCTATGCATATTTGTGTCAGTACTTGATGTTATTACTTCTCAAGCGGGAATTCAGAATGCAGAAAACTTTATGACCTTAGTAATCTGTTTTTTATTGGGTTCTTTTGTAGTATTTTGCACTTAATGTTGGGTTTACTCCTCATTTATTTTGGTTCTCATGTTTATTTTCTGTTTTGTATTTAGTTTTGTTCCCTGTACCACTGGTTCATTTACAGTTCATGTACTTAAACCTTGCTTGCCTTCGCTCCCTTGTTCTGCCCCCCCCCCCCCCACATCTGTTCCTTGTTGCCATTTTGCCCAGGTGTCTCCTCTCTATTCACCAGCCCCAGTCTTTTTCTGCTTCACAGTCTTCATCATACCTGCAGTCTGTCATTGTGTGTGCTTCTTGTCTTTGTTAGTTTCCTCTTTTTGCCGCCATATCAGCCTTAATGTTTCGTGCAAGGTTCCTCGTGCTCATCTGCATTCCTGGGTTCACCCTCCACAATCCGTGACAGTTATTTGTTGCCTAAACTTGTCTGTTCCTTTTCTTTTTGCTGTGTGAGATTAACAGACAAATCTGCGGCTGATTTAATCTTTCAACACTGCCGTGGAGAAACTATTACTTCATGTTTGAGCATCAATGAGACTGCTTCAGAAAATCAGGTCAGCTCGGCTTCGGGGGGGACTCCCAAGAAGCAGATGTTTGTGCATCTGGGCTGCGAGAAGACAACCTGCAGGAAATGGTCGCCACTCAGCCGCACAGCGCTGCTGCCACCAACGCTGAAGCCCGGCAGAGATGTTTTATATAAGGCAGAGTGATGCATTAATGCATTCATGTTTTGCCATTCGTGGAGATTTTATTGCGTAACTGACTTTGCTAGAACGGTTTTCTCCTGCACTTTCACATCACCAGAAGACTACAGTAGTGTTTTCTTGCTTCAGTGAGCACAAAAATTTGAAGTCCTACTGCTTTTAAAAGAACCATGTTTGTGCAAGAGGTGCAACTCTTGTGTGTCTTACTATGGTCTGTGTGTACTCGTGCAGCTTCTGCTCGTCGTAGTGTCTGTTGGCCTTCTCCAGCAGGTCTGACAGAAAGCCCTGAAGACATGGCACACACAGATTAAAGGACAAATAAGAGACGATCTGTTGGATTATCACAACTGGGATTAAACGTGACCCACCAAATTTAAAACTTGCTTTTAATGCAGCTGCAGGAAATAACAAGCGATACGTCGACGCCGCCCGTCGCTGACAGATTTCAACAGGGAATGCATGTTAACACTAATGTTATTGGTGCAAGATGTTCAAGTGGGTTTTGTGCAGAAGAACAGAGGGAGTTTTGTCTTTTTCTTGTCCGAGGCAGCACAAAGCGACGGATCCTGGAAAGTGGAGGAAGCCATTTCATCCACCACCAAAATGGAAGTTGCTTATTTTTCATTGTTCAGCTCACAAAATGGAGGAACAGATGGAGTTTATTGCCAATTCCTCCTCTTCACTGCCCAACGAAGGACAAATATAAGAAAAAGCACCTTATTATAAAGGCCTAACATTCCATGAAAGAATTGTTATTGCTCTCTAAACTAGGATTATTTTTTGTAGAGGGACAGAGTTAGAGCTGTTTTGGTCAACGCTCGTAAATTGTGTAACCGTGAGATTTTTTTAAAACTCTTGGAGTCTGTGGTTTTAATGATTCTGAGCTACTACTCCATCATTCTTTAACTCATTCTCTGTAAATTTGAAAGTTCTGGCCCTTTTCAGTTGTCTGTGGTGGTGGCCATCTTAAATCAGATTAACTTCAAATGTTTTTGCTTGTAAATGTTCATATAATAATTCGTGACTGAGTTTTAAAAAAATCTGTTCAGTAGTTCATAAAATATTGAGCTAACACGACAAACACATGATGTCTTCAATAAATATGCGTTAAAACCAGCATTTAGGTTAATAAAGGAAACAAAGTGGAAATGAAATGAATGAACTCTTAAAACTGATAAAACGTGACAATAGAAGCAGAAGTTTTAAATTTGATGTGATTCTTTTCGTGTTGGCGCATGCATCCGTGCACGATATTGTACCACTTATGTGCCACTTGATTCCATATTTTCCATGTCTGCTCTCTGTAACGTAGCGGGACGCTCACGTCTGGCGCCAGAGATCTCATCTGCATTTTCCCAAAGCGCTCAAAAAGCCACACCTGAGTAACTCATCTGCACCTGGTCAGCTGGAAGAAATTGGATTCTCAGAACAAACCAAGCAGCAGAATCTGCAAATGTTGACCCCGATAACGCACGGCTCCCCGGAGGGAAGGACGTCCTTTCATGGAGTTTCATTAAACGTTTCACAATGAACAGCTTTGAAGTGAGCGGTGATGCTTATTGCATTTGAATCCTCACCTGACCAGAACAAAGAACAGTTGTGGTCATTGGGGAATTTCCTTTGGAGCAGCCACAAAATCTCACTGACAAACCTTTTATACTGCTCTGGACTCTTTGTTACATTTGCATTTTCTTGTGTATCGTCAATTCACTTGTCCATAATATTAGTGGGAGTACTTAGTATAGCATTACTGAGATCCTTTTCCACTACTAAATTATTCTGTACATTTATGGCATCTTTCTCATTCTGCAATTTTTCTTCTAGTTCAACAAATCATAAATCAAAATGTTCAGCTCTTTCAGGACAATCCCACTATGACTTTTGGTATTGGTGCATCTTTAGCTTTTTGAAACATTTTTAGCCTTTTTTGCCATTTTTTTTGTCATAGAAAATGAATTGAGCTCATTTTACATCCTTCAGATCTTTAGATCTGTTTACAAACTTTTACTGCTCCTTCCACATTTTGTTCTGCTTCAGTTTATTTCAGTGCACATTTAAACTTTTTTCAGCTACTTTCAGCTGTTTATGTGCACCTTTCAGATTCTTTCTGCTAATTGCAACGTTTTGTGTTTCTTCAAATTGAGTTCTGCTAATTTCAGCTTGTGCTCCTTTCATCTTATTTCTGCAAGTTTCAGCATATCCTGCTATTTCAGCTTATATTTAGCTGTTTATATGCTAATTTTTTTTCAGATAATTCCACTTTTTGTTTGCATTCTTTTCAACTGTTTTCAGCCTAATTCATCAAAAATGTGCTCTCTCCACTTCCTTCTTGTAGTTTAAGCTTGTTCTACATTTCAGCTTCATTTTAAGCATTTTTGTAGCTAATTGTTTTCCAATACAGTAAATTCTAGTTTTTCATGGTAATTTCTGCTACTTTCAGCCTAATCAATTTCTTTCTGCTAATTTCAGCTTGCTATTCTCCCTTCAGCTTTTTTCTGCTAGTTTCAGTTTTTTCTGCTCTTTCAGTTAGTCCTTAGCTCATCCAATGCTAATTTGAGTTTTTTCAGCTAATTCCACATTTAAAGGTCATTTCAGATCGTTCTGCTTACTTCTGGTAGTTTAAGCTTCATTCCATCTTTTCAGATAATTTGCAGCCTTTTTTTTTTGTTTGTTTGTTGTTGTTTTTTTGTTGCTAATTTTAGCATTTTTTTTTTTTTTTTTTAGATATTTTCCTAAATTCTGTGCCAATTTTGGCTTATTTAAACCTAATTCAGCAAATATGACTTCTTTCTGCTTTCTTTTGCAAACTTAGGTTAGTTCATCCATTTCAGCTACAGTTCAGCATGTTTTTTAAGCTAATTTCTGCAGTTTTTCAGTAATTTGCTCTTATCATTCAATGCCTTTTGCACCAAAAGCCAAAACAAAATCCTCGTAGCTCTTTGATGCAATTATAAATCTACTGGGCAACAAATGAAGCAATCTCTTTGAATCAACAAAAGTGTTAAAGGAGGGACAAATAATCCTTTGAAGGGTAAAAAAGGTAAAATCAAAAAAAGTTCAATACAAAAACACCTGGACTTTATTTGTTACAGAAGACGTTTCGCTCTTCATCTGAGGAGCTTTCTCAATTCTGATTTTTCAGTATGATTACTCTTAAGATGTTAAATTCTTTCAGTGAAGTTTCAGAAACTCATATACAAACAAGTTGTTGTGTTGGTTCGTGAACGCTTCAATAAAACGTATTTGATTTTTTTTTATTCATTGCTCACACTTTAATTTTCCTATTTGAAGCTCTTCCCCATGTGTTTTCCATTCAGGTTGCTTCTTCATATCTTGTTATTTTAAACATATTTCAGAGCATTCTGCTCAGTCAGTTATCGTGTTTTATGGGTTTAAAATGTCTAACTTTGATTCTTTTTGAATCATTAAACTTCATCCATCCATCCATTATTTTTTACCCGCTTCTTCCATTTTGGGTCACGGGGATCGCTGGTGCCCATGTCCAGCAATCAGTGTGCAGGGGGCAGAGTACACCCTGGACAGGTCTCCAGTCCATCACAGGGTGAATCATTAAACTTTATTTCCAAAAAAACTTTCCCTATAGAAATACATTGGGAGCTCCTCAGTTCCTTCAAGAACATTCTCAGATTACTCGCTCTGTGCTCATCCTTAGCCTTTAGCTACTTTTGCTGATTTCAGCATTTATCCTCAGTTTTGCCATTTAGCTTTTAGATACGGTTTTGCTACACTAAACTTTTAGCTACTCTTTTTATTAATTGTTAATTTTATTTACAACGTTGGTCATTTTAGCATTGAGCTACAGTTTAGCTACATTTAGCTTTAAGTTACAGTTTTACTACACAATGTTTAGCTACTTGTTCATTTTAGTTGCTTTGCTCTTTTAGGCTTTTAGCTACATTTGTGCTATTTAGCGTTTAAATACTGTTACGCCCGTTTTATCTTTCCACTACAGTTTAACTATTTTGAGCTTTTACCTACTCTTTTGCTGATTTTAGCTTCTATTTTGCTTGTTGCAATTCATTCTTCTACAAATGAAGCAAAGTCTTTCAGCACTCTCTGAGTTTGAGCAGAAAATGGAGTTTCTGTATTAAATTTTTTGTTTGTGCTTCCAAACGTTCAGCTGAACAAACATCCGATGACCTTCTTTGTCCTTGGAGAACGGTTGTGCACAGGAAACCTCACGTGCACGCTGTCCTGCTTAACCTGTCCTGAAAACTGGAGACGTTCACTTTGACTTAGTTTCATGAGATGTTTGTCTTCTTGTTTAGCTTTTGAACAACCCCCCACCCCCCAAAAAAAGGATAACATGTTGCTTTTTTCACACCATAAGTCAAAGATTAAAAAGTAGTTATGCTTTAAGACACAAAAATGTGAAAGCTTGTCGTTGTGTCTTTGTTTTTTTTTTTGTTTTTATTGATTAAAACAAAACATGCACATGAAGCGTTTAACATGAAGACGTCTGCAGACGAACGGACACAATGATTCAAACTAGCAGCGTTCAGGTAATAATCACAGCTTAGTGTTCTGTTGAACAAACAGAAGTGTGAGTCGGACAACACAAAGGAAACAAAAAGACAAAATGAAATGAGTTACAACGTACGGAGATGGAAAATTAAAGTTGTATTTGTTTACCTTCAGTTCATTTGCTTCAATGTAGCCGCTGCGATCTGTATCGTATCGCCGCCACGCCTGAGTGAAACCAAGAAAAAACAACGCAGATATTCAGATTATTTTTAATTTCCTCAGCTCTCGCTCACGTAGCTAACAGAAAACTCTTCTCCTGGGTGATTTCTTCACCCGAATACATTCTCTCTGATCGGCCTCACAGAGGGTTTAACTTTCCTCCGGTGCAGAGCGGAAATCGTTCAGAGACCGGTGTAATCACACCGTTTCTGATGCAATCCCATACAGAGGCCGATGAAAGGAGGGGGTGAAGAAAGAAAGTCATTTTTTAATGAATGTTTTAATCTAGCAGCTGTCCCTGTCCAAAGAAGGGCCTCTTATCAAAGATGGATGGCCTCTCCTCCTTCTGCTTCTCCCCGCTCCTCCTCTGAGCTCTGCACAGAGCAGCTACAGAGGTCTTATCCATTATATATGACTCTGCAAATAGAAGTTTCTGCTTCCCCCATCCTAACCCTTTAACACCCTCCCTTTGTCTCAAACTATGACCCTCAACTTCTCATCGACATTTCATTTACGGCCTCTTCGTTCCCCCCTTTCTCCGTCCCCCCACATCCCCTCTCGTATAATTTCCTCCCATTCTGTGGGAGCAGACGAGGAGCCGCACCTGTAATTGATTTCTAATTGCCACCATTCCTTCAAAGCTGCAGACGTAACAAGAAAATTGACATTTTCTCTTCCAGTGTTCTCTCGAGATCCTTAAAAGGTTTTTTTTTTTCCTGCTGCTCTTTTTGTAATTTAACATTTAAAGTTTTATCAGCACTAAACCTTCCAAAAAGGATGGCTTCTTTAATAATCGTCTTGGCTGCTGTGGAGCGACAGCACCAAAAAACATTTCTCCTGTCAGCTCGGTATCACCTGCTGCTGAAAGGTGAGGCTGGGTGATCACACCCATCTTTGTTTGTGAGTGGGTTTGTGTGACTGTTAGCAAAATATCTAATAAAGCAATGAACACATTTGAACGAAACTTGCAGAAAGTGACAATTGGATGTACGTCTACACCGAATCAACTTCTGCAGTCGATCTGATTTTAAAATGGCCTCATTTAAAAACAAACATGACTATAACTTGGTCAGCTTTACAGACTTTGAGCTAAGATTTGATGTGGTAGTAGCTGAGAGTCATCCACAACACATACTTTAGCTTGGCATTGTGCAAAATGCACAATTTTTCAAAATAAAGCAAAGTGCAGCAGGCAATACATCTTCCTTCAAGGACTTAAAGCTTTTTATTCTCTTTCTCTTTAAAATTATTTGTCTTTGGCAGCAATAAAAAATAAATTTAATTTTATTTGTGCACAATAAAGGCTCATAATTATTTGCAATAAGGACTGTATTTGCCATTTAAACATAAACTTCATTTATTTGCGTCTCTTGCTGAGCTAATCAACCACTAGTGACAGATCTAACCTGTTTTGAACAGCTTACTTAATTATGAAAACTTTTTATTATTTTTTTTTACCTTCAAGTGTTTGCAGCAGACATGTGCAGTCGTGTGCAGCTGAGGGCAGCAGTCTGTGTCTTTTTTATTTCAGACTACACCACTTTATGTCACTAATTGGTCCACCTTCAACCACCCATAGGGAATCATTTTGCCAAATTAGCTGGTAGGTAAGAGCTAGAACATGCAGGCTGTCCACAGTTGACTGATTCTGCTCCATGGCGTGCGATTAACTGACGTTCACTTGTTCTGATTAACGACAATTTACAGCGAACGAGAAGAAAAAGGTTCAAAAGTTGCTTAAAAGAAATGACAAAATGGCCATCAGGAGCAGCTGTTTTATTAAAAAAAAGTCCATCAGGCTGTCTCAGAAACTCTCACTTACCGCCATGAACTCGGCGCTGGAGCTGACAAACTGTCTGAAGCAGAGCAGGAAGTTCTCTTCAGTCGGGAGAATCTGGGCCAGCTGGAGACAAACGACAAGGAAATGGACGTGGTGAGAACAAGATGGTGGAGTCGATGTGCCGAGGGAGAACAGGGAGCTTCTTTTTGTCTGCAAGGCCTCGAATGGGCAACCGAGACATAAATAATAAAGAACCGCGACCTCAAAAGCTGGGTCGTGCCTTTCGTTGGGAATATTTATGAAAAGACCAACGTTCAGGGGAACACGTTGTAGCAGATGGTTATCCAGGCTGTTAAACCTGGAGTTCATTTTCCAGGCGAGCGACTGGTTATTGATTCTTCGTGAACTCTTCCTCGCATCTCTTTCAAACGCGTCTCTGAAAAGTGGGAAACAGAAATTTCCCACTGATACTCCGGGAGACCATCACGAAGATCGATCCCATCCGCTGCAGTTTTGGATCTGCAGATTATCTTTCTTTTCATACAGGCAGTTTTCTCACAACAAGCGGGGCTGAGAAACGTTTTCTCTGCACCTCGATCCAGCAGGATGTTTGTTTTTGGAGCATTTATTTAGGTTTTAGTGAACTTACTAAACTTTTGTGTTACAAAAAGGCCTCATTGACTTTTAAAATGTTGTATAATTGTGCGAATGCTGAGTCAGCATTAACGCAGCGGTCTAACAACTTCTGCAGGCGTTCTGTTTTTGCTACTTTTTGCTTTTCATCTAGCTTTTAGTGACCTTTCTGCTACATCTAGCTACTACTCTGCTACATTTAGCTTCAAGCTACCATTCTGTTACCTTTTAGCTTTTTGCTACCTTTTAGCTTTTAAAAAGCATTTTGCTATTCTGGCTATTATTGGCTATTATTTATTGGCTATTTATCTATTGGCTATTATTTAGCCTTTTTTTTAGCTTATAATGTTGGAAAATATGCAGGTGCTTTTCTCCCTCACTCTTAACAGATGTGGTTTTATGCAGAAACTGACAAACTAAAAGCAATAAATGCTTAAAATTTAGGTAGAAGCTCACTGCTACTCTCTTAGCAAACATCTCACAGAATGTCAAACCACAGCATAAAACCCAGACAATCTTTGTGGACCTACCTCTGACATCTCAATGCGTCCATCTTTGTTCTTGTCAAACTTCTGCATGAACTCCTTCATCTTTTCTCTGAATGTTGGGTTTGAGGGGTCCTGTAGAAAACGTTTTGATTTGATGAATTAGTAAAAACCTGAGCGGTTGATCTGGGATTAATCGCTCGTCTGTAAACTCACCACTCCTGCTCCTCTCCGGGCCACCTCCAGCTCCCTGAAGAAGTTCTCCAGCTCCTTCCCTTCAATGTAGCCGTTACCTGAGAGACGGGCAGAAAATATACTTCTAGATCATGCTGAATGGACGTTTTCAAGTATTTATGACACTGACAAAACATGGATGTGCAGATATGACCACACAAACACAGATTGCCTTTATATTGATTCAAACTTGAGATATTTACCATTAACTTTCCTTGTTTCCCTCTAATGTCTCATGCTATTCAATGAGACAATGGAAAAAATCCCAGCATAATTAAAAAAAGGTTATATTGCACCAATGGGGAACCTTGAGGGCCTTCTAAGCCTTCAGAGAAGGCCCTAAGAATTCAGAACACATGGAACGGTGACATTTACATTATTTAATATAAGTTAGATCTTTTTTGTGCTTTCTTGTTTGTTTGTTTTTTTCCTCATGTTCTGTAAAGTATTTAGCAGTTGTGCAAGAAACCTTTTTAATACATGAAAATACTGTTTTCCAATCAAATTATTTAGTATTTTTCTCCAGGCAAAAACATATTTGAAGGCTGTTTCTGATTGGTCAGGACTTCACTGTCAGGACAGAAGGCTGAGCTCAGTCTCTGCAGGAGGAGCTTGTTTAATAAATGACAGGAACATTAACCAATCATAATTTTGATGTAGAGTGGGTGTGGTCAAATAATGGCACTCTGAGCCTTCAGGAAGGCCTTGCAGGCATTTGTTTATTTGACCATGTGAAGATTTGTGATGCATTTATTTTCCACATGGGATTTACTTTGTAGTAATGATTTCAATATTAGCATTTATCAGATTGCTACTACATTATTTCCTAATTGAAGGCCTATCTCTTATTGTCACAATTCTCTCCCCCGCAAAAAAATCAGTTTTAAAAAGTTTACGCCTGTTGAGTTTGAAATATGATGATATGCAACAAAACGCAGGTACACTGAAAGTAAAGAAAGCACTCATGTTGACCTCAGAACCGCAGAATTTAATGTTTGTCCCATTTTTTCAGGCACTTCAGCTGTTTCTGTCAGGAAACAGGGTTTGCATCTGATCATTAGGCACTGATACGAGCAAAATGATTGTATAGATTTTGGTTCTTACATTAGGACTTTTATTCTTCATGTCTTTGCAAACACAAGATTTTATATTAGAAGAAGCTCATTATAGAACATGGCTTTTCTTTTAAACCGAAACACAATGGAGAGTTTGATCACTTAAGATCCAGTATAGTTACAAATAAAAGGTTAATTTGTACCAACCTAAATTTAACGCTTCTGTCAATGAGTTTTAGAAAATACCTTTCCTTCACCCTGAGCTGAATTTATTTAGATTTCCTGGATTGTAGTGAAACGTTGTCTTGTTCTGCCATAAATTGGAATTTCTTTCCTCCCCTTATTGTTTTATTCTCATTCTTGCTGCTCTGCCGTCCTGACTGCATCCGTCCAGGAGACAAATCAGTCTGCTCGCTGCACTCAGGTATTATGCAAACCTGTGCCAATCCTCTGTAAAGGACGGAGCTGAATGGCTGTACAGATGGCTCCAAACGATGTGACGAGCTGCTTCCATAAAACCCTGGAAGGCAGCGCTGCCTCATTAAACCCCAACAAAAAATTATTGTAGCTCTTCCTCTTCCTGTAACTCTGCTTTCGTTACTTTTTTTTTTTTTTTTTGTTTAACTGTTTTTATCCAAACAACGTCTTCAGGTTTCTGCTCTCTGCACTGAAATGTCTGTTTGTGATGTCCAAACTCATTAATAAAGTCTCTGCTGTTTGTTTGTGGAGCGTTGTAATCAAATTTCTGTCCTGAGGGGCTAAATGACATTTAGCATTCTGGAGGGAAACGCTTGATAATTAAACAGAGGGATGGGAAAAAATAAAAATAAGCCAGACAATTTGATATTTTGGTGGATAACTCGGTGTCAATCAAGGCTTGATGCCAAATTTGTTTTTATAAAAATGTTTGTCTTGTGCTTCAGATGAATTCATTATAATCATTTCTGTATTTCTGGTTAATTATTTTTCTTTAAAAACAAATTACTTTTGTATGTTTAAATGTGATAATGGCATAAAACTCAAAAGGAAATATCAAGAGTTAATTTCAGTTTTATAAATTGATTAACTTTTGGGAACCTGTCCACAGGCATTCTGATCCAACAGTCCACAGGTGTTCTGGTCCAACAGTCCACAGGTGTCCTGGTCCAACAGTCCACAGGTGTTCTGGTCCAACAGTCCACAGGTGTCCTGGTCCATCTGTCAGCAGGTGTTCAGGTCCACTCCTCATGATCAAATGGCTCCAACTGTATCAGGTCTGAAGTGTTCTTCCTCCAGATGTTTCAGTTCCTTCCACAGATGTTCAGCAGGCTTTAGATCAGTGCTCAGAAGGACACTTGAGAACAACCTGTTTGGTTCTGATCCATTCTTTGGTGTTTTAGCTGTTTCGGGTCATAATCCTGTTGGAGGAGCAGTGATCTGACACTGAGCAGCACATTTCACTCAATGCCTTGATGGTTTTGAGATTTCATTGGACCCTGCACAGATTTGGCAGCACAATGGCTCAGGGGTCAGCACTGTTGCCTCACAGCAAGAAGGTCCTGGATTTAATCCCCGGTTGGACCCGGGGTCTCTCTGTGTGGAGTTTGCATGTTCTTCTCGTGCTTGCGTGGGTTTTCTCCGGGCACTCCGGTTTCCTCCCACAGAACAATAACATGCATGTTAAGGTGCCTTCAGGCCCAGGCCTCCCTTGCAAAAGAGATCTGTGATCTCAATGAAATTTGCCTGGTTAAATAAAGGTTAATAAAAATAAATAGATTTGGGACACACAGATGCCGAACAGAACCGGGCCTCTTCCATGGTCCACTGTAGCTGCAGGGTTCTGTTCTTTACTTCATTTTTGGGTCTGAAAACATTGAACTGACGAGACGTTTTTTCAAAAAGCTCCAGTTTTGTCTTATCTGCCCAAAGGACATTCTCCCAGAAGCTTTGTGTCTTCTCAACATGCATTTGGACAAACTCCAGTCTAATTATTTTGTGTCTCGTGTCCTCCTCAGCTGTCTTCCATTAAGTCCACTTTGTCTCAAACAGACTGATGGTGTGATCTGACACTAATCTTTTGGACTCTTTGGTTACCGTTCATATGTTCCCTTCTTTCAGTTTGTCATCAGTTGTCCTCTTGTGGGCACATCCAGGGAAGCTGTCTCCAGTCCTATGGACTTTAACCTTCTGAATAATCTGAGCAGCGGCAGTCAGAGGAACATGAAGCTGCTTGGAGATGATCTAATAGTCTTTACCTTCATCATGATGTCAATCCTTGTCTTTCTCAGCTGCTGAGACACTCTGTCCTCAGCTTCCTGGTCCATGCTCAGTGTGCTACACACCATCATACCAAACAGCCCTGTGGCTACATGTCACACTTTACACAGGTAAGCTGATGACAGGACACACCTGAGTCCTACATGTCCCTGCGGACAAATCAGTTTCAGTCTTTTTTCATTTGTCAGTTTGAGTTTGATCTTTGTAATTTTTTGCCTTCTTTAACAAATGGTACCAACAATCTATTTGTAATGCTCAGTTTAGGTTTTATTTAGTTTAAAATCAATAATTGGCAATTGTTTGATTACATTTATTGGGGGGGGGGGGGGGGTGAGTTGTTAAATTTAAAATTAGGTTGTTTTTCAAAGAAACTATATACATTATTTTTTAAGGTTAATTTATTTTTTTTAGCTTAATTTTATTTTTCTTTTTAATAACCAAAAACAGTGTGCAACTTTGTATTAGTATTTAAATAGATTATAGATGTCACTATGCAAATTTTGTTCCAAAAATCTACAAAAACTTAAACAATGCTCAAAACAATTGAGTTAATTCTTCAAAACTTATGGTTGGAGTACAACTAAATGTGGAACCAAGTTACTGTAACTTTTTTCTGAATGGTTGAGTCATGCTAACCCGATCCTTTGATGAAGTTGTGCCGTTGGAGTTAACAGTATGTATTGTGGTCCTTCTGCAGCCACTTCAAGCATGCACCAAAGATAAAAGGTTCTCTAAACTCCTTCTGGTCCAAACCCGTGCTCTTTGGGCTCCTGCGTCAATGCAGTCTCAGGAGACTCCTGTAAAGAGGCTTTATTTCTGGTTTTGATGTTAAAATTCACCCCAACACAGTTAAAGTTGGTAGTTGTGTGCACTAAGTGC
The DNA here is from genome assembly GCA_031762415.1 of Simpsonichthys santanae. Taxonomy (NCBI): domain Eukaryota; kingdom Metazoa; phylum Chordata; class Actinopteri; order Cyprinodontiformes; family Rivulidae; genus Simpsonichthys; species Simpsonichthys santanae. The sequence goes on along the minus strand of JARVLU010000002.1, from coordinate 9,539,704 downwards.
ATAGTTAAAGCATATAAACAAGCACATTTGACTTTCAAAGAAGATGGCAGCCCTGCCCATTGAAATATTCTGTTCATGAGAGCTCAGCATGGGGAAAGTACAGTTGGTAGATGTTGCTCCAAATTTACATTTGTATGCTGGAGAAAGAAAAAAAAAAAAGACTGTAAATGATCTAAATATAGTAAAGGGTGCTGTAGTAGATTTTTATTTCGACTTTGAAGGAGCCGAATTGAAAAGGCTTGATGGAGACGGCAGAGGAAGATGAGAGGAGGGCTGGAGCACAGAGGAGCAGCAAAACGATGCAATCCAACTGAGATTTGATCCAGGGCCAACCAGGGAATACGTGCCTCCATCGTCTCTAGGTGCGTCGCCTCCTATGTGTTTTAATCTGCAACTCAAAGATGTTTGCTCAGTCTGAACAAACAAATTAATCCCCCTTTCTATCCGCTGAGCCAGTAATGAGAGCAGAAATCAAACACCGCAGCCCAATCAGTGGACGCTCACTCACACGATTTGTTTTGCAAAGCAAAATATGGAAAGCAGCTCAGTAATGAGAAGTGAAGCACGCGAAAGGTGAGACTGATGCCTTCATCCATCCGCTCCAGTGAGGGAGAGCAGCCACTTTCTCTGCATGCAGCCTCGGGAGCACCTCTGCCCCACCCAACACACCACCTCAACGTGACTTCCCTGAGGACGAAGCCCTCAGCTCACGTGCAACAGAAGAGCTCCCGCTGGTGAAGAACTCCCAGAAGAATCTGTGAGGAGCACATGGGTGCAGTGAGCTGCGTCTACAAGGACTTTCATTTGAAACGTGTCACAGACTGAGACTGGCTGGCTGACTAACGCTGAAGGGAACAATCTGGAATATAATCCACAATCAATATAAAAGAATAACACACTGTGTCACACACCCCCCTCTTTTTTTTTTAGAGGAAGATTTCCACCAGCTGTTTTGAAGATAGATGAATTTGCACATTGTTAGAGGGGAAAAAAAACAATCTGATGCATTTGAAGAAAGAAAATATATCAGTTGCACTTTCACAGAGTGAGATCCAACCCTAACCTGCAAGGATCTTCTTCTTTTGGCTGCTCCCTTCATCAGGGGTCGCCACAGCAAACTAACTCACACAAAGACTTGGCAAATGTTTTTATGCTGGATGCACTTCCTGACATGACCACAGACCATCGAGCTACCACAGCCCTCTGTGTGGAGCAGAGAGCTGCCATCTAGGACGCCCGGGCAGCAGATGTTGGGGGTTAAGGGCCTTGGTCAAGGCCCGAGTGGGGCCAATGAGGATGGAGGCAGGTGTGGGTGTTTCACCTTTCCCGCCCACATTTTGATGGTGTCGGTCCAGGGAGGTGGGGGATGGGTGGTCAAATGACCTTCTGATCCCTAAAGTAAAAATATTCTAGAATATATTTCTGCTCATGCCACTTCTTTGTGGGTTACAAGTTGTAAAATTACCACAAACATATACAATAATCAGATTTAACTCCATAATACCAAAAACACAAAGGAAATTTGTTTTTAGGGGTTTCCTCCTTATTTCTCACAATATATTAATGATATACAGTATTTGCATGTTCTCAGGCTTCCATCAAGGAGTGCTGCAGCACCCTCTGCACCACTACTTCTCTCACTGAGTGAGAGATAAATAATAAAAAATAAAAAACGAGTCTGAGCTAAAAATGTGAAGAATCTGAAATAATCTGGAGCTGGTGGATGAACTGGATTTGTATGTGGTGTGTTCAGTGATGACGTCACTTTCACCTAAATCTTTTTTTTTTAAATCTCTTTTTCATAAAAACCTTCAATCACCTGACAAACCAATGAAACTTAAATAAGATAAAATGTGATTAAAAAAGCAGGAACTCTCTCTCAGATAATTACTCAAACTTGGTGAGAATAAAACACAAACAGAGAATTGATGAGAGTGAAGCGGAAACCAGAGGAGAACTTGGTGTACCAGCACCTGTGCGCGCGCTTTGCGCGCATCAGGGAGAAGTCTTGATGGACCCACAGAGGGATGATGACCACTGCTTCTCTGGAAACTTACAACTTATTCATCACAAGCCTCACACAATTGCTGGATTTAGTTTTATTTATTATTTTTTATTTTATTATTAATATTATTATTATTTTTTTTTTTTTTTTGAGTGGTCAAATTCCCTCGATGATAAATTCTGAAGTCAGAATTAAATTAATTTCATTCTAAAAACTGGAAGCAATGAAGACAGAGAATATCTTCAGGTTTACTTTTTCTACAAACAAACCTTCTCTGGAGGCACAAGCAGGACAAAAAGTACATTTATTTAGTTTTAGATGTTAACATTTTCCCAAATATTTCTGAAAATTACTTTTACAAAATAGAAGTGAATTCAGTTACATTCCTCTTTCTGAGCCATAATGCTTTTAGTAAGGAACCTATTTATTTGTCTTTGATGAAATTCAAACGTTAGATGAAGTTTCTTGAGGAACTCCTACCGTCCACATCGAAATGTTTCCAGATGTCCAGGAACTGGGACGCGGTGACCTCGGCCAGGTGCAGGTGAGGAGGCTGCTGAGCTTTGTTTGCCATGATGATCCTCTCTTGAAGCTGCTGCAGGAACACAAAAATCCGCCGCCAACTTTTTGTCAGTGTCTCCAGCTCAGACGGACTCCACACTGTGGCCCCCGCGCGCCGCGCGCCGCTTTTAACGCGGCCGCAGCAGCGGCACTGCCGCCG
>JARVLU010000002.1:9444566-9467552 GCA_031762415.1 Simpsonichthys santanae | reverse complement strand
CTAACACGCTTGATTCTCATTATTTTCCTTATCATTTAATTGGCTTGTCAAAAGGCAGCATCATTATAAACACAATAACTATCTGAATCGCAGCAGGACTCAAGTGTGCTGCAGAGAAACCATTAAGGGGATAAAAAGTTACCTCACAAGTTCCAATGTGGCTGTCGCTCCTTTTTTTTTTTTTGCTTTGCAAATGACCTGATTAAACCCAGATCATTTGTATGAGAGGCGAGGCATCTGAAACCAGCAGTAGGAACCTTCCAACACTCTGCCGCAATACAATAATCTAAACTAAAGCACTGATTGTGCAATACTTCTTTCAATTTATCACACTGCTGACCTTATTTTATTTTTTGCAAAAAAAATGTCAATATACCAGTGAAAGCTGATAAACAGTGAGCACATAAAAGCTGATGCTTTTGGCTGTCCCTAATCCTTTAGGAATTATGAGGTCCAGTGAGCGTTTGCATTATTTGAACTTGTCTCAGAGGACTCTGGATTATCTAACACTCCTTTTGTTTGAGAAGTTGCTGCTCAGGAGCTGAATGTGAGAGAAGAGGAGAGGGGGTGGTGGATGACAGGGAAACTTTGGGAGAACGACAAATCTCAAAGGAGGTGGTGCATTGGCAGCAGAGGGATCAGCCACAGGCCATTTCAGGAGTAATGGACGGGAATCTCTGGCAGCGTGGGGTCAGCTGGAAGGGATTACCCTGGGATCCTGCAGAGGACTCTGATGGAGGGAGGAGCGCCATCAATCAACAACCATCCATACACATGAGGGAAACATGAAGATCTGCATGCTTCAGACTTTTTGTTTGTTTGAGATGTTACATTTTTCATCAGCATGTTCAGGGTTCAGAGAAGTTTGCACACACATGCTGTTTCTATTTGAACTGGTGGTGGTGGTTCTTGGTAAAATTCCACTCAAAGTTAATCAGATTTTAGACTGAACATTTAAATCATATCAGCTCCTGTCAGATCATCCAATTTTATCTGTGAGCTTTAAAGACAAAACACTCACATTTGGTATTTTCAGGTCTCTCTTGTAAATTAGTCTCCGAGGCTCAACGGGACTAACCTGTATAATTAATTGTTAAATTAATTAATTATATTTTATATAACAAACTGGAAATCCTGGTTTGGATTGATTTTATTAAACAACTACATTTGCGGATGATTTGAAATAAATACAAAATATATGTATTTTTGCTTTACAAGGCCTCTCCAAAAAGGTTTTGTATATTAGACAACTTGCGTTTGTTTCAGTTTCTAATTAAGTTTTGGCTGATGCAAAGATTGTTTGTTATCATATACAACACTTAATAGAACACAGTTTGAATCCTGTGCTGTAATCCCTTATTATCTTCTCATGTCTGACAACACACACACGTGTACACACACACATGTACACACACACACACACATGCATGCACACACAAAAACTGAATCTCAGGTCAGGAGCAGAACAAGGGAAAAGACGTAGCATGAAGAGGCACCGATGGTGACATGAGTCGGCGGACCGTTGGGAGTCATGATGTCAGATTAGTGGAGAGCGCACACACGCACACACACACACACATACACACACTGGAGATTTCATGAGACTCGTTACAGTAATTAAAAATCTTTCCACTGAGCTTTCTTTTCTTGCACAATGCACTTTAGGGAAGATACAATGAGTGCTTTACCTTTGGGAGCTCACTGTTGAACATGATCACCAGTTTGGTTCATGTTATTATGAACATGAATGTAGATTTTTTTTTTATGTTAGCTTAATGGTGGTTGCCCAGGCAACAGCCGTAGTGAGCTCATGAGACAGTGTGGGATTGAAGGCAAGCCCCTTTGCCCTAATAATCCCTGCTTTCTCTTTCAGAGGGAGCTTCACTGACTCCCTCTGTGGTGGAGGGAGAAGGTGTTGGGGTCTCCTGCTTTGAGGAGGGAGGAGGGTAAGAAGTGTAGAGTAGAGGTTTGAGGTTTGGACATGTGAGATGCATAGCAGACAACGAGGCTAGAGATGGAGGAAGTTTCAACTAAAGAGTGCAGATGGGTGTGTGTGTTTGCTTATCTTACTTTGTGAGGACCATTTTTGAACACATGCTTCATTGTGAGGACCAACTGCTCCTTGTCAGGTCCCCATAAGGTTCAAGTGCCGTTGGTGGTGGTGAGTTAGAGGTTAGGTTTAGGGTTAGGTATGTACTGGTAATGGTTAAATTGAGTGTTAGGTATTCATTCAACCTTTATTTATACAGGTTAATCCCATTGAGCCTCAGGGACTCATTTACAAGAGAGACCTGATTTATTTAACAAAGAGTGAAGGCAACTGTGAACAACAACAATAGCCAATCATAAAATAGACATAGGTATACAAATTTAAGTTTCTCTCTCCTTTTCTAAAATTTATTATTATTATTATTATTATTATTATTATTATTATTATTATTATTATTATTATTTATTTATTTATTTATTTATTTATTTTTATTATTTATTTATTTGAAATCCTGAGTGTTAAATGAGGTTGGTGGGGTGGTGATTGTGGGTGGGAACTCTTTAATGTTTGTTTGAATGTATGTTTTCTATGTTTCATATATGAAAAAATGTATATATACAGTAAATATATTTAAAAAAATAAAAAAATAAAAATAAAGAAAAACTCCCCATCAGATAAACTTTTTCCTTAAAGGGCCTTTCAAAGTATTGCATTTAAATGAAAGTGCTTTAAACTTCCATCCATCCATCCATCCATCCATCCATCCATCCATTATCTTTTACCCGCTTCTTCCTTTTTGGGTCACTGGTGCCCATTAGCTACTTTTAAACCTGTTTTAACACTTGAAATCTAGAAATAGTCTTCTTAACGTACATTCACATTTTCTATCCATTATTCACCATAAAATTATCAATTTTGTTAAAAAATTTAAATTAAACAAAGAAACGCCCTTCCCTGTTCATTGTTTAAACAATCAGTCATGCATGGTGAAGGCCTGATTAGTATTGGCCGCAGCAGAATTTATTTTTCTTTGCAGAGAAGTAAAGATTTCAGACAAAATGTATTTCAGCGAGGGCGACAAAGATAATGTTACTGACACTGATATATTTACTGCTACGTTAGATTTATTGTTCTGGATAAAGTTTTACAAGGCCTATGCTAGGTTAGCACATAGGCACGTAGCTAAAGAAAAGTTGGAAGATAATTTATTGTTGATTTTTTTATTTTATTTTATTTTTTATTTTACAGATCAGCTACAATAAACTTAACATGCTCTATACAGCAAAATGCTCTACACAGTATTTAGGTGCTCCCTGCTTCTCAAATGTTCAGCATGACTTGAAAGTATGTTAATCTTCATGCACCCTCTGCTGGGAACATTATACATTATGCATTTGCAAATAAGGACATGGCTGGTTCCAGCATTTTAGAGGTAAAAATTAGAAGTTATATGACGCATAATTATCACAGATACCGATAGGTCCCCCAAACGCCTATATCGACCTAAAATATTGGACCCCTACCAACATATCGCTCTGGCTCTAATTATTAACCACCTCATTCTGTGGAACATCATTTGTTCATTGTTTTCCTTCTTTGCCTGCTGTCTGTAGTTTGAGGAGCTGCTTCAGATGGAAACTGAGACACTGCTGGTCAAAGAAAATGCTCTTGTTGTGTCCAAAAGCCTCTTGGAACTCGGTGACTCACTAAGTATCTCCCCACAGTGGCACAAACTAAGCAAGTACGTACACACTTGCCCCCCCCCCCCCCACACACACACACACACACACACGCACACACACACGCGCGTGCACACACACCCTTTGGTTTAACAGATGGTCTAGTGAAGTTGACTGAAGTGAAAAATTCTTGACACTGAGCTGTGCTTCAAAGACTCTGAGTTAATGAGTGATTTCTGGCTGGTTTGTTTGGAGTGCACTCATTGTTTTGTATGTGGAATTATCATAAACATTTATTAACTTTTTTTTAAATAGTAAAAATATTGTACAAAGTGATGAAATGTGTTATAAAAGCAAACGTTTATATGTGAAATGTTTAAGATAATGGTTTGATTTAGAGTAAAGTTTTGAGTCATGCTGAATGTACTGTATATTTAATAAAGATTATTACAGGTGATTTGAAATATAAAGGCAAGTGTTGTTTCATAAAGATATAATAGTAATTAAATGTGTTTTAGTCGATCAATAAATTTAAAACTAAAGTTTCAAAAATTAACTGTGACCAACCGGCTTGTCTGTTATCGATATTTTGTCAGTCTCTTTTTTCCCTCCAGGTCTGAGCTCCCAGAGTATTTTCTGGACTTTGGGTTTGTCATTCCTGGCAAACCTGTAAGTCAGTCAATAAATATTACCAATAATGGGTCAATATCTGTGTCCTTCCACGCCAACTGCAAACGCCTTGTAGGCACAGGTAACATGAAACATGCTTCTGCCTTCAGTTCTTTTTTTTTTCTGTTTAATTTTTTATTACTTTAAGATTCCCGATCTAATGTCGAAAGTCTCAGTTTGAAAGTAGCAGGTACAACACAGAACATAATACACACATGCTTAAAGCACATTAGGTGTTTCATAAAAATAATAATTTTTCTATATAGTTGATCTCCACTTCAGTGCATTCAACTGTTGGCACACAGACATTATCACCATTGCTGTTAGGGAGCAAACAATAAAACTTTGTCAAACAAGTGCTGAATGACAAAATGTAAGTTGAATTTGTCTGAAATGAAAGTATTTTAGTTTAAGCACATTTCTGAGCAGAAAAGACTACAAAGTTTCAGTGAAACTTGTACAATTTAGCATGATGAAAAGAGTGAGGACTTCAAAAAGCAGAAATGCTCAGGTGAGCTGTGCAAAAACACGTCCAGATTGTTCACTTTTCAAACTCAAGCTGCGTCATTTACGTGGCTGAAAGGTGCTGCAGACTCGTCACTTGTTGTTGGAGATAGTCTGATGAAAGACTCAGATGAAAGAAAACAGTGTGACAAATTAACTCGATTTTTAAAAACAAACCTGAACAGCTACGCTAAGTTCAAATGCAGGTAATCTTAACTGTTATAACATTTAGAACAGACTTAGTTACCGGTAATTGAGTTCTGCTGACAAGCACTTAAACAAACAATAAAATTAATAAATTGATTGATATTAAACATACAATTACCAACCTGGAAACAGACTCTTTCTGCTGCAGAGAGCCACACGGCTGCAGCTAATGATCATTTTTCAAGTCAACAAATTAAAATTGTTTTATTAGTCCATTTTATTCCTGTCCATCACAGCTTCCTATGGGGAAATGTTTTACCTTATCTGTTCTTGTCTGCCCATCGGTCAATTTCACTTGATGTGCATTAAGTGGAGAAGAAGAATGATAATTTTCCTTTTCTCCTCAGTCTCTTACCCTTTGCCTCGTTGGAATAAAATACGTTGTCACTGTGTCTTTTTAAAGGTTTTACAGCACAGTTTGACCAAGTGAAGAACTTGCTTTGTGGTGAAACTCAGACTTTCACTGTTAAGTTTGATCCTAATGAAGCTAACCTGACGATGGGGCAGAGGAACGTTCTTTTACCGATCCAGGTGCTCACAGATGTGTAAATAAATTCCTACAAGATCAAGCCTAAAAGCTTTGTTCATAAACTGTGTTTGTTTGGTTTTAAAGGTTGCAGGTGGTCCTCAGGTGAAGGTGCGGCTGTGTGCAGTTGTCACCACACCGACTGTCACTGTCTCCAAGGAAACGCTGCAGTTTGACACAGTGCAGTGCAGCATGTGCCAGGTAATACTGTACCTGCAGATCACTTATCATATTCTGGAGGCTGAGAGAAAGACTTAAAATGCAAAATAAATTAATTGTAAAAATTTTATTTTCTATAAAAAATACAGTCTGAATGTTGAGTCCTGAATTAATTCACTAAAAGCTGCTGGTGAAATCGAATTGCTAAAGTTAAAAGAAACACAGCATTAAATAAATGCTTGGAATAGCAAAAGGCTAGTTAAAAGTAGCCTAACTAAAAGTGAAATGTCAAAGAAGACTATCTAAAAGCTGCAAAAGTTTTGCATACAGCCAAAATATTTAAAGTAGTAGTAGGTTATCTAATAGCTGAAAGCATCAAAGGCTTAGCTAAAAACTAAATGTTGCAGAATACTTGCTAAAAGTTGAGCTTGAAGCTAAAATAACCAAAAGTCTATCTAGAAATTTAAAGTAACAATAGGTTAGCTAAAAGTAGCAAAACTGTTACTTTTAGCTTCCAAAAAGATAACTTAAAGTAGCTATAAAAGCAGCAAAAGAGGAAAATAACTAAAATATACAATTATCAGAATAGTAACTAAAAGCTTAAAGTAGCAAAAGGCTAGCTAAAGGCTACATGTGGTACCAAAAAAAAACAAAACTACAAATCCAAACGTCACCCATCTCCTGAATGAGCTGAATGCTTCGAGATAAGATAGAACTTTATCGATCCCACAATAAATTGTTGTGCCAGGGTTTCAGTACAAAGGAACAAACAAGGAATCACACAAGATATTTATATTAAAAAAACAAAACAAAACAAAACAAAAAAACAGAGAATATAAAAATCACAGAGAATGTATAAAACACCAACATTTAAGTTCTAAACAGGTCAAATGCAGAGAGAAACATTAGTTTATTGCAGTACAGGATAAAATTTATTGTCCAATGTGTAGAAATGAGGAGGATTTGAAAAGTTTTATAACGACAGGGTGGAAGGACTTCCTCCCTGTATAGGACTCCAGCCTATATATAAGCTGGATGGGACACTTCAGGCATTTGAGAAATAATTTACTCTAAATGTTATGTGTATTTGCGTTTTTCATCATTTGTTTTCTTTTGTCTCAGATACAGGCAATACAGCTGATGAACCCTGGACCTGTTCAGTGTCAGTGGAGTATGACAGAGGAGGTGAAACCTTTCAAAAAGGTTCAACCTTTTCATTTTTATAGATGTTTTTATTAAAATTCCCAAATAATATCATACAAATAATTATTCATAGAATATAAAAACACTTCAATTTGTCATTTAATGTCTATAACCATGCAGTATTTTTGTTCGGCTTTTCTGCAGATTGATAAATTCCTGCCTCTGTACGAGCGTAAAAAGTTCTTACAGGAGCAGCGGCCCCCTCCCACAGTGTTTGAGATGCTTCCCTGCTCTGGTGTGCTGGATCCTGGTGAACATGTTAATGTCCACGTCAAGTTCAGCCCTGCAGAAGGGGTAAAAACTTCAGCCATGACTTAAACAAGTTTTCTTCTTTTGTTGTGCTAAACATCATAATGAAAACATACATTTTGCATAATTTTAAGTGTTCCAAATCCTCCAAAACGAATTAATACAACCAAAGAGTAGGTGGAACCACTAAGACTTTAGTACTGAAATACTCTTGTCTTCCAGTGTTCATACAGCAGGCGGCTGGAGGTTCAAGTGGCTCACAGCGTTCAACAACTGTTCGTTACAGCTCATGGACAGGGTGAGGAACCAAACCTTGAGTTCTGCCCATCTGAACTGGAGCTGGGGCCTTGTCTCCCTTTTACCATGGAGGCCGAGGCAGAGGTCACAGTGAAAAATCACAGCTTGTTCCCTGTCGAGTTTTACTCCCTGGAGTTTGACACACAATACCTCAAAGAGGAGGAGGTAGGGATTTTTTAAGTAGAAGTTGATTAGTCACTTTTTTATGTGACAAATTAGAGTAGTATTTTGTGATTTATTGTTTTGTTCAAGAGTTGGAAACATCCATCCATCCATTCGCTTTGACCCACTTCCATTTTGGATCACTGGGGTTGACGGTGCCCGTATACAGCTATCACTGTGTGAGGAGCGGGGTACACCCTGGACAGGTCTCCAGTCCATCACAGAGACACATAGAGACAACCATTCACTCCCTCACTCACACCTAGGGACAAGTTAGAGTCACCAATCAGCCTAGCATGCATGTTTTTGGTCTGTGGGAGGAAACCAGAGTACGCGGAGAAAACAGATGCTGAGAGCCACCAATGCACCAGCGGCAGGGGGGCCCACCACCAGAAGGGGGTGCGACAGGGAGAAGTAGATCCCACATTAAATGGGGGACCCAAATTGATCCAAGAGAGGGGACCACCCAAAACCCAACCCGTGACATAAATAGGCACACACAGACAGCCCGACAGAGCCTCTGTCAGGCCGTCCATGTGCCCCACCCACCCAATAGCGACCGCAAGCCTGCCCCAGGCCAGAGACCAGAGCAACAGGGAGCAGCAGCTGAGGGAAGCCAGCCCAGCACACCAAGGAACGGGCACCCCAAGAGCCCCACACAAGAGGCCCAGAGAAGCCCCGTCACGCCACCTACACCCCCCCACCCCCACCCCACTACACACACACACAACACCCCCCCACTGCAAATGCCACACCAGGCTGACCAGCCAGCGCCCTGTCAAAGCGAAGCCATGCCCCCGACCTGAAACTGAATTTCAATAAGTTCATTTAAACTTAACGACATTTATTTTTCTGTTCATTTTTACATTTTTCTCTGTCAGGTCCTCCGCCTGATGCCAGGATATGATGAGAACAACATGTTGCTGCTTCCTCCGAGGGTCCCTGGCGAGGGTCTTCCTCCAGAGCTGCTGGACTACTACAAAGACTGTTCCTCCCAGCTGAATGAAGATGGTAGCGTCATTAAAACTGTCACTGTCACATCCACAGGGGTGTTTAAATCCCTTTGATAATGTCTGCTATTGTTTGTGTGAGTTGAGTGTAGAAGGAGGTGAAGACAAAACTCAGACAGATGGCACAAGGAAGGAAACGAAGGAACAAAATTCCCAAACAAATATCAGCACCTTCAGCATGAAACCAGCTGAATTCTGTAAGTTTATTAAAAAGTAGATTTCTGAAAGTAACTCATCACCTGCTTATTTAAAACAAAGATTTCACAATTATATTATTGTTATTATTATAATAATGCATTTGCTGCTGATTACAACTCCAAATCTGATTGGTTGACCAATCCATCTATCCAAATGCATGCCGTCTCTGATGTAATGGTCTGTAGTTGCTGACACCAAGCCACCAAATCAGGATTAGAAAAAAAAAATCTGACTGGAGACAGTATGCAAAAATTTCTGACTGGTTCACTTTTTTTTTTTCAGCACAAAACCAATGCAATGTACAACATTCATTAAAAAAATAAAATAAAATAAAAAAAAAGACAATATGGAATCAAACTCATGTGACACTATATGACATCAACAAATCTTTTATTAATTCACTGAAATAAAACATTTCTATTAATTATTGGGTTGACTCAGGGCCTTCTCTGAATACCTTTAAGATCCTGACAGTTTGCTGCTTAAATTTAAACTCATTGTTGCCTCTTTCTAAAGTTGTTTCAGAGTTGAGCAGAGATGGAAACAGTTGGAGACTGGGACAACTGGAGATATTCCCTGAATCCAGAGCAATCGCCCGCCACATGGGACTGGACCTGTCACCTGAGGGCCTGGCAGCACAGCGCTGCAGAGGCATATCTATTATTGTACACGGAGCTCCTTGTACTGGTAAAAGTTCATTAACTCAGGAGAAACTAAAGAAAACCATTATAGAATAAGGCATGACTATTTTTACGTCTTCTATTTTATTTCCCAGATAAAAGCAGCATGGCAGCTGCTCTGGCAGCGCACTATGGAGCAGTGTGCCTGGATGTTGATGCTGTGGTCACAAACATTATTCAAAATGGCACGTCACCTGTTAGCCTTTCAGCAAGACAACTCTATAACACTGCAGCTGAAGAATATGCTCAGAAAATGACAGCCGAAGCTGGTAAGCAAAATTTTCTGTGCTGTTCAGAGCCAGGGAGGAGATTTAACCAAACTCATCACCAAAACAAGTAATGACACTATAAATGATCTTTAATTTGTGTTTGTTGACAAGATGTATGCTGTGAATACATTTTGCTTCTTCCAGCCCAGGTGGCTGAAGACACAACACAACCAGAACCTGCAGCGCCTCCTTTAGGCTCAGTTTCATCATCTTCACTTCATCCTGTGGTAAATCATGCAAAAACCAGTGAGAACAACTGCAGTAAAAGCATATCCACAACTCCTCGTCAGGAGACAAAAGACAAACCCAGTGACTTTTGGGAGGTACTTTTTCTAAGATTTTTCTCTCTGGTGTTTTATTTTCACATCAAAGTAAATCATGATAGTTAATTAATTTATTAACAATGACAGCCTTTGTTGATGAATCTTTATAAGAAAAATCTTTCTTTTAGTTACAACGAGTAGATGTTGCCACACTCAGCAGTCTCCTGCCTGAACAGCTGCTTGTTGATATCCTGGTGGAAAGATTTCAGGTAATTTAATACTCACGGTGCCAAATCCCAAAACTTTTCACCTTCAGTAGTTCAGAAAACATCAGACAACTGAAAAGGAGCATTTGAAATGAGCTTTTATGGCTACGCCAAAACACAGAAGCAGTTAAACTCACCTCATAATTCCTGGGGTTCTAGAGCCTCTTTTAGCAGCAATAACCATCAGTAATCATCTTCTGTGTGACTTTATTAGTCTGTCATTCACTAAAGAGAAATTATATCTCCCTCTTCACCACAACTTTGCTTCATTGTATTTTACAGATGTTTATTTCCACACTGCTTTCTTCACCACAGCATTTCTGTTGGGCCTTTGATGAGTCTTTCCTTTTTCAGCAGTTCCGCTGTAGGTTTCCTGCTGCGTTTGAGATCATTGTTCTGTTGCATCAAATGAACTGTTGAACTCATATTTGACTGGAGGATATTAGTTCTAGTTCATCATCAGCTCAGTGACTGTAAAGTTGCCATGGCTGCAAAACGAGTTCAAATCATCAGCCCTCCACCACCGTGCTTTACAGTCGGTATGAGGAGTTTGTGCTGGTATGCTGTGTTTGTTTCTCTCTCCAAACATCCCCATTATGTTCTTGTATGTATGTAAAGAGGATGTTTTTTTCTTAGTCTTAAAAAGAAGAGGGGTCCTGTAATCCTTCCAAACTAGTTAATATTTTCTAATTCTCCTGTCATAACCTTTAAGCTTCTAACCGAGGCCTGTAGAGTCAGAGATGAAGCTTTTGTTTAGTTTTTTTGTAATTTTTCTGAGCATTGCAGTTTGATCTTCAGGGTGACTTTAGAATATCTGAAAATATAGTCTGCTGTCTTCGATGTTTCCACCTTCATTGGTTTTTCTGTTGAAATATGGGCTTCAAATATTTTGTAAATTACTTTTGACCCTTCTCAGATTGTTGGGAAACTACGACTGCCTTTCTAGGTTTATTGCTGATGTATTTCCTTCTAGGGGTGTGTTAAAACATCTGTTTTTATCAAGACCCCACACTGACATCCTTTAACCAATCCATTGAACTAGAAGTAGCAGGCTATTAAAGATAGTTAGTTTTTTCTCTCTGTACTTCTGGATTTTGGCTTGGGTTTTTTAATCAATAAAATGTTTGTGATTTGTATCGTGTAATTTATCTATGGTTGTATTTACCTTTCATTAAGAATTAATATGGACCAAATATATATTTTTCTCTTACCCTAATACATAAAACTTTAGAAGTGAGAAGTCTGGAGGTTTTACTTTTGACCATATCTTTATCTTTTATTTGAGTTTGACATAATGTAAAGTTGAACTTCTCTTGTTCTTTTATGAGTCTTGTCATTGCTCATGCTGCTGTCTTGTTTTAACAGTTCATTGATTGTCACCGTGGAGTAGTTATTGATGGCCTGAAGTCACTTTACACTCACTCTCTATCAAGCACACTTCAAATTATTCTGAAGGCCCTTAGCAACCGCAAACACATCTATGTAGTTAATTTATTCGACACCTACGTCGCCCTGAAGGCACGAGAAAGACAGCAGAGAGAAACTGAAGGTAAAATGTTTCACCAGTTCCTGCACAAATGTCTAAAGCTTGTACCAAACGTGTCACATAATAGGTTTATGTATAATGTGTGTTGTGCAGAAGCCTTGCAGAATGAGAGAGCCATCAAGGAGGAAAAGTGGCTGAGGGATCTGGATCAGGAGACATTTGACTCTCTGTCGGAGGAAGAGAAAAAGCATATTACCCAGAGACACTTGGTGGTACTTCGACAGCACAGACTCAGGTACTGACTAACACAATGGACCTCAAATATATGTAAAACCCACATTTAAGCTTTTATTCATTGCTTTTTGTCAGATTCACCCAGCCATCTAACCTTAAAAAGATTATATGTCCCTAAGTCATTAAGCTTCAGCTTCTTTATGAAAAGTTCCACTTTCAGAAGACATGATACTCTTACATATATTTATATAATATATATATGTATATACATATATACAGTATATGTGTGTATATATATATATATATATATGTGTGTGTGTGTGTGTGCGTGTGTATATATATATATATATGCTGTATATATATACTGTAGTATATCATCTTGAGCAAAACTCCCTCGTGAGGAAAAACTTCCAGCCGAACCAGACTCAGGACAAGTGTCCCATCTGCTTCAACCGGCTGGTTTTGAGAGGAACAGGAAGGAGGAACAGATACATTATGGCAGGTCTAGAATCACAACAGTCACAGAGCTGAGGTTCTGACTATTTTTGACTCTGATGTGAATCCCTGTGATGTTGATCATGTTGCTGAATCTCTTGCACTGTGTGAAAGGTTTTAAAGGTTTTAAAGAAACAAAAAAAAAAAAACGATTCTTCTCTGAGACCGTCTTCAGCTCATGGTGACAATAACTCTTCTTCCTGCCTTCAAACTATTTGAGCGGATGACTTTTTCTGCTTTAAAGGATATTGTACAACAACACAGTTTTCCAAATCATCTATAAACAGCATTCCCTCTTGTCTTTGTAAGAATGATTTTCACACCCTCGGTCCATTAGTTGTTACTCTGATTAACATTCCCTTCACCAGGCTGTGTTTCAGCTGATTTTAAACATGCTGTGGTGCAGCCGCTCATAAAAAGAGAAGCCTCGGCCCATCAGTTCTTTCAAACTATAGACTAGTTTCAAAACTGCCTTTTCTGTCTAAAGATGTTTTTAATCAACTTCAGAGATTTTTAGCTGCCAACTCTAGTGAAACATCTAGTCAGGTTTTAAATCACAGACAACACTTTTAAGAGTTTTTAATTATCTTCTTTTAACCATTGATTCATGCTGTTTTAGTGACCTGAGACCTTTCTGCTGCCATTGATAGATTTGTTTAGATTAATCTTGTATTCTTACACCACTGTGTTTAAGGGAGCTTGAACAGATGGCTAAAGAAGAAGAAAGGAGGCAACAAGAGGAAAAGAGGCTGAAAGAAGAGGAGATAAAGAAAAAGTACACAAAAGGAGGAAAAAAGGACATTAGAGCTGTTTCAAAAAAGAAATGCTTGATGAACGAAACACAGGTCTGAATGAATCCCTTCTGTTTACTTTGAAACAAAAACACAGCAAATAAGTCTCTGAAACCCAAAGAAATATATTGTTGCTCTTCCAGTTGATGAGCAAATAATTATTTCATGAAATTTCTTTTCAAGTCCAAGGACCCACACCCCCTAACGTATGTAAATGGGTAAAGGAGTTGATGTGTAATATTCATTTAGATAAAATAAGATATACCCTGAAGGGGTTTGTCAAAAGACTTTAGGACACATGGCAACCTTTTGTATTGTATGTGGAAAGTATGTCAATGCCTGTTTAATTTTTTTGTGTGTTTGATTGAGGGAAGGGGTGAGGGGTGTGGTTCTATGTTCTTTCTTGTTGTGTGTTTAAAAATGAAAATATCAATAGAAATCACTTTGTTAAAAATATATTTTCTAGCCAACAGTTGCAGTGAACATTCAGAGGAAGTCTTCCTCCAGCAACTCAAAAGAGTCACTCGTGGATGCAAAAGAAGAACCAAATCTGAATGAAGCTGCCGGCAAGTGAAACAGTTTCACTGATGTTCAGTACATCCAGTTGAATACAATGATCTCTTTGGTTACTTGCTTTTTTAATTAATACAGTGCATCAAAGCAAAGAAGCAGAGGATCAAATAAAGCAACCAGAAGAAACCAATCCACTACATACAGAGTCTCCTCATCCACCAGACAAAAAGGAAAAGACAAAGGTAAGTTTCTGTTGAGCATAATAGTGACACGTTTCTTAAAATAATGTAACATTTAGCCGCAAACTACTTTCTCCTTTTACCATTTTATGTTTTCACCTTCCTGGTGCATCAAGAATGAGCTCCAATGTCAGTTCAGTGAATATGAGCAGAGCCAGGTCGAGGTGGAGCACATTTTGCAGCACTGGGACCGGGTCCAGGGCTTATTGCTGGTCCCTGTTCCTTGTAGAGAAACCCATTCAGGTCCAGATGATGCCATGTCAGACAAACAGGTAAAAAGGATCCCTGTCCATTCATTTTAGTTAAATAAAATCTAATGAGAAATATGAGACACTAAGCTGTGCTATTTTTCACCTTTGGACACAAAATCTTATTAATAAAACATTTTATAAGAAGTTTTGAGGCGCAAGCTTATCATTCATTAATACCAAACTAAAAAATATTTGTAGAATGAAAATATAAGTTGCTGTTCTATGTACCTACCTTGTAATTAAATGCTTAGCATTCCTTGACCACCTGATGAAAATGTTGAAGAAATTACAGAGTTGTAGCCATTTGGTCAACTTTGAAATTAAAGGCTGATTTATACTTCATCAGATTTGCCAAAATGATTTCTCGCTGATGCGGTGTGACAAAAATCATGTGCTTTTGTTCTTGCACTGCCTCCAAGAACTGGTTTTGTGCACAACCCCCTGTCAGAAGTGATTGTCTTGCAGGGTATGTGCCAAGTATTGTGTTATTGGTCAGAACTTCATGTGTGTGTTTATGCGGCTGAGGTACAATGTTCTCATTTCACGTCAACTGCTTCTCTGAGGATTCACTGGTCAAGGCTGTTTGAAAGTACAGCCATCTTTACATCTGTTCCAGCAAAACTTGTAAATATTGTCAAAGAACTCTTGGAAGGAGAGAGCACAATTTCTGTACATGGCGGAAACAGTGCAGAGACACAGGTGGCTCTCCATGGTCATTCTCACTGGAAGGGAGTAAACTTGCACAGTACATAGCATGGAAATGCACGTTAGGTTTGCTCGGTATTATGTACCATCTGTCGGAAACCATGGTGGTCTCTTTGTGACAAATTTACGAAAAAGTGCTTCTCCTCAGTTAGCCACAGAAACCTCCAACTCCTCCATCATCAAGTGAAAATGTAAACATCCACTCTGCCAACCACTCTGTCGCTGTGTACCTTCTGATCGTGTGAGAAGTGTGCTGCAGTGGGAGGGCCTACCAGAACTTCAGCCCCTGTGTTTCTCTTGGAGTATAAAATGTCCGTGCAAAAAAGAACATCTCACAACCACATCAGCAAGGTTGGATCGCTTACATCTTGTGAAGTATAAATCAGCCTTAACGTTATGCATCATAATGATATCTCACGTTGAATATGTACTATGAATTACTCTCAGCCACAACTACACCAAATGTTTACTCAGTATTTGTCAAATTTACTGAGTTATAGCCATTTTTTATGTTTTCTAAGGTCAGTTGGCTGTGGCAGCCATCTTGACTCAAAAGCTTAATCATTTGTAGATGTACAACTAATAATCCCTTTCTAAAAATTTCAATAAAATGTATCCACAGGTTTATAATGTAGTTTGGTTGCAGACAGACACACCGACACAACTATAGGCACAGGCAAAACATTACCATCTCCATTTTGCCTTTTGGCAGCAGGCGATAAATAACTAACAAAGACGAGCATTTACATCAGTATTATAATGTCAGGAAGCTAATATTGTCTTCCTTTTTTCACAGGCTCCTGCTGTTAAAAGGGCTAAGAAAGGTAACAGTAAGATCATATCTCCTCTACTCAGTCAACCAGCAGCTGTGGACAGCAGCAAGGCAGGAGATACAGAGTCTTCTCCACTCACCATCCCTCACATAGTCCTGAATGTAACAGGAAGCTCCTCAGAGCTGCTGAGTAATGGCTCCCTGCCTCCTCTGGAGGAGGTGCGTCATGATCCAAGATTTCTTTTCCTCAGATTGAATTCTGTTTCGTATTTTGACTTGGTTTTTATGTTTTTTATGAATTTCTAATCCATATTGTTCTCTGCTGTTCTTTCTATAGGTGTTGGATAATTTAGGGTTGGTGCCAAGCGACCCTCCTATCCTTCCTTTGACTACCTTCTCCATTGTTCCTTTTCCAAAACTCAGAGAACAATTTAAGGCCCAACAATCTTGTTTCACCTTTTTGGGTCCATCAGTGCTGGATGAGGAAGAGGAGAAGAAAGACACTGTAGAGGACACACCATCAAAGGTAATGTTATTTTTCTACACTAGGACACGTGTGTGTTCTCAGTAATCAGTATCCATCTGAAAACATTTGACATACAGACCGCCAATTTCATTATCACACCATTTTATAACATTAAGGATTCCAACAAAACAGCATCATCACATTGTGAATCCACATGTTTAATAATTCAGAAACTAATTACATTACAAGCCAATGTTCCATTTTTATGTGCTTTTCAAAGAAGGGACATATTATGATATATTCTCTGTCCGTCAGTAAAACTTTCTCTTGTCCGGACCATAACTTTGCATCTGCTCAAGATTCTTCCTGTTAGGCGTAATTTTTTTCTTTTCCACTGTTGCCTTGGTGCTTTCTCAGAATGGGAAACTGTGACAAAGTGAAAATTCAACTCAGTCTGCTGCTTTCTTATAAAATAACTTTTACTACTTGGCTTTTTGAATGTAGGTGAATGTTTTTGTACAGTGCCCTGAGACAACTTCTGTTGTGACGGCGCTACAGAAATAAACCGTATTGTATATACACATCGTCACTACATGGAAGATCACTTTTCATAACCTGTGTCAAGGTCACAAATCAAGGTCAACGTTAAAACACTGTCTTTACCTTTGCACCTATAACTTTGTATCTGTTAAAGATAAGTTAATGAAACTTCATTCACACATGCATCATCACTATAGCCAAAGTGACAGGTAACCTTCTTGAGATAAGCTCCAAGAGCAAGGTCACAAATCAAAGTGAAACGTAAGAGAAGGTCCTTGCTTGTCTCGCCCAAAACTTCTGGACACCTAAGATAATTTAATGAAACAATACAAATATGCATCATTGCTAGCTGGACTGTCGCGTTCACTTTTCATGACACCAGCTCCAAGTTCAAGGTCACAAATCAAGGTTAAATGATATACAAGGTCTTTGCTTGTCCAGGCTATTGCTGTAGATTGCTGTGTTTCTGTTTAATAGTGTCATGTTCTGTACTGTGGTTGGACCCTTGTTGCTGACAGGACTCGGTAACTCAAGACTAAGATAAAGAATATTTATTAATATAAACAAAAAGCGCAGTCTTGGCAGCAAAACTTAAATGATGAGAAGGCACGGAGAGAGAGCAGAGCATGATAACGTACAGGACAATCCACAGACAGGGGAACAATAAAGAAATGCCTTAATATATAGAGACTAACAAGGGGATAAACACAAACACCTGGGGAAGGACAACAGGTGTCAGAGGCAGGAGCTGATTACATGAGGGAGAAACACTGAGGAGGGCAGGACAAATGACACAAGGATCACAAAACACACACAGATCCTCTCAAATAGGTTGTCGGTGCATGCATAATGTGCTGTATATGGTACTCTTGTTACACTTTTGCATATACTGTATTTCCGCCTATACATCAACTTGTTACTTGTATTCAATTACCTGGTTATGACTTTAATAATTATATGGTAGTTTCTAATTATTACATTGTGATTATCTACTGTTACCATCTTTTCAACCAATTATAATGTAAACTGGCACCCACAAATCTATTTTTGCACTTTTTGTGCACAAAGGAAAAGGCGGTCTCTAAAAGCCACAAGAGAAACATCAAGAAGACCTCAATGGTGAAAGAAAAAGAAAAAAGGGGCAAAGAGAGTGAGAAGAGCAAGTTTGATGGAGCTTGCTTGCTTTCACAAACCTCCTCTGCTTCTGAATTAACTGACCAGGCTCAACACCAAAGACAGCTGGAGCTGAAACGCAGCCAGAGGCACGAAAGACCTCACACCAACAAACTCTACAAATACGCTTCTTGTATGGATTATTGCTAACTGTCTGACTGTTTGTGCTTTTGTTATTTAGCCTGACTGCATTTCGCTGGATTGTACCAGCTGGAGGTGAAGTTATTCTGAAACTCTGGTTCTATTCAGAGTCCCCAGGAGTGTTTGAGCAGACCTTTAATTTTGAGCTTGCAGGGAGCTGCAAACATTACCAGCTCGCCTGCAAAGGCCTGTGCACCTATCCCTCCATCTGCAACAAATACACGTCAGTTTGCTTTATTTAATAAAAATATAACTTCAAAAAAATTGAAGAGGGATAGTAAAAATGGGCTGTTTTATGTGTTTCAAAATATTTTACCATGACATTCTCAAACATTAACGTCTTGTTGTGCAGCCAGTACAGTTCAGCTTCTGTTGACATGTTCAAAGCTTCCTTCAGAGATAATTTGTGCTTAAAACCTGGACTGAAAAGTTTTGTAATATACGTTTTTCAAAGCAACCTTTCAAATCTTTACATGAAGCATTACAGTATCAGCAGTTTAGTATCCTCAAACTAACAGGAAAATGTTACATAAATCTACATTTTAAACTAACGTTGCGTCAAATCTGATTCCACAGGACACTTTTTGCACACAGTAAGATGGTGCCACAAGAAAAAGAAGGACTTCAGAAGTCCTACATCATTAAAGACGAGTACTTTGAGTTTGGACCTTTGCTGTGCAGTAAGACTAGAGACAGGTGAGAGGCAGAGCAGTGGGAGTCAATGGGCTACATGTGTTTGTATCAGTTATTATCGTTTCACTCAAAGAGTTCCATCTTTGTGCTTAGATTCAAGAAAAATAAATATCCTGAGAATTCAGAGAGGCTGGTAATTCATAACGATTCTGGTTTAGAAGCAGAGGTCAAGTTCAGTTTTCTTCAGGACACCCAGGCTACTACATATCTGCTGGACCCCCCAACAATGACCCTAGCACCTTGTCAAAAACAGGTACCATTGCTTAAATTACTGTGAATTACTTAATTTAACAAACGTACCAACAGCTGAACATTTGACTTTTCTTCTTCATTAGGAGCTGACAGTTTGGGCCTACCCAACAAAGCAGGGACAGATAAAGGACAGTTTAGTTTGTAAAATCAAAGACAATTCTGAGGATGTAATCATCAACTTCTCCTGCTGGGGTGTCCGCCCAGAACTGGAGCTGGAGAGCAAACATCTGCACTTTGGCAAAATTCTTTTCCAAAGGTACTGAAACAAACTCACAAAAACCAGGACTCATAGCTTTATATTTCATTTTCAAAGAGGCAAAAGCAGCAGGTGATATGCATTAGTTTAAACCAACGTTCAACCTTTAATTACACATTATTAAAGCTGTAAAGAAGAGCAGTGTGGTTTAAAACATATATAATGTATGTAAAACACTAGTTCTTATCAGCTTGACAAATCAAAAAATGATTTGATATTTTGTAAATAAACGAGAAGCTGTTGTTTTTATTTTTTATTTTATTCTACTCATTATATTGTCTTTGATTTTTCTCCACAGGAAGCACAGTTGTAGCGTGATGATGCATAATAAGACGGCTCTTCCAGTATCTTGGAGGCTGCAGGGGGTGGAGGATTTGGGAGAGGAGTTTGTGGTGCCACAGGCTCAGGGTGTCATCTCATCCAATTCATCCTTTCCTTTCACCGCATGCTTCCATGCCAAAAGGCCCGTTGTCATTAAAAAGATCTTACGTCTGGAGGTAAAGTAAAGCTTTAAAGACGCTCGTAATGAAGATGTATGCTTGATATGCATTTTTTAAGCACCATCTAAATATTGCTGTTGGCAGATTTCAGACTCGCACAGTTTTAGATTATGTGCGCTTGTGTTTCAGGTGTCTGACGTGGAAAACATTCTTGGAATTGTGCACACAGAAAACATACAGGTCACTGCTGAAGCTTTCGATATAAGTCTGGAGATCACACCAGGTACAAACTGTAAAACCTTACATAAATAATTAAATCAAGCATTATATAAATCAATATAGAGAAAAGCACAGAAAAACAAAACAATTATATAACAATTTTGATTGACACTAAAGTAATCCCTGCAGATGTTCTCTGTCTGATGGTCTGCTGGTAGTTTTTACAGAGACTGTCCTCTGGTTGTGTTTTACTAGTTTGTGGAAGGAAACGAACAGCAGCCAGTGATTATCACAAGAATAATGAAAACATATGAGGCTCATGAGGTTTTTCTCAGATTTTCAGACAAACTGATCTGTGCAGTTGGAGTTGTGCTGAGGTGGCTGAAGTGTCCATTTGTGTTTCAGAATGTTGAAACTATACCAACTATTTCAAAAAGTATCTTCTAAAGATTCATTCTGTGGTTGGTCTCCTATTTAAATTTTGAACACTTCAGCCTCTCCCCCCTTGTGTCACTCTTCAACTTGCTATTATTGATTGGCTGAATATCTGCCAAGTTTTAATGTTTTCTAAGCAAAAAGGGAGAAATAGCTTATTCTGCCTTTAGGTTTTTAACTTACAGCCTTGGAGCACCCTTAACTTCAACATCCAGAGTTTTTCTGAAACAAGCAAAAAACAAGATTTTTGAATTAGATGGTGATACGATCATTGGGAGAAAAAGCTTTTATATTTCTATTTAAACATTCTATTCAAATATTCTATATGTGATTGCAGTTTTCCAACAAAAAATATATATACCGGGTAGTTTTTATTCTGTCACTGTACAGTTTAGTACATTTGAGGAATTGTGATTTTTGTGATCTGTTTTGTTGAGTTTAAAGACAAATATAACAACAAGTATGTTTACAATTTGAAAACTAGTGGCAATAAACATACAGTAATTTTTGTTTTGTTTTGTTTTCTTATGTTTAGACCATGTAGCACTCCGTAGTCATTAAAGAGATAAGCCAAATCCAAAATAAAGGCCTAAAATAAGACAAATCGAGACGTTTTCCCACTGTAATTGGTGACCTCACCAGTAGGTGTGTCTAAATCTTTCAAACCTTTAATACAGTTCCCAAACATTTGTAGCTCACAACCCAAATAAACAGATATAATGACAACAGTTTTATCAATCAATCAATCAATCAATCAATCAGTCAATCAACTTTATTTCTATAGTACATTTTAAAAACCACATGGGTAACCAAAGTGCTGTACAATAACACAAAAGACAAGTTAATTAAAATGATAAAAACATACAAAGCATACAAATTTAAAAAAAAAATACATATACCAGTTTTGCAGGTGTGTTAAAATGCCGTAAAAGTTAGTCACAGTATAATTTGTATTAAGTTATGATGACTGTGTAACCATTATGTAAACCATACACACTCATGTTTTAATGTGTTAGTATCTAGAAACAATCTTCCCCTGATGACATGACATGACCCACAATGGAGTCCTGACCTCTACGTTGGGAACTACTGCTCTGATACATCTTTCATTCGATCCCTTTCTCTTTCTGCTTTGTCTTGGTTTATTTCTGATGGACCGAGTCACATCTCAGGCCCCAATATAAAAACTGGAAATGTAGTAGAAGTTTACTCCTGTTCTGCAGAAGCAGCAGCTTTGGACTTTGGAACCATCAGGGTCTTTGAAGAAACCAAACTCTCTCTCAGACTCTTAAACACAGGAAAATATGAATGTTTCTTCAAGTAAGTTTGAACACTTCATTTTTTTTCTTTATGTTTTCAGTTCCACGTTGAGCTGTTTTCATTTCAGTGAAAGAGTATTTATTCACTTCATCTTTGTTTCTTTCTATGAGGTTTACAACTGAGCAGACCGACCCGCCTCTTCCAAACCTGGAGTCCATTTTCACCGTGTCTCCACCGAGCGGCACTGTGTTGCCCAATAAGAAGTTTGTAACACTGCTGTTCACCTGCAGACCTGATAAGGAGATTTTCATCAAAGAACAGCCCGTGCTGACTTGTCAGGTAGATTAAACCCAAAGATGGAGGTCTTATTGTTGTTAAAAGCTGTTTTGACTAATGTTGAAATTAAAGTTTTAAGTTTTGTTTAATTTTCGTGTTGTTTCTTTAAATGAAGGAAAACAATAAAAGTTAAACCACTGACATATTGCTCTACTGCAGCTGTGGTGCAGTGGTAGAGTTGGAACCAGAAAGTCACAGGTTCAACTCCATCTCAGTGTACTGAGGGGAAAACCACTTTTAAACAAGTGCTAAAGAAGTACAATTGTTGAATAAGCTTTTGTTTTTATTGTGGCTTTTGCTTCTCAAATATTGAGGATATAAGTTAAGTTATAACTTTTTTTTTTTTTAACTAAAATATGTCAGACTGCTTGTTTAGTCTAAAATCAGAGCTTTGTGAAGTGAAAATGATTTGTACACACAAGGGTAACTGACGTAATCTTCTGCAGGTTATTGAACCCAGCCTTGGACAAAGAGAAGAATGCGTAGCCAAAATAAGCTTCAAGACATCAGTCCAGGCTGTTTTTTCCAGGTTGCTGATATATTTATTTTTTTATATATTTGTGGTCCATAAACATGTTGATATCATTACAGTCAGTCCTTATTTTGTGCTGCAAAGTTAATCAATTTTATCTTGTTTTAAAGCTTCAGTTATCTTATATTTAGAGAGGGTTGTAATAAATGTCTGTCTGGTTTCTCTTAGATACAAGATCTCTCCTGCGCGTGACATTGACTTTGGGCCTCTAGTTTACGGCACCAAGAAAACCCAAAGCATTACGATAGAAAACAATGGAGTTTTCCCCATTGGTTTCACCATCACTCACATGGTTTCAAATCTGGATCTTCGAAAAATGTTTGGGTAAAGTGGCATATCTATCTATCTATCTGTCTGTCTGTCTGTCTGTCTGTCTGTCTGTCTGTCTGTCTGTCTGTGTCTGTCTGTCTGTCTGTCTGTCTGTCT
>JARVLU010000002.1:9432002-9444387 GCA_031762415.1 Simpsonichthys santanae | reverse complement strand
ATATATATACAGTATATAGATATACAGTATATATATTATAAAACAGAGCTTTTAACCCTTTGACTCTGATTTCAGTGATCCAGGTAAGCTGATACGCAGAGAGAGTTTTTCTGCAAAGTCCACTGGTACCAGTACCAAAACCAGGCAGGAGCCTCTTCAGAAAGACTCAAATAATCATCAGGTAAAATGCTCCTGAAAGACCAACACCAAATGATGACATATACTGTATGCTTACAGTGTTTCTGCTGTGTTTAAACATTTATAGTGTTTAAATAAAACTGTTTATTTTGCAAGTGTCATAGCTGTTGCATGGTTATTGATTTATATGAAAAATTGGTTTCTGAAGGTTTTATGTTTTTTGTAAGTGATAATTCAACTGCACAAAATCAAAATATTAAAAATCCTGTATAATCATGTTGATGAGTGATGTTAAAAAGGATTTTGATACTATCTTGTTTGACCATTTTATTCTCCTCTACATGATTTTTTTTTGTTTTCTTGTGTTGCCTTCAGAACCGCCTCACAACGGGGCTGTTCTCAGTGTCTCCCTGTAGTGGATCCATACAGCCGAAGTCTCAGCAGCAGGTGACGGTGGACTGTGTGGCTGAGCAGCAAGGCAGCTGGAACCAATGTCTGCTCATCGACATCAGCGGCCGGGACCCTTCCCTTCAGCCTGATGGGTTGCAGTACAGACTGCTGGCTGAAGTCTTTAAACCAAGTGAAAGAATTTGAAATTTGTCACACTAATCAGAATATTACTTGATTCCAACATTTTGAAAATAACCTTTATGTTCATAACTTTACATCAGAGGTGGTTAATAGGCAGCAAGTGAGAAAATATAACTGGGTACAGAACATATTCCTGAATGGCCAACAAATAGAAAAAACTGCTAGTTGGGAAAAATAACAGCAACCCATTCATGTTACACGTTGAATCATGAGCGTTGGATTACAGGGTTCCCAGTGACTCTGGAAATCAGGGAAGATCTGGAAAATGACTTTCACATTTACCAGACAGGGAAAACATCCATCAACTCATTTGATTCCTGATATTTACCAGTAGTCTCTCAATCTTTGTATTTTATTTTGCTTTTAGCATCAGATGCGTTCATATTTCCACCTAAACATCTTCTCTGAATTCCTGGTGAGTAAAAAGGCATTATTACTCACTCAACTTAAAAAATTAAGTTGAGTAAGTAGTTGACGGAACTGTTCCGATCCGGCTCAGTTCTGGTTCAGCAGACCTACCCAGCCTTGGTCCGGTTCTGAATGGCTCTCTGCATCCACTGAGCATTGAAGTCACTAAGGACCAAACTTTTTCAGATCGGATCAAAACTTTCCCTCCAGCAGAAAGCAAGTTTGCATTCTGAGTAGTGCACTGTTGCCTTGTGGGTAATGTAGTCCTTTAGATTGGCAATACTGTACAGTGCAGGCTTATTGAGAGAAAACTACAAAATGGTGGCGCTTCTTTTTTTTCTTTTTTGTTGTTGTCGTGTACAGTCTTACGTATCAGTACTTATCGGCATAATAATAATAATAATCGGTACTTTGAAAAACTGCAAAAGAGCGAGCCCACAAAAGTTGAATCGCAAAGTTGCGAGGGACTACTGTACCCTCTATATTGTGTACACTGATATTTTTTTCCATAAACACAAACGTTACTGTTATTACCATATTAGTAAATAATAGCAAATGTTTTCCCTGTTAAACTGAGGTTTATGCTGTTGATCTGGTCCTTGAATATTTTTAATGAAAAATCTGAGTAAGCACTTTGCTCCCTTCTCACTGATGCAAAGAAGATGAACATAAAGTAAGGTTCAGAAAAAACTCAGACTTGTTTATATCTCAGTTTATTTAAAATGGACAGAGGCAAGGTGAGTGGTCATATTTAGCACCATTTGTGGTTTGATAGCTCAAAAAATAGGCGTTTATTTAATAATGATTATAAATGTTTATAAAATGTTGTGTCTGCAGGCATAAATAACCATTTATGATTAGTAAAAGTCAGCATTTCTTATGACATCATGGTGAATTAGGTCACAAAGCATAGGTAACATTCATGTTTACAAGCCTTTATAAATGTTGAACCATGTTCACAGGTTTTACTGTAGATGTACTTGTTTTTTAATGACTGTTTTTAGGAAAGGTCAGCAAGCAATTATCTGTCAACATTCTGCACATATAGTAAAACTCCAGTTCTTTCAGTAATGACTCATCAGCCACTGAAACTTTAAGACATTATTTAAAAAAAAAAACTAACTATAAGTCACCCTGAACAATTGAACATATTTCATTCTCAAAGCATTTCTTTACTCATCTTTTCGTTGTTTTGTTTTCCAGGCATTCTGTTAGACATGACCTCCATATTTGAGGAACACTTTCTGTGCCACAACAGCGGCCAGCTGTCCTCCGAGCAGTTCTGTGATGCTGAAGGCATTTATGTTCTGAAAGAGAACAGGTTCACCTTCAACAAAGTCCTGATTGGGAGAACTGCTCAGGCCCGCTTCCGACTGACCAACACCAGTAAGATCTCCTGCAGGCTCAACTTGGCCATCAAATATGCCCAAGCTAAGGTGAGACTAACTTTCTGGGAGCTATAGCTTTAAATGCAAACTGAAGCCAGAACATCTAAAATAGGCGTTTTTGATTGTATATCAGATGCCACGACATATGGAGGTGTTTGGCCTGCCTGCTACAACTCTGAACATCCCCGCTCAGTCACATGCATTCGCTGTGGTCACTTTCACACCACAAGCCATACAGCATTACAGCGCTGCGTTTGAAGCCACAGTAGAAGGACTTTCCAGGTGAAATACTGCATTATTGTGTAAACATCTGTTCTGGGATCTGAATTAAAAACAAAACTGTCAACAGCTTTTAAACTGTAATTTCTCTGCTGTATCCAGAATGACACCAACATCCAGAAACAAGATGCTAGAGTTTGAGTTAACAGGAGAAGGCACTCTGCCCAGCGTGTGCGTGGTCCATCCAGCTCTAGAAAACAGTGAAGGAAGCCCAGTGATGAAATTTGGACAGGTTTTGGTGGGTCAAAAGAAAACCTTGCCTTTGGTTCTACTAAATGATGGGAATGCCCCAGCTCAGGTGGGAAGATGCACAACACTGCCCTTTTTTATTCATAAATGAGATCAATGTAAACAGTAGTCAAGTCAAATTAATTTTATAAAGCACATTTAATAACAGCAGTTGTCACCAAAGTGCTTAAAACTAAAAGGCAATGGCAGTACTTTAAGAAAATTAAAAAAATATATCAAAAGCATCAAAGGAAAAATTAAATCAAATCACATTGTGTTAAAAGTCAGTGAAAACAGATGTTTTTTAAAGAGATTTAAAAACAGGAACTGAAGTGGCTAGTCTAATGTTGAGGGGCAGATTGTTTCAAAGTTTAGGACACATGACTGAAAAAGCCTGATCTCCTCTGAGCTGCAACCTGGTTGGCAACCAAAAGCAGCTGATCAGATGATCTTAGTGTCCGAGAAGGAACATATGGTTGAAGCATGTTAGAGAGGTTTGAGGGTGCAAGGCCATTTATGCATTTAAAGTTCAACAGGAGAATTTTAAAATCTATTGATACGTACAAGGAGCAAGTGAAGGGAGGATAAAACTGGTGAAATATGCTCAAACCTACAAATTCCTAAGAGCCGAGCTGAAGCGTTTGGACAAGCTGGAGACGTGAAAGGGAGACCTGACTGACCCCAACATAAGCACATTACAGTAATCAAGTTGGGTTATAATGAAGGCGTGGACAATTTTTTTCAAGGTCAGATCTGGTCATCAACACTGACTTAAGCTTATCTATCTGCCTTAACTAGAAGAAACTTTTTCTGCAGAACAGTTACCGGTAATGTGTTTATTAAACTTAAAATCAGTCTAAAACCATCTCGAGATTTGTGACAGACTGCTTAAGATATGGCTCAAGAGAATCAAAGTTTACAGGAACAGAGACAGCAACAGAGTATAGGACTAGGAACAATAACTTCAGTTTTCTGATTGTTAAAACTTAAATTTTTTTGAAGCCATCCAGGCCTTAATGTCATCAAGACATTTTAACAGAGGGTGAATTGTGTATGACCTATTGGGTTTTAAGGGCAAATAAATCTGACAATCATCAGCAATAATCATCAATGAAAAGAAAGACCATGTTTCCTCATAATAGACCTCAAAGGGAGCAGATTTAGTGAAAACAGAAGGGGTCCAAGAATCAAACCCTGTGGAACCGCGTAGGAAGGAGGCACTGAAGCAGATAATACTGTATACTGTATTACAATCAACACAAAAGCACCTGTCACTCAGATAAGAACGTAGCTACACCTGTAGTCCCAAACCAGAGTTCTAACTGCAATATAAGAATACTGTGGCCAACAGTGTCAAAAGCAGCACTAAGGTCCTGGAGTACAAATATCACAAACTGACAAGAGCCATTTGCCAGAAGAATATTGTTACAAACTCTTACTAAAGCTGTTTCGGTGCTGTGTAAAAATGGTTTAACACCAAACAAAGATCTAAAAATATTCCATTCTCATTCAAAAATGTGACCACTGCGTGACCCGTTCTCTCAGGTCAGCTGATCAACTGCTCCTGAGCGTACCTAAAACAAAGCTCAGACTTAGAGGTGAGCGTGCCTTCGCTGTGGCAGCTCCTGAACTATGGAAAGGTCTGCCTCTCCACATCAGACAGGCCTCCTCGCTGTCTGTTTTTAAATCTCAAAATCCATCTTTTTTCCCAGGCTTTTGACACCATTATTGTTATTTATTTATTTGATTCTTCTTTATTTGTTTTAAATTTTGTAATTGCATAGCTGTTTACGTCTTTTTAATCTTTTTTTTTTTTTTTTTAATTCCTCTTGTGCCTTTTAACTTACCGTACTTTGTATCTGTACAGCCCTTTGGTCCTCTATGGGATTTTTTGAAGTGCTTTATGAATAAAGTTGTATTGGTTTTAATTGGAAAAATGCATTTAATTGAATAAAACTATTTTAGTTTGAAGACATTTTATGATAAACATTAAAGCTGACACAAATTAGGTAGAATTTTGTAAATACATATTTTGTGTAATTGCTCTGTAGGTCCAGGTTGTAATGCAGGATACACATGGTGTGTTCACCCTGCAAGCTGCTTCTGAAAACGTCAGCGTTCAGTCCACTCAGCTGAAAGACACATCTGAAACTGGTAAACTGATCTTACATGGGAAATATTCATATTTTACTTTAAAATTATTTTGGTTTCATAAACTGCAGTTTTTGTTATTTTTCAGTGTTGTAATTCTTTCATCATCCATATTCTCATATCTACATGCACACTGTGACCCAAACTTACTCTAAGTTGTAAATCCAAAGCATTGAAGCACCCTCATTACCATCCCATTAAAAACCATTTTGTCCTGTATTTTATCACCCTTCTTCTTCTTTTTCTTCTTTTGGCTTTTCCCGTTTCAGGGGTCACAACAGCGAGTCATCCTCCTCCATCTCACTCTGTCCTCTGCATCCTCTGTCCTCACTCCAGCTACCTCCATGTCCTCTCTAACTGCATCCTGTATTTTCTCATCCAATTTTAAAATAAAACATGCAAATTATACAATACATTGTAATTGTACACTGCAATACATTGTGCAGCGTAGACACAATTTGCAAAATTCTGAACAAGAAAAACAATGATATTCAATGGGATTTTGGTTTAACAGTTGAGAAAACCAAATCCTCTTTGGAGCTTTATAACTTAGTTACGCTTGACAGTAGAAACATCATTCAAAGTTTAAATGAGTCACAGAAAGTTGGTCTTTATATGTGGGAAGTGGCATTTGGATATCTTGCAGATTTTACACAATCACAGTTTTTTTATTTTTAATTGATTTTTCCAGATTTTTCCATGGAATGTCCAACTGAAACTTGATGATGTTGGAAATGTAGCTTTTGAAATGTCTAAATGTTTCTAAATCTTAGCAAACTTTCTGACTTTGGCAGCACAATGGTTAGCACTGTTGCCTCACAGCAAGAAGGTCCTGGGTTCAATCCTCGGTTGGACCTGGGTTCTTTCTGGGTACTCCGGTTTCCTCCCACAGATCAGACACATGCATGTTAAGCTGCCTTCAGGCCCAGCCCTCCCTTGCAAATGAGATCTGTGATCTCAGTGGGATTTGCCTGGTTAAATAAAGGTTAATAAATAAACTCCATCCACTTTTTTGGTACATATACAGTTTATACATCAAAACATAGATATTCTTGTCATCTTTCCCCTCATGTCTCTCGCTGCTGCCAGATGTGGTTTTCTCTCATATGTTTCCAGAATGCACAGTGCACAGTCAAGCTTCAGTTAATTTTATTTCTAAATAATTCATTCAAAACTGGAAGTGAAGCTTCTCTTTAAATGATCATGTCTTGTATGTACAAATCCATGTGTGACCATCAGAGGTGTTTGCTGCTCGTAGTAATTTAAATACTTCATAGATTTTGGTTTCATTCATAGCTTTTACACGACTGTTTGAGCTTACTGTTCAGTCTGCAATTTTGTCTGCAGCTCATTAACTTGGCAGTCAGGGAGCGAGAGACGCCCATATGAGCCACTGGCAACAGTTTTAACATTTCTTTTGATCTTGGTTGTCTTTACACTTACACAGTTCATACAGCTCAGGTTATTACAACATCGATGCTTGAATTTTGGGCTGTGGCTGCACTGGCAGCCTTCCACATTCCTTCTGAATTTTCTAGTCCAGTTTCACTCCCACCCGAAAATTCAAAGTGAATCCTTGGGTCATAATTTAAAATAGCAAATGGGTGCAGGGTAAAATATGCACCTACATAACAGGACTCACTTACAATATGCTAATGCATCACCAGCTATTTAATCTTGATTTTATGTAAACAGTCCCAACTGGTTGTTTTTTTTTCTTCTGAAGTTCTAATAAACCACTTTTAGCATTTTTGTGTTTCACTGAGACTTACAGTATCAGGAAGGCTGTATTTCTTGTTCCAACAGCTCTTTACCTGACTTTAAACTGAAGATATGGCAGTAATAGTGAATAAACAGTAGTAAAGTAGACACAACAGTGTTTATCAATAACAATAACATCATACATTTATTTACCATAGCAGCAAGGTGTCAGTGTTAGAGAGAGTTCACCTGCCTTGGTTTTCGATATATCTCATGTAATCAGCTGAGTAGTTGCTGCCAAACACACTGTTTATGTTTGTGTTTAGATTTCACCCATTCTTTAGTCTCTTTACTTTATGTCCAACTTCCAAACATGTTGTCAGCAGTTTTATTTAACACTTTTTTTTTTACTGCAACAATACAGATTACTTGTGTCAGTCATTTACAATTAGTAACCCAGCTGAATTAAATGTACCCATTGCAAACTATGAAATCAAATGTAATTTCTCATTTTGGTGATTGTCTTTGGCAAAACAAGTTTCCTTGTTCTGCAGGGAGTCAGCGGGAGCACAGCTCCCATCTGAAACTAAAACCGAATGAACAGATGACGTTTGAGCTCAGCTTCTGCTCAGACAAACCTGTGGCTGTAGAGGCAAAACTAACAGTGAAGGTGGAGGACAATCAGTATAACCCTGGGATACAAGTGACAGGAGAGGCTTACTGGAAAATCTTTTCACTCAACAAAATTACAACATCGACAACATCTTTGCTGGATGGTAGTCAGAAAGATAAAGGTATGAAAATTAGGATGAGCATCCAACTGATAAGAGAAAGTGTGGTATAATGAAAAAAAGTTGTTTTAAAATGTGTAAAAATCTTGTTTCTTGCTCTAAGTTGACCTTAAAGGCCCATTTCTTTGTCCAAGGTGACTACAAGGTGCTACATTTTGGTGACTGCCATGTAGGCTTCACATACCAGCAGAGCTTCACCATGACAAACCACAGCAGCAGCAAGGTGCTGACGTTTGAGTGGCCTCCTGGTGGACCCCACATCATTTTCTCACCACAGGTAAACAAGGAACAAACATTACAAAAACTTAAATTATTATGTTAACCTGTTACTTTTACTGGTCTGCTCTGCTTCATTTAAATTATTCATTTGTTTCTTGTTTGGTTTTCTCAGTTGTTATACTTACATGGTGTTGTTTTGTTGCATCTTTATAGCAGTTTTGCGTTTAGATTTTTAAGAATTTACATCTTTCTGATCCAGTTCCTAACATACATTAGATAACAGAAAATTATTTGTGCTCATTGATGATTTCAACTGCCACAAAGTGGATGATGTTTGTGGTGTACCTCAAGGTTCAGTTCTTGGTTCAGTTTTATTTCTTTATACATATGAGACTTTCATAGTTATTTAGATGATTTGCTGCTGTACATCACCTTATTTTCTGATTATTTAGATCTTCTGACCTCCCTTACACAAGATATAAATGATTAATGTAAAGATGTCACAAAACATGTTGCAACTAAAATGTAAAACAAAAATACTTGTTGCAGTACAACCGCTCAGAGACAGAAGGTGAAAACTTTTCTCAGTTTTTTGTTTCTGGAAGGCTTTTTTTAATGCCTCTAATATCTAATTACAAAACTATGTATGGGGAAAAATATAAATAAACATAAAGCAGAAAGGTAAGAACTACCTGAAGTAAAAATAATAATAATAATCATCTAAAGAATTTCCAGTTTGATTTGATTTAAAAAAAATGCATAAATAGATGTTCCATAAGAGGCAGGACTTCAAATTTGTACTGGAGCCATCCATTACAGTGGTCTAGTTTTTGTGGCTTCAACTTTTGGCTTCTGGTCCTCTCTAATGATTGTATATCTTGATTAATGCAATTTATAATTAAAGTTTAACATAAGGTTTTTTTTTTTTTTTTTGGATACGTGTAACTTTTCTATGTCTCTCAGTAATGACTTTATTACAAAAAAAGTGTAAAATC
This sequence comes from Simpsonichthys santanae, assembly GCA_031762415.1. Classification (NCBI taxonomy): domain Eukaryota; kingdom Metazoa; phylum Chordata; class Actinopteri; order Cyprinodontiformes; family Rivulidae; genus Simpsonichthys; species Simpsonichthys santanae. The sequence continues at coordinate 9,435,498 of JARVLU010000002.1, read as the reverse complement.
ATTCCACATTAGCTTCTCCTATTTGGATGTCATTCTGTGACCTGGCCTTATAGAATGTGATCAAGATAACTTTTCTGGTTGTTTGTTACAGGTTGGACATCTTCATGCTAACTGTTCTAAGGAAATGACCGTCACCTTCAGGTCGGATCGGCCGGTGACTCTGACCAACAAACCAGTGGGATGTAAGGTTTGTCAGCTGGAGTCCCAGGATCTAGTAGAGCAGGTGGCTGACTGGGATGACCCGCAGAGGACGATGCAGCGGCAGAGTACCTCAACATCTGCAGCTTCAGAAGCATCTCCACAGCCTGAGATAAAGAAGGTACGCATGGCCTCTCTGGTTTAAGTTCAAGTCATGATGCATTGATAAGTGTCATTTGTTCATATGTTTGCATGCAGGTGTCACCGACAGAGCCTGAATCTGTGTGTTCCGTGATTGAGGGCTCTCAGTTGGTGTTTGATTTACACATCAGTGCAGTTTGTGACTATGTGAAGATTAGCTACTGCGCCAATACCATCCTCTTCAAAGACACCATGATTTTTCAAACCAGGATCCACCAGTAAGTCAGGCTTCTCCTTATTTTTCAGTAACATGTCTTAACTTGTTCCCATCATAAATAAAATAATCATTAATAATAATCATTTCTCTCTTCTTCTTTTTTTTCATTATTCTAACTTCATCAAGGTTGAAACATTTTTTGAGTGCAATATTTTAGATTTTACAACAAAAAAGCTCTAGTTTTATACAACTTGTTTTACATAAAGCTTTGAAAAAAATCTTATAAATCTGAGTTTAGGTGCTCAAGTTGTTTATCATACACTATATCTATGTGTTAAATGAAATGCAACTGTGAATCCTAACTTCTATTACTTTAAATATTTTTCATCTCCTGTTTGTGTGTCTATTTACACATACAGACTGCAGATAGTGAATGTGGGCAGAGTGAAAGTGGACTTCACCTGGCAAGTTCTCATCGACTCAAGCAGCTACAATATGAACCATGACACAGAAGGTAGAGGTTAGAAATTATATCATCATTTCATTTTGTGCTAAATTTGATTTAAAATTTACTCATTACCTCTTCTTAATGGGTTTGAATACTATTAGATAACAAATATTCTATCAGGTTAATTTAAAGAAGAAAATTATTTTAATTTTGAGTAAAAGTGAGCCTCGTCATTAATGACAGGTGAGACCTCCACCCCTCGACCGGGCAGCAGGACAGCAGGAGTACTACCTGTAGGTCGTCCTTCCAGCGCCCTCAGCAGCGTATCTTCAATCCTGAATAGAAACCCTGAATTACCTCCATTCAGAGTGGAGCCGAGTGCAGGAACCATCCTCCCTGGTGCCACGCAGAACTTCAGTGTTTGCTTTTCACCTGTGGAGGTGGCTCTGTTTCAGGGCAGGCTGCTCTGTAGGTAAGACAATGTAAAAGTATAAGGGCTGATTTCCTGGATAAAAAAAGATGCAATTAAAAATAAGGAAATTAATAATTAAAACATGTTAAAAGACATTGTAAGCCAGAAAGAATACAAGTAGGATTCCTGAAAGAAAGGTATTTCTTACCACAATGTATGCTAAAGTTTTAAACAAAATCTTGTGCAATATTTTAGCCCTTTAAGTATGTTATGGGAATAACTCTCAGATACTACCACACCAAATATGAGCTCAATTATAGTAGTTATTATGTTAGCTAAACCCAGTTAGCCCTTTTGGCCTTCTTTAATCTGGTTTACTTGAAAAGGTTTGATGGTTCACATGCTATTTTGCTAACAAACAGATAAATGTGTACACAGACAATTACATGAGCAGTACATGAGATGCCTTTCATGGCATCTGGGGATAATTAATGTAACTGTACATTTTACTTAAAATCACATCCAGTATGAACTAAATTGCTATTTTTTAATATTTATTTGCTTCAAAAATAAATATGCATTGATTGTATGTACTCATCTTGAGTCCATCATGTTGACTGGGCTAAAAAAGATTGTATCCCTCATGACTCTGTCAAAGCAGTCTTCAGCACATTTACATTTGGTCAGAATCCTAATTTAGTAAAATTCATATAACAAAAAGCTATATGAAGTGAATATTGAAAATGTTCCTGGTGTAACATTTAAAAAAAATATTTCCAGATTCAAAACAAGTTGGAAAGTTAGATTTTACTAAAATGAGAATGCTTTGCCAAACGACCGCAGTAAGTTGAGAAGGACGTTTTACAGTGAACTAATTAATAGACTGAACTGACTGCTATTCAAATGTTTTACAGTATGTTACACTTTTGATCAAAGTACTGTAATTATTAAACAAGAAGGGAGGAGCTGTGCTGTTGTTCTGGTTAGCACTTACCGGTAAACTCCTTCACACACAAACAGTTGTAAATATCTGTTCAAGGTTTTTGATGGTTTTTTCTTTCTTTGTGATCACATTTCTTCCAGTATTCCTAACCTGCAGGATGGTGCTCAGGCTCCATGTATCCAGGTTCTGGGCCGCAGTTTGCTGACACATTGCCACTTTGACCTGGATGATTCAGACTCCATCAGAGCCAATCACAGTCGCCTTCTGTACCCAAATGCCAGAGTTCTGGAGTTCAAAGCTGTCGGCTTCTTTACACCAACTACCAGGTAATACATGAAGAGACTGAAGGTTTCATCACTATCTAAAGGCTAACGTTTTGTGTTCTTGCTCGGCTCCACAGGTGTTTCAATGTGATGAACCCCACCAGTAAAGCTTTCTCATTCAAATGGACACGTGAACAAACAGCTGACGGTCCTTTTCATTGTCTCACATCCTCTGGCACTGTCCTACCTGGAAAGAAAGAGGAAGTATGAATCAAAGGAAACAGAAAACCCCTTTGTTTTACTGTATTCCAGAGTCTCACCATTAATCCTCTCATTTTGTTCCTGAGTTATTATTCATATATAAGAAAGTTCATGCTCAGTAATATTTACATGTAATTCTCCTCTCTTTGTTTTCCTGTAGATACGTTTCGAATACGTTGCTGAACACCAGGACATGGTGGAGTCATTGTGGAACTTTGTGATCGAGACCCTGTCATTGTCTGTTCCCTTCCTGTGTGTGGGCACAGCTAGAGAACCAGTCATTTATCTCAACAGACCTCATCTTAGTTTTGGAGAACTAGTTCTGGGTATGCATCACATCACTGACACGCACGCACACACATATGCTGAGTGTGGACCCACATTTCAGAATGGAAAATTACCCCAGTCTTTTTTAAACTCTTTCAGACTCCATAATTTGATAATAGTTCAGGATAACCTTTGTCATGTTTGATTTCATGCTTTGCAGCAAGTTCTTTGTATCTTTAAGGGTTAACTGCATGGTTAAAAAGGTCTGTTTATATAACCAACCAAGGGTTGTTCTAACACTGACTGTTATTCTGAATATGATATGATCATCTATGTGTGTGTGTGTGTGTGTGTGTGTGTGTGTGTGTGTGTGTGTGTGTGTGTGTGTGTGTGTGTGTGTGTGTGT
>JARVLU010000002.1:9315754-9330318 GCA_031762415.1 Simpsonichthys santanae | reverse complement strand
GCCGCACACCCGTTCTTAAGTCCGAGTTGCTGTAAGTCGAGGGCGCCTTAAGTCGAGGACTACCTGTATATATATTTGCGGACTCCTGTGGTTCCGTGGATCCCAGTTTGAGAACCACTGTCCTACAGCCTGTTGAGGTGTTTCTTTTACAGGTGAAACGTTCTCTTGTTCTTGCAGGCCTGTCACTTTGTTCTCACGTATTCTTGTCTTTTTTTTTTTGCAGCCGCCTGGTGCAGCGTAAACCGAGACTGAGCATGAAGACTGTCAACGACACTCCAAGACTCCTGGACACTTTCCACTTCTTTAACCCCCCCGTCTCCAATCAGTTTACTGCCCCCTTCACTTTACCCCCCCCCCCCCCCCCACCTCAGCTCCTTTTTGTAAGTACATGTTTACATGGTACCAATGAACGGCATCACCTGCGGCGACAGCTGAACAAAGTGTGCTGCTCTCCTCGGTTGTTTGCTGGTTCAGGATGAGTTTGTGTTGTAAGTAGCTTCGAGCCACGTTTAGGCAGAGTTCATCATGTAGCAGGGACCCTGAGGGGGACTTCTTCCATGTAGCAGGTTTGAGGTTGTCCATCTGAAAAAGAAGCCTTTTTATTTTCATCAACTTGTTTCATAGCGGACGGCGTTCCCCTCACGTCAGCCATTCTGGGCAGCTTTTCCATCATGGAGGCAGGTTTTAAATCTCAAACTGGATTAGGATGAATCTTTCGTGTAGTTTTTCTTCAATCTAAACCCAAAGTGTTTGTTCCTGTTCAACGATGGCTGCTGTGGGAGTAACGCCTGAAACTAGCTCCTCCTGGTAAGATAACCAGCTTAAAAATCAGCATTTATTTATAACGTGAGAGGAAAAATAAGTATTTGCTCTTCATGCAGCTAAACTGGTTTAAGTTTTGTGTTTGAGTTTGCGATGAGTAGATTATATTAGCTGTGTAAGTCCAGCAGTGTGTGTGTACATAAAACCGTTGTTCCAACATGAAATATTTGACATTTCTTAGTGCTTTGGTGTTTTTATAATTTTTTGTTTCCTGTGGAAGTGGCAGCTTTAGAGGCGCTGCAGTGTATTTAGATCAGAAACGTGAACGATGCTGAATTTAAAGCCTTAAAACATTCAAACAAAATGTTCAAAATGGTTTTTAAAAGTTTGCAAAAAAATTAAAAATTGTCACGTTGAAGCATTTTAAACTCCTGCTGCAGCCGACATGACTCGACTTTGTACAATAAAGGACCTGGTTCTTGTAGAATAGACCGGCCCCAGAACCGTCTCAGGTGTGATCCTGGGCCGAGTCTTATCTTCAGCTGCACAAGAACCCAAACATCTCGGTGTTTCTCGAGCCTCAGACCATCAATATAAAAACGATTGTAAGCTAAAATTCAATCCTCGCCTCTTTTAGGTAAATTAAAGGCTACATTTTTTCAACAGGGTGTCAAACTTAAGGCCCGGGGGCCATGTTCTGCTCTTGTTACAGGTTTATTCGGCCCCGTAGATGTTTCTGTGCCAGTTTGTAACCAGTAGTTTCAATGTTTCTAATTTATCTTTAAAAAAATCTGAGCTAACTTGATCAAGATAATTAAACTTTAAGCTGAGAAAATTGGGAGTAAAATCTTCAGTAATTCTTATTTGACTTGATATAAGCAACAAAACGAGATAAAACTCCCTGATGTGCATCAGAGCAACTGTCTGCTTTCCTTTAGTTAAAACCTGATTTTTGATCAGACTTATTGCTAAGACATATTCATTTAATCAATAAGTCATGTTTGTTCTAAATTATATTTAATTATTAGGAAAATGTATTTATTCTGTTTCATATCAGAACACAAAGATCAATTTGTCCAAAAAAAAAAAAAAAAAAATCCCCACAAAGATCAAAGAAATATCTTGATACTGACATAAATATTAAAAAAACCGAAACTGGCCTTGACAAAAAGATGGTTCTTTTAAAAAGGTCTAATCTGCCCACAGGGACATGTTAGACTCAGGTGTGTCCTGTGATCAGCATCTCAGGTGTCTTCAGTCTGTAATCAGTCTGCCTGGTTAAAGGGTGACAGGTAGTCACAGGGCTGTTTGGTATCATGGTGTGTAACACACTGAGCATGGACCACAGGAAGCTGAGAACAAAGTGAGGAGCTGAGACAATGAATGACATCATGATGAAGGTAAAGACTATCAGACCATCTCCAAGCAGCTTGATGTTCCTTTGACTTCAACTGCTCAGATTATTCAGAAGGTTAAAGTCCACAGGACTGGAGACAACCTCCCTGGACGTGTCCACAAGAGGACAACTGATGACAAACTGAAAGGATGGATAATATGAACAGTAACCAAAGAGTCCAGAACAACCTCCAAAGAGATTAGTGTCAGATCACACCATCAGCACCATCGGATCTATCAAGGCATCCTGGGGTGAAATGTGCTGTTCAGTGTCAGATCACGGGTCCTCCAACAGGATTGTGACCCAAAACACAACTAAAAACACCCGAGTGGATCAGAACCAAACAACGGGCCGTTCTGAAGTGTCCTTCTGAGCCCTGATCTAAATCATGCTGAACATCTGTGGAAGGAGCTGAAACATCTGGAGGAAGAACACTTCAGACCTGAGACACCTGGAGCGGTTTGATCATAAGTGGACCAGAATGCCTGCGGACATACGGACCGGAACACCTGCGAGCAGATGGAGCGTTCCGACAGACGGACCAAAACACCTGCGGACAGACGGACCGAAACACCTGCGGACAGACGGACCGAAACACCTGCGGACAGACGGACCGAAACACCTGCAGACAGACGGACCGGAACACCTGCGGACAGACGGACCAAAACACCTGCGGACAGACGGACCAAAACACCTGCGGACAGACGGACCAAAACACCTGCGGACAGGTGCAGAAGTCAGTTACAGAAATCACTTGGTTTCCTCAAATATTTGGTCAACTAAATATTAGTCAGGTCAAATGTATTAATAAAGCACATTTAAAACAGCAACTGTTACCAAAGTGCTTATATTCAGTTAAAGTACCATTTTTTTGTCAAGACCAGTTTCATTAGTTTGTTTCAAAGTATTTCTCAGTATTTTCAGGACCACTCTGGGTTATTTCTTAGAAAAAAGGGCACAAAACAAGACTGGCCATCAGCTGAGGTTCGTCCCCTGGTCACCGAGTCCGACACCTGAAAATGATAAATAACGGCCTGATGGTCTGAGCAGCTGCTGGAGTTCACAAGACTTCAACTCTGAATCAGGTTTTTTTGTTGGATCTTGGTTTTAGGTCAATGGTCTCACCTTCTGCTCACCACGAAATCAATCGGACTCTGAAAGCACAATGTAAAAAAAAAAATAAACGTGAATATTGGGACTTCAAGATGAAAGTACTTAGATCTGTAGAATTTATCTGCTTAATTTATTATGAGTGAGCCCTTCTTGATGGTGATATTGTTTCCATCCACCTCTCTGCTGGGTTTCATGTTTGGACAAAGTGTGGTGGGTCCATCTACATCAGAACTGAGCTGGACGCCTTCTTTTAGAGCGCTGGGCTGCCCTGAACAGAGCCAGGACTGTTTGACAACGCAGCAAATCTGTGAAACGTCTGCTCTTAATGGAACCCTGTGGAGGTCTGGACCTCTAAAGTTCTGGAGCAGTTTGTTGGAAAACTTCAGGTTCATAGTTTAGGAGCCAACGAGGAGCGGGAATCTTTAGGAATGATCCAGATGAGAGTCGTGCGTCTGTAATCGTGTCACGTTGAAGTGATCGATGATCCTCAGACCTAAAACCTCCAAGGGTTAACTTTATAGAAGGCAACGTTTTCCCAAACTCCTGGTTTTCAATGCAGAAAGAGTCGTTTCGCGCCTCGTTCTCCTCAGAGTCCAGCAGTTTATTTGTTCTTCAACAGGACGTTCTTATAAGTAATTACGTTCTGACCTTTAAAACCGACCCAGAACGCTTCAGGTCATAGATTCTCACCCCAACACAGAACGAACGTTACTTCTTTTCATTTTAAAATCATCACTTAAACATTAAGAACCTGATGCATGTAAACAAGTTCTGTTCACATGTACCTGCAGGCTGCTGCTCAAAAAAAAAAAAAAAAAAAAAAAAGGCTCCAAACGAGTCAAGACCACAATCTACAAGACCTGAAGGGACTCTGAGTTTTCAGACGCATTGAAGCGTAGATTTGCAGAACTCGTCATTTAGAATTTTATTTGCAAGCAGCGCGTTGAACGATCAAATCTGTCTTCGAAGCGCGGCCTGTAAACGTTTTGTTCACAAGAAGTCTCCACAGGGACACCGTTAACCGCTCGGTAGTCGTTCAGACTGAGGTGCTGTCCTCTCAGTGAAAACTAAGCCATACGGCGTGGACGGGCGCTGACAGCCATAGCGTCACGGCGTTCGGTGCAGCCCACACGCTTTAACCGAGGCTTCGTCTTTCAGGTTGACGGTGACCGAACGGTCAAAAAAAAAAAAAATAAATAAAAAACAATACTATTTCCTGTTGATACATTCCTGAATGTCCCTCAGACTGTGTTCTTTTTCTACCCTCCTCTTCCTCAGTGCAACCTGTGCTTTGTCCTACAAGGAAAGAGTTGTGGCGTTGAAGCGTTCCTGCAGCGGCAGGAGAACGTCTCAGATCAGACCTCCTGCTGGGAAGCTCGGAACCAAGCGACACAAAAAGCCCGTCAGGGATTTGCCAAATCAAGGCCACAACTCTTCCTTTCTATGAACGGTTCTTTTCTCTCCTGAGTGCATGTCACCTGAATGTCCAGTGATGTAGTTTTAGGCCACGCTACTCTTCAGTAGACTTCGTGCTTTTCTTATCTTTCTTTTCTAGTATTCCTATGAAGGAGAAAACGAAAAAAAATCTATAAAATATATATATAAATAAATAAATTATATGACGGGAGAACAAACGGCATATGAGAATTAACTTTTATGGCAATGTTTGAAATATGAATTCTTAATGTATGTTTCAGTAAAACTGCTTTCTCTTCGAGTGTAGAGACGTTCTGCAGGGATGCAAGTCTGTTGAAAATCTAGGTGATGTAATTCAATAAAACTATAAAGTTCAAAACTGTTGTTGGTTTGTCTTTTGTGTTTTTGTCAAACTGGTTCCAACGCCTGACTTGAACACAAACGTAACTTTATATGAAAAAATAAAAAACATTTCTCCAGACACCAACATGGGTTAACACTGACATGCTCAAACCTGTTTAATTCATGAAAAAAAGATTGAGATTTTCTTAAAGCTGAGGAGTTCAAAGTGTGGCCCAAGGGCCATTTTTGGCCCTCAGTGATTTTGTGAGGTCCCTTGGCTGCAATATAGAAATTATACGATTTTTAAGTTCAAGTAAACTTCATCATTATTGTCACATGTGGTACATGAGGTGGAAAGAAATTATGTACACAGGGCCCCAGTTACTTCCAAATACTTTTATGGTACTTTTTAGTGACTCACTGTACTTTGGTTCCTAAGAATAGTCTAAAATTAACTTTCCAAACATGGAAACAAAAATAAGCCCAACCAAATGAAACACCACACTACACCTGAACTATAAAATACAGGCACGCTAAATTACAGATTTTTGGTGCAATTTAATCGAGCACGTGCAATGGAGGAGCCAGTGGGGTGACCAATGGTGGCCTTGGCCCTCATATCTTCTGCCACCCTAGTAATTTGTGGAAACTATATAAGTAGAGCCAGACTGATATGGGAATTTTGACTATCGTTGATATTGATATTGTAAGGGGTAGGCAAACAACGATAACCAATATAATGATTTAAATTTGTTTTGCTCTGTTCACCCCCAAAAATCCAAGTGAACAACAGTGAGTGGAGTGGGGCTTGTTTATGTAGTGAGGCTGTTAGTAACCATGATGCTAAGCAAATCAGATCCATGCTTTACATAGTCCCACTCTAGATGTACAAGTGGTGCACTGGTCATAAAAACAGTCTTCCTAACGTACATTCACATTTTCTATCCTCCATAATTCACCATAAAGTTAAGCGTCACAAAAATATTAATTAAACAAAGAAACACCCTGTTCATTGTTTGAACCAGTCATGTCAAACTGGTTCAAAACACCAAAGTCCATGTTCAGTCAGGTTATCTGGACAGTTTCTTTTCTTTGTGCTGAGACATTTCACCTTCCATCCAGAAGGCTTCATCAGTCTGAGGAAACACCAAACAAAACTGATTCTCCCCCAACAGCTTACTCTAAAGTGGAAATAAAAACTGTTATGTTGGTGCTAAGATGGTCTCTGGGGCACACCCTCTCCCTCGTCGACAGTCCTGTCAGACTGATGACTCCTTCTGGATGGAAGGCGAAACGTCTCAGCACAAAAAAACAATAAATAAATAACGTCCAGATGACCCGACTGAAAATTGTTAGATTTTATATCTGGATTATTCAGCATGGACTTTGGTGTTTTGAACCAGTTTGACATGACTGGTTTAAATAGTCAGACACGTATGGTGAAGGTCTAATTAGTATTGACCCAAGTAAAGATTTCAAAAAATGCATTTCATTGAGGACGACAAAGATAACTCTACTAACACTGATAATATTTTACCTCTGTTAGATTTATTGTCCTGGATAAAGTTTTACACGGCAATAGTCTATGCTAGGTTATCAAATGTTAGCTTGCTAACTTGAGAGGTACATGGTTAAAGACAAGCATACAATAAACTTACCATGCTCTGTTCAGCAAAATACTGTACACAGTATTTAGTTGCTCCCTGCTTCTCAAGTGTTCAGCATGGCCATGACTGCATAGTGCACATGCGCCCTCTGCTGGATACATTGTACAATTACGCCATTTGCAAGTAAGTTCACAGCTGGTTAAAGCATTTTAAGGGTGAAAATTAAAAGTGTTTATATCGGCACATAATGGTGCAATTATCACCGATACGATATGTCCCCAAATGCTTATACCGGCCTAAAATATTGGCCCTACCGATGTCAGTTGGGCTCTAATTATAAGCAATATAGAAAGTATAGTTTCCTCAAAAATCAGAGTGGTTGGTTTATGTATAGATATGGTGGTAGCCACCTGGATTTTGACATGGCAACTCAGTTTTGGATAGTGACCTTTCTTATGCCTAGATGCAGCCAAACACCAAAATTAAAGTCGGTACAAGTTATCCAGCTCATAAGACAGACAGATGGAGGTATTTCCAAGTCCCCTCTCCACTTTACAACAGGGAACAAAGTCAGGTTGGTGAGTTTAAGATGCTGTTTTGAAGGAAATTTTGAAATAAATCATGTAGTATGTGAGTAAACTGTATCCCAGCCCTGTGATGGTCTATAGAAATTAAAGACACATGAAGGAATCCTAAATTAATATTGGATGTGATGTAAAAACTGACATCAAATTGGCCGTTTTAGTTTTTTCTTTCTTAACCAGATAAACGGTTCTCTGAAATCAGAGGAACTGCAAGTTAAAGCACAATTGTCAGTTTTATATCTGAACCTGAAAGAGTTCATCCAATTATCCAATACAGGTTGTCCTCGGTTTACGGCCAAGCCGTTAGAACGGATCTCGGCCGTAAACCGAGGACTACCTGTAATGAACTTTTGCTAAAACATCATCTTCCGTTAAAGAGAGGCATGTTTAACAAAAACTTCTCTAAAAAGGTTTTATTTGGTCTTTAAGACAACTTTGGTTTTTTTCCTGGGTTTAAACAAACACGTTTTTTTTTTTTTAATCACTACTATTTCCCTTCCCTCGAGCCAGTTAATACTTTTATGACTTTAAAAATAAAAAGAACAGTCCAGAAATCTTTGAGGCAACATAGAGACATGAAAAATAAAGACTGTGTGAAAACAGTCTAAATAAATGTGGTGAAAGTGTAAAGAGCAACGACAATCGTCACAATGTAGCTACAACTAGTAAACTCAAAAACACCTCAAAGTCTTACTGTTTTCACTCAAGGTGAAAGTTCTGAAGCCTCTTCATCGTTTAAGAGTCATGAAGAAGAGGAGAAAGGAGGAATGTGAGTTCATGACGTAAACGTGACGGAGAGATGTCAGATGTGTCCAAGGAGCTGCATGATGGCGACGGTGGTGCTCTGACCGAAGATGAAGGCTCCACAGATCAGAGTCACGATGCCCCAAACTGTGAGGAAGACTCTGGAGAGAAGAATAATAATTTACACATATCTTATCTTCCTGATCACATTCAAACAACAAAAAAAAGTTACTTTGTGATTTGACTTTTGCGGACACACTCGTGAAGCTTTTCAATCTAAGACTGTACACATTGTTTCCCGGTGGCCTGGCCACTCAGTGATCACTGAGGGGCAAACCCCCTCCTTTCTCTTTCTGAGGTTATCAGCCTTAGAAAGAGAAAGGAAGGGATGGGGGTGGGGTTTGTCTTTGCCAATTGCTGCTGTGGGAGCTTCAATGAGGTGGACACCAGAGTGAGTGGCATGGATTGTTTGTTTAAAATAATCAAGTGTGACCTGAACTGAGCCTTAACCCAAACCAGGACATTTTCCAAAGTTGGAAATGTCCCTGTGTTTTAAAAATGTATATAAATACTAAAATAAATATAACATCCCTACGTCGCAGATTTTCACCTAGTCTGGAACGTAACCCCAGTGATAAGTGAGGGACTACTGCATTTCAATTAGCCGTGTGGCTTGTTTCTCTCCTGACCAGAAGCTTTTCTGAATTAAGAGATTAGATTTTATTTAGTTCAGTTATTTAAATTAGGTTTAGCCTCACCTGGTTTTGCAGGACACCGGTTCGGACCGCATGGCGAACACCAGACAGAGTCCAGGGAAGATGAAGATGAAAAAGGCGCTGATCCCTCCGATAACGCCGATGACCTTACTGATGTCCGGAACGAAGACGGCGATGAGCAGCGTCACCGTGATCCACGCCGCCGTCAGCGTGTAGCGGCTGCGGCTTTCCAACTGCGCCTTGGCCGCCCTGCTGCGTTTCTGCCACCGGCTCAGCAGTGGGTCCTGGATCACCGACCTGATGCAGCCAAAATAATTCGCAACAAACCAGAAAGAGAATTTACAGGAAGTGAGGCTACAAAAGAGAAGCTGCGTGTAGCATGAAGATCCAGACCCAATGTCAAAATAGTTTCAATTTTCAGTGGCTGCTATCCGAAACTGCAGAGCACTTTACCTGATCACTTAAAGATCAGGGATCACTGAGACTTGAGACCTTTGCTCAAGATCCTTTTTTTTTCCTCTGGTGTTTGATCCAGGCAGAGATTCAGAACCAATTAGAGCTGATGGATTATTTTTAACCACCTTGTGTTTCCTTGATGGCACATGATCTCTCGTATTTCCTTTTCCTTGTTGTAATTTTACATTTTAATTTGACTACAATGTAAAGCACTTTGGCCAATGTTTGTTGTTTTTATGTGCTACATAAATTAACATTGACTTGGAGATGGCAGCCGACCGTGTTCCTCGAGGTACACTGTGGGGGGAGGGGGCACTCTGGATATAGGATTGGGGGTCAGTTGCTACAATCCCTGTACAATTGGTGCGAGAGGTTGATTCCCGTTGCCGGCAGTAAGTCGGACCTCTTCGGGGTGGGAGCTGGACTCTGCCAAGGCTGAACGTTGCCATAGATTTTATTCATAACTTCTGGACAGAATTTTTCGGTGCAGCCAGGAGGTGAAGGGATTCTGGTTTGGAAGCCTCAGGATCCATCTGATATTTGCAGCTGATGTGGTTCACAGCCGAGTGTGAAGCGGCTGAATGAGGATCAGAACCTCCGAATCTGAGGCCACGGTCTTCAATTGGAAAAGGGTGCACTGCCCCCTCAAAGTTGGGGGTGAGGTTCTGTCTCAAGTGGAAGAGTTCAAGTATCTCAGGGTTTTGTTCAGGAGCGAGGGAAGAACGGAGCGATAGATCTACAGATGGATCGTGCTGCTTCCACAGTAGGGGTGTAAATCACCAGTTTTACCACGATACGATATTATATTGATTTGTTTGTATGACGATACGATTTCGAGTCCATTCGATTCACAAGTGTGCGATCGATATATTGCGATATCAAATGCCCATCTCATTTACATATAAATTTACAAAAACAATTCAAATATAATTTTACCATTTTATTTCTGTTATTAACAGGCACCAGGTATTTAAATAAAAAAAAAAATCTTAATGAAAAAATAAAAATATTTGGTGTGTTCAGTATAGTCTTACATTTCTCAGAAACAAAAATAGACATTGAGCTTACATAACATGGCTATCAATGCCATGTTTCTTCTTCAGGTGAACAAACTTGTTGTGTTTCCCGAGTATTTGAACTCACACTGGTGCCTGTTGCACACGACATGAGTTTTGTCTGTTGGAATCCAAAATATTTCCAGTGTTGATTTAAATCCAGCAGGAGAGTGAATTTCATTATCTGTGTTTTCTGCCTTGTCTGCCATGTTGCTGAGCTGAGGTGGCTGCAGAGCGCAGCCGCCCACGCACAGAAATGGTGACACAGACATGCCTTGGGAATTTCAAAATAAAAGCGTATTTTAAAGATGATGAAAAAAAAAATCGATATTTTAGTTTTGCCACTATATAATCAAATCATTAATCATTTAATCGATATATTGATTTAAATCGATGTATTGTTACACCCCTATTCCACAGTATTGCGTACTCTGTACCGGTCTGTTGTGGTGAAGAGGGAGCTGAGCTGAAAGGAAAAGCTCTCCGTTTACCAGTCGATCTATGTTCCTAACACTTACAGTACCTATGGCCACAAGTTCTGGATAAAAAAAAAAAAAAACGAAAGAACGATATCGTAGATCCAGGAGGTCTATATGAGTTTTCTCTGCAGGGTAGCTGGACTCTTCCTCAGAGATCGGGTGAGAAGTTCAGTTCTCCAGGAGAAACTCTGAGCGTCTATGGTGTTTTCAGTGTTAAGGTAGCATCTGTGCTAACTGTTGTGGTTCTCTTTATTAAGAGAATGTATAAATCACTGCTTATTTATGTAAAACAGACTGCACTCGTTAAAGTAGTACATCTAGACTCCTCTATCGTTTACAAAAAGCATCATTAAAGATGATCAAGTGTTCCTAAAGGACCAGTATCCGACACTGCCTGCGGCAGACAAAAACATTTATGGAAGAAGTTTCTCATCCAACAACACGGCTGACCTGCCCAGCAGCACGATGATGGGATAGATGGTGATAATGGAGACCCCAAACAGCAGCCTGGCCACGAGCATCAGAACGTCATGGCTGGCGTACGACATTAAAATATCGGCCTCCACCTGCCTCCCAAACGTCAGGTACCCGTAGACTCCTGCAACAAACGGAGTCACGTTTCCTCATCTTCATCACTTCAGAAAGGGTTCATTTGTAAAAATTTAATGTTAGAAAGATGAGACTAAAGCACAACGTCTGACCTGTGAGGGTGTAAATGATGAGGCAGATGATCATGGCCACCACGGAGACGCAGACCCAGTGAGAAAGGCGCTGGTTCTCCATGCTGCTGTAGATGGCGACGGACGCCTCGTGGCACTGAGACACAATGTGCAACGTTTATGATCAAACTGGACGGACTGCTGCCGTTAAAGGTTCTGAACCAAACGGAACAATCCTGCTGAAGCAGGAACTCCACCCCTCCTTTCTGCAGACACACGTTCACCTCAGACTCTGGTGGTTTTGACGTGAAGACATCTTACACTCACCTGGAACCCAAAGCAGATGGTCGGGATGACGCTGAACATCGAGGCCCAGGAGCTGAACCTGCACACACAAAAATTAGAGTTCTCATCTGGTCCTTTTAGTCCAGGTCTGCTTTCAGGAAACAAATATCAAGGTTCTTTATTATCATTAGCATCACATGGTACATGAGGTTTTGCTGCTGCCTCCCGCTCCAATGTACATCAAATAGTGATTTTCCAACAAAGAACACGTGGCGTGAACTATTTATCATAACTCTGGTTTACTTGACCCATGAGCACAATTTAAAACCTGGTTTTAAAGTCTTTTCTTCTGACGCAAAGTAAAATGAGTCTCAGAGCGGCCGTGTCTTCACTGCCACAGCGACTGATGGTGCTCATGTGATCTGAAAGGTGTCGGTGCCTCCATCCACTCCAGAGGGTTCAAAACAAAACGGTCCTTACAATCAATTGTTTTAAATGAAATGTGAAGATTAGCACATGCCAGAAGATGTGTTCAAGCCGGGAAGGTCCTTCCTGTTGTGTTGAGTCCTCTCGTGGCGCTGCATCTTCTTGCCTTCGTGGTGGCTCTACATGTACGGAGCAGGCCCTCCTTGTTGAGCAACAATTCTGCATCAAAGAGTTCTTTCTCCTTCATGGCTTTTCGATAAGTCACCATAGATATCTTCTAGATCATTTGATGTTTCTCCACTGAAATAAAATCGTCCTCACTAGGAAGTCTCAACAGGAAGTCACTCCTGCCCGTGCTTCGTCCTGTTCTTGACGTCATCAGCCTTCGGCAATCATCGGCCGTGTGCTCGGGTGTTTCCGTAACTGGTTTCTTACATTATTATTTTTTTTAATCTTGCATGGCCCGAATGTGAAAAGAACATGCAACCATCGTATCCAGCGACTGCCTGCTGAGAGCAGATGGGACTTTGACGGTGGGTGTTGAACTTTAATGTGTGGCTCAAACATTAAACACGACCATCAGGTTTCAGCTCAGTGTGTGTAAACACAGACTGTTACTCACCCACTGGGGAGGAGGGGGGGCGTGCTGTGAACCGGAACAGCCGGTCTGGTGTAGTACTTTATGATGATGCCGACGGTCAGGTAGGTAGCAGCCAGAGTACCTAGAACACTATGAGGACAAAGACGAGTCAGGTAGATGACCGGGGGTCAAGTCAGCAGGTCATTCATCAACATGAAGACACGTCCGTCTAAACATGTAGAACAATGACAAGATGGCAAAAAGTCCCATCTGCACTGGTGACACCTGAATGTTTCAACATTTATGTGTTTAAAGGTAACATTGCTGCTATAATGTTACTTTCACGTGCGCCGTCTTATCTTACAACCGGTAAGATATTTACTTAAAATCTTTCCTCAGAACCCACATCAGAAAAATCTGATTTATCCTGAGAGGAGGAAGTTCTGAAGACTGGCTCAGCTTTTCATGCAGCCCAGTTTGAACTGTGCTATATAGTGCCAAACTAAACTAAATTCATTGTAATATCATTTGTTTAAAAACAATGTCTAAGCGATAAAAGTGGAATAAAAATGAAAGATAAACAAAATAAAAAAATCATTTGCCATTTAGAAATGGATCATTTTAAAAACAGTTCATATTTGGTCAAGAAAATCTAGTTCAAGCAGACTGAAACAGGCTGTTTTCCATTTTACCACGTTCCTTGAAGGTAACATGAAGTTTGTTTGAGGAGTGGTGCACAAGTGCCATGTGGCAGGTTACAACCTACTCTTTGAGTTGTGCCAAGTGTCAATGTAGTTCAGTTTTGTTTTGTATTGGATTAAGCATTTTATTTTGCCTAATCAGATGGGAGTGGGCGGGATTAATGGTGCGCTGCATGAAACGTGGGTCAGTGTGAAAATCAGACAAGGCAGAGCGCACAGCGACGCAGATGTGGGACAGTAGAGTAAAGCTGTCCATTACAATGGTTAATGTAGAGTTGCTGACTGTAAGAAGCATTTGAAAGTAGACCAGGAGCTGATCTTTGGACCTGCTGGACGAGTTCGAAGTTCCCCATTCAGCCGTTGCATTCCCATCTGTGAAGTTGCTGCCAGGAAGGATATTGGTGTTCATGTGACATCACCTGCCTACTTACTTTACTCAGTGCCATATTAAAGGGCTCTCCACATCTACCTTTCCCCGATCCAGTCTCGAACACTGAAGGATTTGAGTACAAAACTAAATCAATGCACGAGCATTTTATTTTATTTGCTCAGTGAGCGAATGAGCCGTTTGTATCTGAACAGCTGAACTGCATGTCTGTAGACAAAATAAATACTATGGATATTAGTAATATTAGTGATAGTGATGGTAGAAAATGTAGTAATAGAATAAAATTATGAAGGGGCAGCAGAAAAGCTCAACATTAAAAACAAGCATTTAATTAATACTTAAAATACTGGACTAGAACTACTAGTAGAAGTACTTCGTCCAGTTTGAGTTATACCTCTGTTATATAATGCTAAACTCTTAAGCTGTAAGCTGTGTCTGGACGGGCGGAGGCTCATTTGCATAAAAGCAGATCTCTATAACTCATAATACTGGAAATAAAGTTCTGTGATCACTGGACCTTAGTAGGCTGCTTCATGGAGACAGAACTTATATTAAAGGTTGTCAGAAGGGAGCAGAGTTGGACCAAATCCTGAACCAAAGCTGGTGGTTTGGACCAAAGCCGCTGAAATTTCCCCAATGAATGGAGCTTAAACAAAGCTTAATATTTCAAAAAACTTAAACGGCACAAGGCCCAAAAGTCACAGCAAGCATCTTCTGAAAGCTTTCAGCAATTAGAAGTTTGAACGATTGCAATCAGATCAAGTCAACAGAAGTAGTTTGGCAACAAACAAACAAACCAAAAAAAAAAAAAAAAAAAAAAAAAAAAAAAGGACATTTTTAATGAACACAAAATCC
>JARVLU010000002.1:9290698-9304430 GCA_031762415.1 Simpsonichthys santanae | reverse complement strand
TTAGTCGGTCCATCACCAGAGCAAACAAGAAGGGGCTCAGAGCCGATCCTTGATGCACTCCCACCTCCACCTTGAAGATATCTGTCACTCCTACAGCACATCTCACCACTGTCCTGCTGTCCTCATACATGTCCTGTACCAGTCTAACAAACTCCTCTGCAACTCCAGATTTCATCATGCAATACCACACCTCCTCCCTCGGCACACTGTCACATGCTTTTTCTAAATCCACAAAGACACAAAGGAGTTATTTCAATCTTGTCTGTTATAGCAAGACAAACTATCACCAAAGCACAAGACAATACAGTTTAGACCAAATACCTGTAATCCGGGTGTACATTATTAAAAAGTGCACAAGAAAATGGGTGGGGACAAAACCATAAAAAAGGTAAAATAAACCAAAAACTGTAAGTCTGTTTCAGACTGTGATAATTAAGATATCATGGTTTTTAACCAATGAATTATATATATATTAAATGAAAATGCTTACTGGTCAACGAAAATACACGAGAACCTGAAATCCATGTTTAATAAGAGAGGAACAAACAATCCCACTTAGTGGTTCCCAACACTGGTCCCTGAGGAACACCACCCTGCATGTTTTAGTCGTTTCCCTGCTTCAACACACCTGATTCAATGATTTAGTTACTTCCTCCAGTTCTGCCAAGTCTGTGAATCACCAAATCATTCAAGTCAGGTGTGTCAAAGCTAAAGCATAGAGTGTGGTGTTCCTCAGGGACTAGGGTTGGGAGCACTGCGGTTTAATTTACACAGCTTTGGGTTATTCTGTATATTTAGATTCAGTTCTTTCTAAACTGTGAACAAATTATGACTGGTTATTGTATTTATTGGACTTCTGGCTGTGAATGTGGAGAAAAGCATGAGATAAAAGATTTCACTAAAAAGAGCCAGTGGCGGTCACCTTGCTATCGAACCCATTGAAGGACTGCGGGTCCAGGAACTCCGGATCACCGTGCTGTCCGGTACCGTCCGTTAAATCCGAGTAAAAATTCAGGTCCATCTCTTCAGCTGGGCCTCATGTGTTCGCTGAGAAGCCTCTGGATTTCCTTCCTCCGTGTCTGAGGCTGAACGATCAGGTAGCTCTGAAAGCCGTGAAATTACCGCCACGATGTTAGCACCAGTTTGAGCTCCGAGGCGGATAATGGTCCAAACTGGGCATGTGTGGTCCCAGCAGCGGTTCCGACGACAACCTGCCCGCTGTCTGTGCCGCCGCCGGGGTAAACGTGGCTGTTAACAACCTTGTTCTTGCTGACTTGTCTCTTCCCCGCCACGGGTTTAGCTAGCTGGCTTTGACGCAAAGCTGCGGAGCCCGTTTGTCTGTCGGTCCGCGAACGCCTCATTCAGTCATCGCCTCGAGCGCGCTAGGCCGCGTGCAGCTACAGCGCTGATCTGTCCTTAGAGGCGCCCGAACCAAGACCGGTCCAAGGTGTCCGTCTGACAGATTGACCGAGGAGAGCCCGTCCCTGAGACGTGCTGGCCCGGGACAGGACGCTCAATAGATCCCGAGACACGGATCATGGATTAGATCAATGAGAAGCGCCAGGCTGATCCGGGACAGAGCCGGATGTGAGGCAATGTGGATTTCAAAATAAAATGCAGTTAGCGACGTTCGCCTTTAAAAAGTGAAAGTCAATACATTTTGAAGTGTGTTTCTGTGGGAAACTATGAACAAGTATCCTGATGCATGCTCAATAATCCAGGTAGAAAAATCTAAAAAAGTTAAGTCTGGTCCTCTGGACATTCAAAAAACAAAACAAAAAGTAGAAACGCTTCGTCTTTTGTCGGAAACACTTCTTCAGTCTGAGGCGCTGTATTCAGCTCAGTCTTAAAAATAGCACCCTCTCACAGTGGATCAACCAGTTTGCTGATGACTGCCAAAACCAGCTGCTCACATGATCAAACGTTTCTACTTTTTTGTTTTATTTTTTGAATGTCCAGAGGACCAGACTTGGTTTTTTTTAAGATATGAACAACTATGTCCTGATGCATGCTCAGTAATGCAGGTATGACAATCCAACAAGGTTAAAATCAGGTTCTCTGGCAGGAATCTTCTTGGTGAAACATTTAGTTTTTTATCCAAAAGACTTTTTCAGTGTACCCTGCAGTAAACTTGGTCTTATAAACAGCACCTTATCATAGTGGATCAACCAGTTTGCTGCTGGCAGTCAGAACTAGCTGCTCACATGGAGGACCATCAGCTTAACAATTGGTCGTTAGTGCCCTGTAGGCCTGTCACGATAACAAATTTTGCTGGGCGATTAATTGTCTCAGACATTATTACGATAAACTATAATATTAATGGAAATTTGACAATTAGTAATTATTGTCAAATTTAAGACGAAATGTTTAATTTGTTTACATGTAGTAACTTTTTTCGATCACCAGATGGCAGTATAAGACTGAACCAAAGGCATTCAAGGAGTTCACAAGTAAGGGTGCAAGCATGTCTCTGAGAGAAATGGGAGAGAGGACCCTGTCATTCCCCTAACTGTTACGGAGGCACGATCCATAGTGTACGTCCAGGTCACACGGATCACCGATGTTTATGAATGAAAACTCTTAATTTACTTAGAAAAGCACATGCTCTATCTCCACCGATCTTCATGTAGCTAATGCTGGTACTGTGAAGCGCTTTGGGGCTCCTCATAGGGGGCTGGAAAGCGCTATATAAGTAAGCTCCATTTACCATTTACCAAGCCTTTCTGAAGTTATTCTGACCTGGAAAAGGCCTTTAAATCGTTTCATCAGCTTGAGGCTCGATTACCGTTGTGTTTTTAATGTTGGACCCTCCCAGTCTTCCCTCGGCTGTCTTTAGCTTGTCCAAAACTCTGCAGCCCATTTTTAACCAACCAAATGTGAGCACGTTATTCTCTCTTCGTTGACTTCCAGTACATTCTAGAGTTGATTTTAAGCTCTTTTTATTTACCTTTAAAGCTCCATCTTATTTAGCTGATCTAGTAGCTTTCTGTGACCACGAGAGGACATTAAGGTCAACTAAAACTTCTTTACGATACATTCCAAGCTCCAAATACAAATGTAGGGGTCTTTTCGATGTCTGAAACCAGACTGGAACAGGACTTTTCTCCATCACTCATCTGGGCTTTATTAAAACTCATCTTAAAATGTTTTTGTTGAGTAACTTCCTCTCTCACCTTCCAGTCTCTGTGGCAGTGGGCTTTCTGCACCTGTAGGGGGCGCTACTCTGCTGTGGGAGTGGCTGAGGCTGGGAGGGGTCATACTGTAGGAAGTGTACTGCAGCAGAGCGTCCAGAAGCCAGAAACAATCTGTGGAAAAGAACAAAATTCAAGCCAGGAGAGATAAAACAGAAGTGATGAGCTTCAGACATAAAGAAGCAGCTTAAACCGAGCCGCTACCTTTCTGCCTGTGGCTGTCGTCTATACAGTTAGAGTCTCCGTACAGAGCGATCCGACCCCCACCATCTGACCGCGTTTGGTACAGTCCCAGGATGGGAACTCCCTCCACCACGGCGGTCTCCTGCTTTAGCACTTCCAGGCCTGCACACACACACACAGACACACACAGCAGGGTTTTATCTGTCACACAGATTAAAGCGTTACCGGTTACCCTGCATGGCAGCCGGCCAGCACTCTGCTGGCTTTAAGACTTTAAAAGGGATGCTGGTACCTTGATCCTTCAGGTTCTTGGCAATCACAATCCCATCTTCTGGGAAACGAGCGATGCTGCAGCCAGAGGCGTAGTACACTGAGAGAAAACGGACACACAGAACCTTTCAGTTTTCTGCAAAACGCTTCAGTGTGAACAGAGGAACCTGTACAAGCGTCTTACTGTCGTGATCAGCCAGGGTGAAGTCTCCCTCGTACAGACCGTCGCTGAAAGCCATTCCCCACACCGAGATCAGGTCGTTCAGAGCTGGCACGTTAGCGCCCCCTGTGTCCGGCATCCACCACTGCCTGCAGGTGGCAGCAGGAAATCATCGGAAACCATTTAAATTCAGCCGGCAGGAACAAAATGATCACCAAATACTGTCAGAAGTTCATTCAAACTCCAGCGTACGTGTAAGTAAAGTAAAACCTGATGTGAAAAAATAATTTTGGAGCAGCTAATCAATGATAAAACCCCATACAATAATAATTTCATGTTCTCACCAGGTGTTATATGAATGAACCCTCCACACAGAGGTGATAAAATGTAAAGGTGCTAAGAGATTGTACATTTTCATTCAACCGTTATTTATACAGGTTAGTCTCATTGAGCATCGAGGACTCATTTTCAAGAGAGACCTGTTTTAAACAAAGGGCACAGACGAGGTACGGACAACAATAGGCAGTCATGTAACCACGTACTCTGAAATTGTAGTGAAATGCTGAAAAGTGCTGAAGTTAAAATGATTAAAACAAACGCTAAAATCAGCAAAACAAAACCTTAAAGTTAAATTTAACAAAGCGGGGGTTAAAAAGCTACTATTAGCAGATCAGTAGCTAAAACCTAAAATGACCAGATCCAAAACCAGTAAATCAGAAGCTAAAAGCTAATGATCAGATCAGTAGCTGAAAGCTAAAATTAGAAGACCAGTAGCTGAAAGCTAAAACCACATAAACGGGAGCTAAAAGATAAAATCATTAGACCAGTAGTTGAAAGCTAAAACAAGCAAAAAAGGAGCTAAAAGATAGAATATTCAAATCAATAGCTGAAAGCTAAAATTCAGAGACCAGTAGCTGAACACTTAAAACAGAAAAATGGGAGCCAAAAGCTAAAATTAGAAGACCAGTAGCTAAAATATAAAATTTGCAAATCAGTAGCTGAAAGCTTAAACACAGAAGCTAAAGTTTCTCAGCCTAAAGAAGAAGAACGCCGCATACGACACATTACACGCCCGTCATCAATCTGATACAGCAAGACAGCAATCTATGGCAAGCACGGACCTTGTTTTAATTTTGACTTGATCTGTGACCTTGTCCAAAGAGCTGAGGTGAGGACAAGAATATGTGACATGCTGTCTAGTGGCGTAACAAATTCATATCAAGTTTAGATGAATCATCTTCAGCAGATCAGAAGTTACTGTAGGGACAAGAGAAAGTTTACGGAGAGAAACTAAAACACAAACTGCGTTTAACAGACGGCAGTAAAATAAAACGGTTAGTGCAGCATTTTAGTCATGATTTCTGTAGTTGGCTGTGTTTATGATTTGAAATCTGTGTAAACAACAAATTGTGCAGGAAATGAACAGGGCAGCAGATGTGGTGAGTAACAGCCCTCCCTGAACCAGAGGATCATGATGTATGAGATCTATTACAGCGCGAGGACACATAAATAACGCTGGAGTCAGGGAGAACCTGCGGTCCGGCGAGCAACGGAGCTCAGTTTATCTTCCAATCATTATAACACGATAAAGCTGCTGGTAAAAGCTTTAACCAGGTAACAGAACATTAATCATTCAGGTGCTGCATAATGAAGCCGCAGCAAACACAGTTTGTTTTACAGAGTCAGAGTGTTCACAAATGAGTGTTTGTTTTTTTAGGTTCCAATATCTTATCTAATAAAGAGCGCAATTTGTCACAAACACTGGAGGACTTCTTCTTGTTCTGAGTGCAAAGCTGCTTGAATAAAAATTTATTTTCAAGGCCTCAGACATAAAACATTTGTGCCTTTTACGTTACGTTATCACAGTTTTATTCCAAAGGTAGATAAAGCTTAAGGCTGTTCTGGCTTGAACGTGTAAAAATGTTTCAGAAAAAAGTTGGTGTTTTTTTCCACCTCCTCTGAACAGATCATGTGACTGCTGCTGCTGCTGCAGTAAGTAAAGGCAACCCAGATAGATGCACTCAGACAAGAATCGTCACTTGACGTCTGATTTCAAAGACGTGACAGGTGAGGGATATGTGTTTTTTAAAGTGTCTGCAACATGCATGTCCTCCAAACACAAAAAATGGAAGATCTAAACATTTAAGAAATTTGCAATAAAACAATTTTTCTCATTTTGTCATATAACTGACATTTTATTTTGAACGTGGAGCAGCAGCCAAAGTGAAACAGGAAGTGACATCAAAGGGAACTCTTTAAAGAGGGGAACTTCCTGGTCGTTGTTTGATGAAACATTATTTGATCTCTGACTCTTCATCTCTCAGATAGTGACTCAAAATATCTAAAGAAACATCTGGTTCTTTTCTCCTGTGTGTCAGCCATTGTAGCAATGTTCTGTTTACATGCAGGCGTTCCCCTTTCACATCATTTCCTGTTAATGCACGTGCAAATATCTCAACAAATGTTGATCTCAGTGACATGACATTTTCATTGAAATATATTAATGTATTCTTTCTAAAAATGCAATCATGTCTATTGCAAAAATTTTATGTCAGGCATTTTAAGTTTGTCAATTATTTGGTTCTTTTTTTAAAATCTTATTTACTTCCTCCACCTCCGTCCTGCTCCGTCTACACCAGTTAATGAGCTCTAATCTCAGCTGCTGCTTTAAAAGTTACTCCATTAAGTCATAAGTCATTACCTGTTCCATTCTTCTGCTTAAAAATAACTCCATCCACATGGTGAAACCCCTCTCATAAAAGGGCTTCAGGTGCACAGATGTGTGCTGCTGCTAACTGTGCTAGCTCAATCTTCAGTCTCTTCATTTAGTGGACAACAGGTGTTGTGTTGAGGAAGAAAAAAAAAACTCAAATGGAAAAAAAACATTAGCAAACAACTTAGCATGATACAAACAGATGCAGGTGGTAAAATAAAAGATGGTCCTGATGGTCCTTTCGTGTTTGCTCAGCCCTCTGTGATGTCATCACTCAGCAGCAGTTTCCTGTCAAACACCTGCCTACCTGGTGTTTTCGTCGTAGAACTTGACCTTCCTCATCACGGAGGTGTTGTACCAGTCGCTGAAGACGATGAGCGACAGGCCGTTGTCGATGTCTCTCCTCAGCTTGGTGATCTCTTCAGGGAAATATTCCTCCTCACTGTCCACCATCAGCAGCGTGCCTGCGGGGACACGAAACCACACGACCCTCAAACACACCGAGTCATAAAACAAGAAGCACCCTCAAGTCAAAATATACAATTTACCTACTTTCTGACGTGTTTTACTTTCTGCCAGTTCCCATTTATTACATTTCTTTCATTTAAAAACTAGACTGTTTTTATATCTACAGCCTAAAACGACTAAATGAACATCCTCTCATAAAAGTTACGTGTTCGTACCATACTGGCTGGCATCAAAGCATGTGATCGGTGCTCCCAGCACTTCAACAAAGTAACCCATGCTCCTCAGGTGCTGGTACATGTCCCTGAAGTTGGTGTGGATGTGGTCCCCATTCCTATAAACGAAGAAAAGTATCCACCTTGAACCCAGAAGATTTACAGGAAAATTAAACTCATTGATACACATATACACACCAGTCAAGGGGATCGTTCTTCATCCTGAGGTTGTCCCGGGGAAAGTAGCCCGGTGGATAGCGTAGGTTGTGATACTGGTCCCACAGCACCCTTTTACTGCGAGGAGGGGTGGGAACAATTTTTACCTTAATGGGCAGTTTGACGGTGGATGTCAGCTCCTGTCCCACCTCCGACTACAAAATAAATCAGAAAAAAGGGAAGAGATCAGATGATTATGGAGCATTTATAAAAATGGATTCTTCTAAATCAGAGGTGTCAAAACTTTTTATATGTGGCCAAAAACTGCAGAGATGAAAAGACGTGTGGGCCACAAATGTTTGAATTTAGCTTCAAACAAACAAACAAACAAACATATTGTTGTTTTGTTTTTTATTTTTCTAAGTCTCAACAACAATGTGAACAATATTTTGGAGGAGGAACAAAAGTTGATTTATTTTGGTGGTGAAGTTACCAAAACATTAAGCTTCTTGAACATTATAAACATATAGTTTTAGAAAAATAATTTAATACCATTTGATTTGTTGGGTCTGTTGTTTTTGGTTTTCTTATGTTTGTAAAGTTTAGTCTATTCTCAGAAAAAAAAAGCATGATATAACTGTTCTTTAAAAACATCATCCTTTTTGGACCATGGAAGGCCCGAAAGGCTGACTGAAGTTCTGGAAACTTGTACAGCTAGCAGTCGCTAAAACAATTCATAGAAGGTTTGAACGGACACGAAAAAGGTTGATCAACTTGTATGTAGACAATACCACTTTATAATGTATTCTTTTAAAAATTTCCAAATTCCCTCTACTGATTATTAAATCAACACGTTATATTTAGACAAGTTCAAAAGTCTACTGTTTGGTAGAAGTCAGTAACAGTTTGTGTTGCTTTGTACCAAGAAACGAAAACAGAAAAGGGTTAAATACAGCAAAGGTTTGTACTGAGCTTCATCTTTCTCATTTTGAGATGGTTTTAAATCTGTTCTGCTGTTAAACATAAAAATTAAATAAAAATATATCACCATTAAATTTGCAGAAGGTCTCCATCTGCATCAACCTCTTAAGCAGGACAAAATTATACCATTCTTAAATTATGGTCATGGGCCGCACTAAATCACTCCAAGGGCCACAAATGGCCCTCGGGTCGCACTTTGGACACCCCTCATGTAAATCAAAGAAACGCACAAAGAGCTTTGTTCTCAAGTAAGAATGAAACCACATAAGAAAAAATAAAATAAAGTTGTGTCATTTTATTAAACAAGCCCATTTGGAGCTGTACTGAAGCTCGACTGATGGATGAGAAGTTCTGCTCGAGCGTTTCTATAGACTCACATCATTCTCAGCAGGCGATGCCACCGTGACCATGATGTGACCTTGAGCGATTCCTTCCCATGATGCAGCTTTCTTGGCCACAGAGATGGACACAGCCAGGTAACCGGCCCACGGCCACAGCACAGGTGAGTACGAGACGGCCACGTCGATGTGGTCGCCATTCTGCGGGAGGTACGGCTGCCAGACGGGCTGAACAGAAAGAAGCAGCGATTAGCAGAAATACTTTAATTTCAGCTGAGGAATTAGGAAAATCTGCCCAGAATTAAGGTTTCTGGCATGTTTCTGAAAACCCTGAAGGTATTTAAAATCCTGGATGTTTTAGCTCAGCCAAATAAATAAATAAATAAAAAGTTGTAAAAGAGCCTTCAGGTTTTAACCTGCCAACTTTCTGTGCACGACTGAAATCATAAAAATCCACTGTGAATAAAATGAAAACAAAACGAGGAAAGTGTTCAGTTGCAGAATTTAAAAGACAAATCACTTCCTGCACAAGTGACGGTATTAATCAAATACTGATAATAATCTCTCATTTCTTAACAGAAATTTCACAGTAACATAAATTGGAAATGATAAATCTCTTATCTAGTCGAAACTAAAATAAAACATTGTTTGCCTTAAATATAAACATTAAATATTTACTGTAAATCCACATTTCTGATCATGGACTGCAATTTTCCTTTAGCAATTCATTGGATTATTTTCCCCTTTATTATGCAAACAAACGTTAAAGCATAAACTCATGGCTTAATCTGTGTCAACGGTCAAATGCATGTCGGATCAGCTTCTATTGATGGATCTGTTGAGTTTTCAAACCTCTCACAGTTTGCAGCCATTACAACCTGAATACTATAGTTCTGCAAGTGCGACAGACAAAAACGTACACAAACCTTCACCTGGAGTCACACTAAAACTGTACCCACATGTTTGTGTACCTACATAAAGTTGGTACCTTACGGGCTGCGGTCAGCTGAGTGAAGCTCAAGTTGTATAACTTCAGATTTTTGTTAGAAAATAATTGTGCAGCAACTTTTCTGTGCAAAATAGTCACAAAGGTTGTGGTGGTCTCCAAACGGCTTCTCCTTTAAGTACGGCTCTAATTACTTTGTTTCTATTCAGTTCTTCTCAAGTGTAGGTGTGTCTCTGTTGTAACTGGGTCCCCCACTCTGTGGGCAGAAACTTCATAGCTCATATTCTGCGTGATGAACTGGGCTAATCCACAGCTGCAGTCTTCTGACGTCAAAACTGTCTGCTTAAAGCGCTTGGAACCACGGATGAGGTGGAACCATAAACTGAGCAGGAACTGGAAATGGAGACACTCTGAACTGGTGTGGTGTCCAACTGAACTGAGGAGTGTCGAGACCATGGAGAAGGGGTCCCAACTCTCCAAAACTTAGGGCAAAATTGTGGTGTATGTGCTTGACAGCTACATTGTTCAAATGTTAACATAGTGCTAAGCTAGCCACGTGCAATACAGACATGCTAGCTAAGACGCTACAGATGTACGGTAGTGCTCCACTTCCCTCTCGCATCCTAACACCCCCACTAATCGACAACTGCCGGCACTTACGTAGTGCTAAGCCAGAGCTACGCAAGTTCAGTCAATGGGAAATTATGCCATCTACCATGCCCCCCACCGTGCACCCATTCAAACATCCACCCCCCAATAAAACTCTTTGGATCTAGATGATTCATGTAAATGACATATTTTGTTTGAAATCTGCGATTTTCACCAAAAAGCAACAAGTTTGAGGAAAGATTATTAAAAAAAAAAAAAAAACTGGTTAAGCTGGTTACTCCAGTAAATTAAATCATAAACGGCGAGAGTGGCTGCCATGGAGAGAACAAAAACTATGTGCAGGGTCAAGAATACCGTTTTGCAATTAGTGATTTTTTTTAAAGAGGCTGCAAAGTGCTACAACCGGCCGGTCACAAAGTGTCTTGATATCACTTCCTGATGTGCAGAAACAAAGATGAGAAGACTTGCAGGTGGATTCAGGACCTTTGCAACAACTCAGACACTATTTCCAGACAAAACTGGTCCTAAATGAACCTGTTTAGGAGCGAGGCATTGCAACTTGAAAACATTTCAAGACACTTATTTTAGACATTTGTTTTATTTTACCCACATTTAGTAGCGTGCTGCTAACACAGAGACCTGAGAAACTGTTTTTCATCTAAATGAAGTGGTCTGAGTGCAGTTTATAAGTGACAACAGAAAGATGTTTTCCCTCCATCACGTTTGCTCACCTTGTCAACAATCCTGCCGGTGACCCCCATGCCATTGAGAATGGTCACATTGACGATGGTGGGCATTCCTCCATAGTAGATGGGCTGAGAGCAGTAAGGCCACATGTACGGACACTCCGTCAGGTCGATGTAGCTGGGAGAAAGGCTGCAAAAGCCCAACACACATTTACCTACATGCAACTAGAACTGTTTGGCTGAAACAAAGACATGATCGAACTAGAAACACAAGATTTCAGCTGTAACATCACACAGATCAGGGCACAGTACGGGACTTTCCTTTGGACGTACAAAGAGTCTTCCATGATTTATTTGGGAAATTAAAAAAAAAAAAAAAAAAAAAGAAGAAGAACTCTACTGTGCAACTTGCTGCAAGATTTGCAAAATAAATAAATAAATAAATAAAGGATGGTTACACAAGTCTGGGTGATGAATGGGTGTGAGGAAACAGTCTTACATACATTCTTCACATTCACCAACAAATTTGTTTGGAGCAAGTTTTTCCTCTGAGAAACTTGTGGTAAGTTTGTTATGAACCACACTGAGGAGTCACAAACAAAAGTAATGTCCGTCCATCTTCTACCACTTATCTGTGGTCGGGTCACGGAGACAGGTCCAGGAGGGAAACCCAGACCTCCCTCTCCTCAGAGACCTCTCTAGCTCCTCCTGGGGAGACCTCAAGGTCAGATGGGTCTCTTCCCAGTGGGATGTGCATGGAAAAACCTCCAAAGGGGGGCGTCCAGGAGGCATCAATCAAGAGAACCACCTCAGCTGATTCCTTTCGATGAGGAGGAGCAGAGGCTCTACTCCGAGCTCCTCTCCATATCTCTAAAGCTGCCACTCTAAGAAGGGAGCCAAAGAAAACTAACACCCACTGTGTAATTAAAAAATATATATATTTATTGTGTTCTTACAGCATAATTATACAACATTTGCTTAAATATGATAAATAACTGTCAACGTGTAAAATATAAATTGTTGACATTTCTCTCCAGTTGTTTTAAAAACTGATTTGATCTGTTCATAAAGTTGTTTTACTTAGGGGTGCACCGACTGCAGTTTTCTGGACGATCACCGATCACTGATTTCTAAAAAGTCTGACCTGCCGATTCCGATTTTGGCCGATACGATTTTGTTTTATAAGCGACACTGTCATGTGTTATAAGGTCACAATGCACCTTCAATTATCTAATCTTATTTTATTGAAAAACATACCTCTGAATAATATCCTAGAAACAATACAAACTTGTTTCAACTGGCCATGAGGTAGTGCTCTGAAATACACATGAAGTTTAGACAATTGTTAAAACTACAAAAAAAATCAGTAAAATTGGTTTCTCTTGTAAATATCGGCCAATCTCTGATCTCCCAAGATTAAGGAAATTGGAGCAGATTTATCAGTGCACCCCTACTTTTAATAGTTTTACTTTACAATACCATTTTAATGTAGATCCTTAAAGTTAGATCAGATCACAAACGTTCACTTGAGATGCATGGAGACTCATTTTAAAGGGATATTCTGACAATTTTTAAAGTGAATTCCTGCAGAAACAGTGAACAATAATTTCCTGTAGCTTCTTTAATGAACTCAGTTTAAAGAAATAAAGTTTAAACAAACTGATCGTTCATATGCAAAAAAAAAAAAAAAAAGAAAGAAAAAAGTAATAATAATGAAACATTTATGTTTATCTGGCAACCCTGATGGAGGTCTCCGCTGCATGCTGTGTCAGCATGATCACAGTTACATCCAAACAGCTGGCTTCATGAATGTTCCTCTGGAACGAGGATGTTGTTGGTTTGCTACATGCTTTAAAAAAGTATCAATCAATCAATAAATAAATAAATAAATAAATAAATAAATAAATAACACTCTGCTATCTGCCTTTTATTGTAATTGTTGTTAGAGCAGAAAAACTTCTGACTGCAGCTACCTGTAGTGCACACCTCCACTCTAAGACCAGGACTCAGAAACCTTCAGTTCAGACAGAACAAGGGCTGTTGTCCTGTACACGGACGGCTGAACCGCTGCAGAAAAGCAGCAGTTTCACTCAGAAAATGCTTTGTGTAATTATAAAACGGTAGCCATTTGCTTTGGAAATGGGTCTGCTCGTACCATACCAACACCTTCAAACAAATCTTTTTAATAAAGTTTCATTGTTTGTATTAATCAAATTTTATTATCACCAGAATTGTTATTAAGTCTAGTAACCCCAGACTGAACTAAAAGTGCTACAGCTTGCTGCTGCTTGTGCTGGAAAATAACCAAATAAAAACATGTAATGTAAAACTGATGGCAGTGTAAATGTTTATGCAATTTTTTAGATTGGAGTTGTTTTATTATAGCAGAAATTCCAAACTGTGTTTGGATTAGCTGTTAGAAACTGAGGTCGTTCAAAAAGCTATGTACAACAGGTAAGATAATAATTCTTCATATTTTTTCCATAAAACCCCACTATGAAATGGCCAGAATACTTTATATCTGAAATTTTAATTGTGAATTGATAACTGTCAATAATAAATGTTAATGCCTGTAGGGCTGCAACTAACGATTAATTCAAAGATCGATGAATCGGACGATATTTTTATCGATTCATCTATGAATCGGGGGAAAAAAAAAAAAAAAAAAAAGTCTTCAGACTTTGCCAGCAACTTAAAAGTTGAAGTTAAATCATTAAATTATCACCATCTTTGTGTTAGATGTATTTATAAATCACATTCAAACACTGCTTGTACCAGTAAATTAAAAATAAAAACACGTTCTTTATCACTGTCACAGC
>JARVLU010000002.1:9274778-9290598 GCA_031762415.1 Simpsonichthys santanae | reverse complement strand
GACGCGTAATCGCACGACACAACGAATCGATAATGAAATTCGTTGCCAACGCTTTTAATCATCGATTTTTATCGATTTTATCGATTCGTTGTTGCAGCCCTAAATGCCTGGTCAGAACACGAGCTCAGACCTTCAGGGAACAAATTAAAACAAATGCTTCAGATCACAGTTCATTTCTGTTTTGGTTCGACTGATTTAAAGAAAATTGTGTCTCTTCTGAAGCTAAACACATTCATAAAACAAACTTTTCTGTTTCTCTTTGTGACAGAGCAAAGAGCAAACGATTTCACTGTGAACTGCAGCGAAGATAAAACGGGATTCTCTCACCTGGCCTGAGGTCTGTAGCTGTTGAGGATCTGATAGGCTCGGATCAGGTCTAGTTTCCCATGGCCCTGCTCGAACATGTTGACCCCGGGCAGCCTGCGGGCCGAGGCGATCAGAGCCTGCTTCATGGAGGCGGGGTTCACCAGCTCCCGGTTCAGGACGGTGCTGTGGGACAAAACAGGACAGCCCAAGTTAAGGTCTGTTCATGGTTCTGCTGCTGGCGCCGAGTTCTTCAGGATGGAACTCTGAACAGGAGTGGAAAGACGAGAGAAGAGGGTTCGTGTAGTGCTGAGACTGATCAGAGCAGGAAGTGGAGCCTGCTGGCAACAAAGGCGGTGAGATGTTTTTTACTGGCAACGTGAAGTGACAAGTCAGGTCAGTCACAGCTCTGCAACCAGAAAGCTCTCAGCAGGTCGGGATGGAATAAAACCAGAAGTTAATTAAAGAAGGAATCACCAGCATAGATCACATTATGTTGAGAAATGACAGTTATTGCTTTCTTGAACCTTGAAAGCAACACGATGAGCAATGTCATGTAATGCTTCAAGTTCGTGTTGTGAATGACTCTCAGCTTCAACCACACCAAATTGTAGCTCCGTATTAATAAAAGTGGCAGAGTTAAAGCCTTTTTTAAAAGTCAGGTAGCCACGGAAGAGGTGAAGAAGAGAGTCCAGGCAGGATGGAGTGGATGGAGAAAAGTTTCAGGAGTGATTTGTGACCAAAGGGTGTCAGCAAAGGCCAAAGGAAAAGTTTACAAGACAGTGGTGAGAGGAGCTGTGTTGTATGGTCTGGAGACAGAGACATGGACAAAAAGACAGGAGAAAGAATTGGAAGTGGCAGAAATGAAGATGTTCATGTTCTCCTTAGGAGTGACAAGGATGGATAAGATCAGGAATGAGGTCATCAGAGGTACAGCACAGGTTGAACAACAGGGAGATGGTTTGGACATGTCCAGAGGAGGGACAGTGATTTTGGTAGAAGGACATTAGAAATGCAGCTTCCAGGAAAAAGACAAAGAGGAGATACATGGAAGCAGTTAGAGAGGACATGGAGGTAGTTGGAGTGAGGACAGAGTGAGATGGAGGAGGACGACTCTCTGTGGCGACACCTGAAGAGGGAAAAGCTGAAAGAAGCAGCAGCGTCTCAAGAAAAACCATGACATTCCTCTCTCACTACATTCTTAAATAAAAATGTTTGCAATTTACTTGAAGGTGTGTAACTGGTAACTAGAGAGTACTGAAGTATTTTGGACGTTTACCCAGTAGTGCTGTATAAATAAAACATCAGTGTTGTTGTCTGCGACTGGTTTATGACGCCCAGTCAACTAAATCATAAAGAGCAAAGAGGTAAAAATGAGGGAGTTTGCATTTGAAATGAGATAAAGAAGTTCCAGCTCCTTAACGTGGACTTCGTTGACCTGAGGTAGACGTTTCAGACAGAACTTGTAAAGCTGCAGTGAAATTTAAACTCCATGATGGCGGTCAGACTTGGTGAGTTACTCTAAAGCAACAACCACATCAGTAAAAATAAAACTGAATCATTGTTTATTGCAGTAAAGGATAAGCAGACCTGGCCAGAAGGGTGACGGCACCAGCGACCACAGGGGAAGCCACGCTGGTCCCGGACAAAGAACGGCACCCCTCCTTCAATCCTGAGCCTCGAACGCCAGAACCGTAGGTGACGATATCGGGCTTTACTCTGCCATAGCCCCCCGGCAGCTCCTGGACAAATAAACAGAAGAGAACGTCAGAGCCTGATTTCATTCTTGAAATTAATTTGATTTGTTTATGGTTTGGAGGCGTGCAGATCAAAGTCCATGTCTCACCCAGGTGGTCATGCCTCTGGAGGAAAATCGAGCAATGTTGTCCTCAAAGTCGATGCCTCCGACTCCGATCACATCCATCTGGTCCGCTGGGTTGTTGAGGGTGCTAACCAAAACAAAACATACGTTTTACAAAAGTAAGAGGGACTAAATTAATCCTGTCATTGTGGTCAAATCAGCCTCAACAGGAATCATTCAGTTTTATTCTGAACATTTAATTACTGGTAGGTCCAGAAGGACCCAAAGCGGATCCAGAGCTCGTTCAGGACCAGCGCTACGGCCGGTTCTTCACAGGTTCTTAAGAAAAGAAGGATTAAAAACTACAAACATCAAAAAATAGCTGTTTCTTTTTAACTTCTTCAGTTTCAGCTGCAGGAAAATGGGACAGCTGCTTGGATTGAAAGTAAATACTAAATACTGAAAGATCGTAAAAGTGGAAAAACAAAAGCTGCATTTACTGTAAGAACAGGAATCTTCCATGAACTCCAACATTTTTATGATTTATTTACAAGTCTAAATCCTTTTATTTTTAATTTTTGTAACTGTCCTATTCTCAAGTTTTATCTTGGAATGAGCTCAGAAAATTCAGGAACTTTAGTTTGCAAAGCTAACCGGCCCCCTCCAGGGACAAGGGCAGGATCTTTGCCTCAGGTAGAGGAGTTCAGTCAGAGTAGGATGGAGCAGGAGATCCTCCGGGGCCTCCTCCTGAGTGACGTGCCCAGAACTCCTCCAAAGGGAGGTGTCCACATCAGACAAACTACCTCAACTGACTCCTTTCAATGAGGAGAAGCAGTGGCTCTTTTCTGAGCTCCCCCCACGAGACCCCCTTTCAACTCAACTCTTTCTTCACTACAACCAACCGAAGCAACTCCCTCACTACCAAAGACGAGGCTCCATCTCCCGCTCCTTCCTACCATCACTCAGTAACAAGATGCCCAGATACTTGAACTCCTGAACCCGAGCGTGGAGGAGTGCATGAATCATTACATTTGTAATAGTGTGAAACTTATTCACACTACTGTGAACCCTTTTTCTTCTGTACGTTTTTCAGCATCTTCCTCGTTCCGTAATTTTTGTGCCATTTCAACAAATCATAAATCAAAACGTTCAGCTCGTTCAGGACAATCCTGCTGTGACTTTTAGTATTGGTGCAAATTTAGCTTTTTGAAATATTTAGCCTTTTCTGCCACCATTTTCCTCATAGAAAACGAATTGAGCTCATTTTATATCCTTCAGATCTTTAGATGTGTTCACAACATTTTACTGCTCCTTTCACATTGTGTTCAGATTCAGCTTCCTTGTGCAAAGTTAAACATTTTTAGCTAATTTCAGCTGTTTTGTGCTTGTTTCAGATTCTTTCATACTTTGTACTAACTGCAATATTTTTGTGCTTCTTCTAAATTATTTCTGCTTGTTATGCTCCTTTCACCTTATTTCTGAAAGTTTCAGCATTTTCTGCTATTTCAGCTACTATTTAGCTGTTTTTGTACTAAATCTAGCTTTTTCAGTTAATTCTAAATTTAGCTTATTCCAGTTTCTTCCACTTCCTTCTGGTAGTTTAAGCTTCTTTGTGCCTTTTCAGCTACTTTTCAGATATTTTTTTATTTATTTCTTTTAATAGCTATTTCCTAATTTTTGGGCTCATTTCTGCTCATTTAAACCTAATTCAATAAGCATTCTTTCCTTTCTTCTGCTAATCAAAGCTTGTTCTTACATTTCAGCTACATTTCAGCATGTTTTTTTGCTCATTTCAGCTGTTTTTCAGCAAGTTATTTAGCAATAAGCATTCACACTGCATTTTTGCAGTGAATGCAATTTATCTCATTTTCTTTCATTCTTATTTCATAAAAGAGAGAAAATGTTGCAGCAGAAAATGACAAATGTGCGGTTTCATGATTGTCAGCCGTTTTGTCACAATGACCTGCAGTAAAGGCCAGCGCAGTCCTCTGGATGATAAAACCTTCATCTGTGGCGATAAAGGTGGTTTGTTGTGTAATTCTGTCATTCCTCAGAGATAAGTGGAGAAACAAAATGATTATGAAGCTTTTCTGAAAGACTGTCTGAGACGTTCATTCTGATTTTGAAATAATTTCTCTTCTACGGTCAAATCTTCGAGTCCTTTTTTTAATTATGAAGTTAGAAAAAACAACAGGACAAAAATAAAATAAATGTAAGCAATAATTTGTCTCAGATAATATTTTAGGCCAAAATAAAAGCACACAATTTGAATAAAAGTGCAACGGTTACACGTTTTACTGACTGCAGCCGAACCAAACTTCATCTTTTATTATCTCTTTTTTCTCTCTCCATCAACAAGAACAAAGACAGAACAACGTGAGAAAAATCTGATCAAATCTGAAAAGTACACATTTTG
This sequence comes from Simpsonichthys santanae, assembly GCA_031762415.1. Classification (NCBI taxonomy): domain Eukaryota; kingdom Metazoa; phylum Chordata; class Actinopteri; order Cyprinodontiformes; family Rivulidae; genus Simpsonichthys; species Simpsonichthys santanae. The sequence goes on along the minus strand of JARVLU010000002.1, from coordinate 9,286,078 downwards.
GATTAACTTGGAGCATGAATAATAAACACATGTAGAAGGAACATGAACAGCCAATATTGACTTTACTCGCTCTAACTTTATGACGGTTCATGTTCCATATTTAACTGCTTAAAATACTTTATATTTTTTACATTTTATAGCAATAACAGCCTGAAATACAAATATAAAACTTAAAAGACTTTTTAATTTTTTAACTCTTTAATAGTCTTTTGTTTATAAAATGAAATAAAAAGCTCCACATTTTGAGCTGCAGTATCACAGTGCACCTGCTAACGACGCGGGTGCTAACAGGTGTAAGTCGGTCTGAGCCGTCATGACTCTAATTCTGCAGCCTGCATACACGCCGAACCAATATATCTTTATACTAAATGTTACTCGTGCAACGTGCAAGATTGTTTTTTCTCTTTCTATCCAAACTAAAACGATTTCATCAGATGAGAGCGAGAGGCGTGACTGAAATATTGACTCCGGTACATTTTTAGAGGCTCTCAAACATAAAAACAGAGCATCACAAAGAGAGCTACCGGTAATATAAAAATCTAAAGTATAGAAATGGACTGTACTTATTCAGCGCCTTTCTATCTTATGGAGACACTCAAAGCACTTTACAACACAATCTATGTCCTCATTTGCCCATTCATACATCACTCTACTAGAGCTCTACAAAGCTAATTGAACAAATCTTTCTAAAGAGACTGATCAGAGCTTTATCACATTCATACACTGATGCACATCGGAGGCAACGAGGGGTTCAGTGTCTTACCCAGGGACACTTCGGCATGTGACTGCTGGTGGATTCAAACCCCCAACTCTTGCATTGGAGGACGACTGCTCTAACCACTCAGCCACAGCCGCCCCATGGTAATAGATAGAGATAAAAGAAATTCAATACTGAGAGAAATGTATTATTTTACAATGTGATAAATACGGGATCAAAAATGAGTTCATTCATGGATTTTCCCTATGGTTGATTGTTCCCCTCAGGGATGTTGTAAAGTTACTGTGAAGTTGGGAGAGCATTGGAAATAATTCAAACTAAATTTTAAAGAGTAGAAGGATTCTTAGGTTTTGTTAATAAAAAATAAAAAAAATCACATTTATTGTTTGCACCAAAATAAATAAATAAATAAAACACAGACGTGGCTGATTTTTCCCCACGAGGCTTTCCAGTGGCTAAAAGAAGCGTGGAAAACGATTCTAAGCTGATCAATCAACAATTCATTGAAAAGGCAGCAGGTTGGAGAAGAACGCACCCGTACAGAGGTCCATCGTTGCCGATAGCAGAAACCATGATCACCTTGTTGGCAGTCAGTTCCCACACCTGTCAGTCACAGAGCAACAAAATAACTTCTGATGAGTTAAAAACACGGATTAAAAAAATAATAATAATGTTTAAAAAAAAGTAATAAAATAAATTAAAAGCAGAAGAGAATATTTCAATTTAAAAGGCCACACTTTTCTAAAAAAAAGAAAAAAAAAAAAAAAAACATAACATTGATATTAGTGGATTAATATTTTGAACATGATGCATACATTTAAAATTTTACTGGGATGTTTTAATAAAGGTTTTAAGGAATGATGATGAAAATGAATGCAGCGTTTCCCCTAAATCAGTTCCTGCTAGCTTAACGCTATGTGATGTATGTGGTGCCCACCTGCTAGCTTAGCACTACGTTACTGTTGCTTTTTTTTATCAATGATGGGGGTGGGGGGGTGGAGTCATGTATGTGGTGCCCACCTGCTAGCTTGGTGCTACATTTATGTTGGTACATCAGTGGCATTTTTGCTAGCGCGTTTGTATTACGTCCTGCGCTACATCAATACGAGTGTTAGGCAGGTGAGGAGCCCCGCTTGTATATTAGTTGGGGAAACACTGGAATGTGCACGTCCTGCAGATTATAAAGAACCAATTCTGCCTGCAGGGCAGACAAACTGAGCACCGTGCGCTGACGTTACCCTGACTGAAATTATTTAAGAACTCCTTGTTCTCCCTCGTGCACAAATCCAGAATCCACTGCCTGGATGTGCAAGGTTTGTGGGTTCACAGGAAGTGAGGAAAATGCAAACAAAATTGTTTGGAGAGACGTTCTCCTGAAACTGCAAGAAATGGGGAAGTCCTCTGAGGAGAACTTCACTTAAAGAAAAGATAAAAACCGATCCGGTCCCATCAAGACCGGCGTTTAAACCCACGTGTTTTTTGTAACCACAGATAAGTTTGTTTTGGCAGAGGACTTGTTTCTGAAGGTTGATTAACCTGGTTTGACCTGTTTGGAGCGACAGCTGACCCGCCTCGCCTCTTTAAGGTTTTGTGATGAGCAGAACCGTGCAGGAGGACAATAAGACATTTACAACCGCTCTTATGACTAGACAAACAGCCTGGGAGTTAATCTGCAGCCACACACACACATCTCTAACACAATTCAAATTCTGCGTCACCTTATCCACAAAAGGATGGTCCATGAAGTCCGGTCCCCCGATGCTGAGGTTCAGAACATCGATTTTCTTCAGGATGGCATAGTTAAAAGCATCCAGGAACCAGGAGGTGTACGAAACCTAAACAAAGGCAAACAAATACATTTAATGCATTAAAATGTACATTTGGATGTAATCGGAGGCGGAGTTTGAGGTTTTAAATCAGAAATCAAAGGAAAGCAGCAGCAGTAAACTGCGCATGTATACCTGGTTGTTGGTGAACACTCTGAAGATGTGGAGCTCTGAATCTGGAGCGAAGCCCTGACACTCCCTCGTGCTGGCTATAACTCCTGCGACAAACGTCCCGTGGCCCAGGCCTGAAACGCAGCACAAGCTCTCTTTAACGCGACAACGTGCACACAGAGGACGCTAAAACACTCACTGTGTGTGGTGGTTCCATTCCTTTGGATCAAGATTTAATTCATGCACATTTACACAAAAGAATATTGCAAAATTCATACCCCAAAAACATAAAACCTCCCAGAGACGCAGGACGGAATAAATCACAGACATGAATGTGTTCAGGTTTGTTACAATGTCTGGAAGCAGTTAATGATTCTAACTTTCAATCCAAGATCGTTTGAAGAAGTTAGAAACCAGGAAGGTGTTGGATTGGATCAGCTGTGGGGACGGAGGCGATGATCACATTAATCAGCTGTTGGGTGCTCAGACTGGGTCAAAGTTCAGCTCAGACAGAAGAAAATGAACTGCTTCATGTTTACAGACACATACTGTTTGGACATTTATTACTTTTTTTACCAAGATGCTGAAATGGTGAAATGTCAATTTATGATGTTGTGTGATGATTAGCATGACTTTGATCATTTCCTACTTCCTACAAAGTCAAAAAGAAACATCTTAAAGCTTTTTTTGAGCAAAACTGACACTAAAGCAACTCTCGTCCTCTCATGTTTTATTTAAAAATGTCAGTGTGGAGTCGAGGCTGTAACTGTGACCGACCAGCAGCCCGACAAAAACCTCCTCACCATCATCCAGGGTCTTCTCGTTGGTCCAGTTGGTCCTCTCCTTCACGTTCCTAAAATGTGGATGCTTCTCACTCAGACCCGTATCGAAAACTGCCACCTTCACTCCAGAACCTGCACCAGGAACAAAAACAAGAGTGGGGCATACGGCAGATTATACTCCTGTGGACGAACAGCAATCAACAGCCCGGACAAGTAAAGACATTGTTTTATTTTTGACCTTGATTTGTGACCTTGACCTCAGAGCAGGGGCGATAAAAAGTGTACTTGACCCTCTGTCTAGTGATAAGTGTGTGAAGATTTGTTAATAATTTTGAGCGGATCAGAAGTTATTGGTGTATTTTAACACGTCCCGCCTTTTGACGGCGTATAAAAATTATTCTAGAAACATTTTCAAGAGTAATTTAATTAATTAATTTGTGGGAAGGAGTCTGTTTCTTACCAGTGTGTCCCATCTGCCAGAGGACATCCGCCTGCAGGATCTGGGCCACGTGGCGGGGGATGGCCCGCAGCAGGCGTCGGCTGGAGTGGCGTCCAGTGGCGTGCCAGAATCCCGAGCCCAGAGAGAGGCTGGTTCGCCTGAAGGGGCGGGATGATTGCCACGACTGCCATTTTGGAGTTTCAGGTGCGGGGCTGCAGGGTGCTGCAGGTTCAGGAGCTACAGAGACGAAACATGAGGAGAGAAAGAAAAAAAAAGACTTGAACAGTTCAAACGTCTCAGTCTGCTTCAGGTCGGCCTCTGATAACGTTTCATGAACACTAGTTAACGTCGCGTCCCGCTCCAGGAATCTTCTGTTAAACTAATCAGATCCATTTTATTCTGCTCCTCATGGAGCTTCAGATCATGTCAGTATAATTAAAACTTATCTTTTTACAAGCTGAATCACTTAGAAGGAACAGATTCTATCAGGAAATTAACCAGCAGGAGCCGAGCAGCTTCTCAGCCTTTTAAAGCCGAACGCAGGAACAAAGGAGGGCGGCTCCCTCAGCTTTCTTTAGCTCCAGTCATTCATGACGTGAAGCTGCACAGACACAGCAAACACGTTCAGGTGTTACCTGCAGATTTATGCTTTCCCAAGACTGAAAACAGACTTCTTATTGTTATTCAAGCTTCAGTGAAGCTGAAGCCCGTGCAATTTTAATTTCTTTAATTCTATAAAACACTGAACTGATACAGTAAGGAAAAACAAAACCTGACTTGTGGTAAATATGGGATAAATGACGAGCGATACTTTTTGTCAGTTTCGTTATTTTAGTTTGTTACTTTGTTGATGAGCTGCAGCATGTGTGACACATGCCGCCCCCACCCCACCCCCCCCAATGGTAACACAGCATGTTTAAAGGCAGGCTGGGGGCACACTGACGTCTTTCATCCGGCGCCAGGCTCAGGGCGTACCCCCACATCCAGCCACACTGACTCACCTCCTCCTTCCCACTAACAGCAAACAGACGCTCTGTCTTTACAACCCCCACATCCCAACACCACAAACACCCCCCCACCCCCACCCCCCCGCTGCCCGCTGCCCTGCACTTCACATCAAGACATGATCCTCTGCTGTGAGCATCACAAACAAAGCATCAATCTGTGAACGGATCTGTTTTCAGGCGCACTGGTGCTTTTCCCTGAACTAAGACTTACAGGCGGTGTATTTGAGGGAGCGGAAAACTTTGCGCTGCGGCGTCACCCTCTTGATGTAAGGGTGGCCCTCTAAGGTCAACAGGCTGCTGGGTGAGGCCTGGAGGATGTGGACCAGCTCGAAGTCACTGGGGAAGTCCGAGGCCGGGTTTATCCGGGGAACGATGTGCCACGCCAGGCCGGTGTCTCCGGCGCTCCTCAAGGCGCTGCTGATGTACAGGCTGCGGGCTTTGGCTGAGAAATACCCCGTAAACGTTACGATGTACTCTGAGGAAACAGAGACAGGACAAATACTTCCAATAAACAAGAGAAATAATGTTACAATACAGTAACACAGTACAAATTACACATCACAGCCCAGCTCTGAACATAAAATGCAGTTTATCTGGAGGCAAAATGATACGAAACTCAAGCTACTTTTTATGAAATGCAGGTAAAAGTCTCGTAAAATAATTTAAAAATATTAGATTCAAAAGTGAATTATTTTAATAATTTTAGCAGTATTTCCCATACCATTCATTGTACAAAGGGGGTGACATGCCCCCCCTCCCCCCCCACAGAACCACCCGCTCCACCAAAAAGATCACGGCGTGTAATAATAAAATGTAACAGTTTAATTCATGTTCATGCCTCTTGTCTATCAATATAAACATTACAGACATGCAGCTGTGGAAGCGCACCGTGGAACAGTGGAAGCGTGCACCGCGGGAGCGCGCAGCCTGTTTGAATCTCTCTCTGGTAAACATTGTCGTTTCTGCAGCTTCAGGTCTTTTGAATACATATTAACACCAAAGACTAATTTTTCTAGTATGTCCATTATAGAAAGTGTCTCCATTTAACTTTTAGGTAGTTTTAAGTCATGACGTTCTCGCTGTAAGTTTCATGTGTTTGTAGTTTATCAATTTTTACACATTTCTCATCTAATCGGGATTATAGCTCATAAACTAGATTTTGGTTGTCTGGAAGTGCTACGCTTGTTGTGTGAATGTTTATGAAGCATTCACTCTATTGTGCATCTTTCTCGTTCCAGTTTTTGTGCTAGTTCAACAAATCATTTATCAAAACGTTCAGCTCTTTCAGGACAATCCTGCCATGACTTTTGGCATTGGTGCAACTTCTGCTTTTTAAATATTTAGCCTTTTCTGACATTTTCTTCTCATAGAAAATGAACTGAGCTCATTTTACATCCTTCAAATCTTTAGATGTGTTCACAACCTTTTACTGCTGCTTTCACATTTTGTTCTGGTTCAGCTTCTTTCAGTTTCCTTGTGCAAATTTAAACCTTTTTTCCAGCTAATTTCAGCTGTTTTGTGCTTCTTTCAGATTCTTTCTGCTAACTATGACATTTTTGTGCATCTTCTAGCTTCTTTCTTCTAATTTCAACTTGTTATGCTCCTTTCAGCTTCTTGCTGCAAGCTTCAGGTTTTTCTGCTATTTCAGCTACTCTATAGCAATTTATGCTAATTTTAGCTTTTTTAGCTAATTCCACATTTTTTGCACTTTTTTTAGCTCAATTCAGAAAAAAAATGTGCTCTCTCCATTTACTTCTTGTAATTCAACCTTATTTCTTCTGTTTTAGCTACTTTTCAGATGTTTTTTGCTCACTTCTGCCTCTTTCAGCCTAAGTGGGTAAACATGGTATTTCTGATTTCTTCTGCTAATTTCAGCTTGTTCTACCTTTTCAGCTTCCTTTTTAGCATTTTGAGCTAATTTCAACTGTTAATAGTGTTAACTTATTATTTTTATATATGAATGTTTCTGTTCAGTGCCCTGAGACGACTTCTGTTGTGACTTGGCGCTACATAATAAACTGAATTGGATCAAATTGACATTTGCCAACCTCCCGCACCATGGTTCCCAGCATCATTTGGTTTACAAATTAAGCCCCGTTATAACAAGTATAAGAAATAATTTAGAAAGTACAGCTGTATACTTATACAGCATGTGGGCACATTAACTTGTCTTTGGCCTAGATTTGTGGTATTTACCATAGTTTGTTATTATAGATCTTTTAACAGATAACTATATAGATTGGCAGCATAGTGGTGCAACTGGTAGAGCTGCTGCCTCTCAGCGAGCAGGTCCCCAGTTCAAATCCTGGTCCGGGGGCCTTTCTGGGTGGAGTTTGCATGTTCTCTCCGTTCATGCATGGGTTTTCTCCGGGAACTCCAGTTTCCTCCCACAGACCAAAAACATGCATGTTAGACTGACTGGTTACTCTAAATTCTCCCCAGGTGTGAGTGAGAGAGTGAATGTTTTTTTTGTCTCTGTGTGGCCCTGTGATGGACTTGCGACCTGTCCAGGGTGTACCCCGCCCCTTGCACAGTGATTACTGGACATGGGCACTGGTAAGCCCCGTGACCCTAAATGGAAGAAGTGGGTAAGAGATAATGGATATATAATAAAATACTTAAATCAACATACCTTTTGCCTCTTCGGAGGGGCTGCTAGTACAAAAAAAATGTTTACTGCGACTCAGCAAAACTTACTGCCATACCTGAGCAAACAAAATGACACCACTCAAACAGGAAATGCAAGTACAAAATAAAGGCTTGCAGATCAAACAGGACGTCAATGACATCACAGCAGAAAATTCAAAATAAAATACATTCTAACCTGTTGTAATATACTTGTGGTTATTTACACTCTCGCCAAATTATGAATGTTTGTTTACATCAGAACAATAACAAATAATTTTCAACAAGAAATAACCATTTAACCATTAGGTTATGGACATTCCAGAGTAGAACGCCTAGTAGAGCGTTGACCTTTATTATTCAAGTCTCTTGTCTCCTAAGGAGATTTTTACTTTTCTTACGAGTCCATCCTTGCCAATAATGATCTCTAGGACTGTAGCAAGTCTACATTCACTTCTGGGTAGAAGTTAATCAATGTCAAGCACGTCACCTACTACAGGTTTATTCCTGCTGAGTGCCTGCATTGCCTGGTAACAATGTTCTGCAGATACTTGCGTTTCCACCTGCATCAGCCAGAAACTTCACACGACACCATCTCTTGGCTCCATAGAGATCCTTCTTGTCTAGGTTGACAAAATCATGTTGCCAGCTCTCCCACCTTGGCCTCAGTACTTCGAGCAGGGGTAATCCCAGTTGATACCTTGGTGTTTTACTTTGTCATGACAGTGAGATATCATAAGTTTGGTCACATGATGTTCCTTTGGGATGACAATATAGACTGACTGTAACATTATTTTTCACAACACTGGACAAACATGAACGTAAATGATGATGTAATTCTTCATGATGTTGGGGGAAGATGTCCATATCACTCTTCAAATGCAAACACGGCAGTCTCAGCAGTCATCTATGATACTTTTCAATTGACAAATACTACTGAGTAGTCACATTTTTTTAAAATATGTAGAGCAAATACTGATTTTGGTGCTCCAAATACATATAGTCCCCGACTTACAAACAAGATCCGTTCCTACGCCCGTTCGTAACTCGAAAATCGACGTAAGTCGGAAAATACGTCCAAACAGTACCTCATACATGCACCACATACATCCAAGCACTTCATACATACAGTACTGTATTTTTACCGAGCACTTAGCCTATCCTCAAAAACCACATACATTTAGGAGCCATAACAAAGGGAAAAAAAAGTTAATTTCTTACTGGGAGCTGGTTTCTTCCTCTGTCTGTTAGCATGTTAGCTCGTTGCACGTCCGGCCTCTGCAGCTTCCTGCTGCTTCGGGTGGTCCACAGCGTTCAAAGCAAGGTCTGTTAGCATGTTAGCTCATTGCACATCCGGACCATCCAACCTCATGTAAATTTAAAGCTGTCTCCGCTGTTTCTGCTGTCAAGCTACTGCTTCTTACCATCAAACAGGAAGTAGTTTAGTTTAGTTTAGTTTAGTTTACAACCGTATGTAAGTAAGTACAACCGGAACTTGGCTTTTCAAAAAAAAATTTTTTTTTAATGAGATGCGTGACGTAACCCCAAATCGCCGTAAGTCGAGACCGGCGTAAGTCGGGGACTACCTGTATACACACACATTTTTTTTTTATTTAAATGAAGGCATTTTTAATCCTCCCCACACTCTTGCAATATTCTAAACAATGTTTCTAAACTCTAAATCCTCTAAAAGTGCAAAGCATGTCATGATTTCAGCCCTCTGCCTCCAGCTGCACTCAGCCAGATGCAAGCGGTCTTGGCCACGCCCACTTCTCCACTCTGCACGGAGAACAGTTGAAGCTACAGGAGGAAGCTTATCCAGCAGTGTGGGCTGCACAAAGGTACAGCAAGAATTTTAAATAATTAATTTTAAATAAAAATTCCATGCCGATCGTGCGACTCATCAATAAGCCAATTGTGTGTCATGTCCAGTATTATTTTGAAAAACCACGATAGCGCTAGTCCACGAAAAATGAACGAATGAAGTAGCGAGGGACTTCTGTAATGCAGCTTTCAAGTATGATCTCAGATACAGTTCAGCTTAAAGGCCAGCTGTCAGTGTTCTACCTTCAGAATACACTGATTTGAAGTTTTATTTATCTTAAGACTGGTGTGTGTACAAGTGTATATGATTAAATGCGTAGATGTAAAATGTTCTTCAAATGGCTGGAAAATGCATAGCTTTGAGTAGATTTTTAGCAGGTACAGTCTAAAGTTGTGTTGTCAGAGATTCAGATTCAAAGCGATTCAGAGAAAAGTTAATGCAACACTGGATGGAAATATATCTTGTGACCTTGGAGAAGCCTATCAAATCAATACCACAACAAATTCATGATGTAATCAAAGCTAAAGGTGGTCCAATGAAATATTAGTGTGTGACCATTTTTATTGGTGGCGACGGTTTTTTTTTGGACAGGCAGTGTATGTTTACATGGACATAAGTACCGTAATCGGATTAAACGGCCATTCGGAATAAAAATGTGTCATGTAGATATCCCATTCGGATTATTTTTTGTTGATTCAGCTCGATCCGAATGAATGTGTAATCTGAATGAGAGGGATGGTTTATGCGGCTTCATAATCCGAATGGTGTGCATGTAAACACTTAATTTGATCATTTTCTTCTGATCGTGGAAAACTGACCTGACTGTGCATGTGCGACCTGTCAACCTCATGTATTTCCACCTGGCTAGATGCTAATATGACGGGGAAGCAAAACTGGTCAATGAGTGATACAACATTTCTCAAAGAAACTTTGAAAGAGTTCAAAATGATCTGTATCACCTGTAGCTCAGTCAGGGAGTGCAGTAACGTCTCCACGTCATTAAAACCTGGCACGGGTCCATTTTGGGAGCGCAGGTTTGTTTACGTTCATCACAGAAGTAAAACAGAAGTAGAACTTCTTCTGTTTTTTTTTTTTTAAAGGAAAGTTTACCACTGTGCATGTCAGTACTTTTATTCTGAAGAAAAGCCTGCTGCATGTAAACAATACATCTGGATTATTTTATCTGAATACATTTCAATCCGGTCAAATAATTTTGCGCATGTAAACATAGCTACTGAGGGGAGCCAGCTGAGCTGGTTCAGGCATTTGGTAAGGATGCTCCCTGGACACCTCCCTAGGGAGGTGCCCAGGGAGCATGGGCAGGCGGTAGAGGAGCAGTGTTGCCAGTTGGGCGGTTTTCATTCAGATTTTGCAGGTAAAAATTGCTTTGGGTGGTTGCAGATAATTTGGGCAGATTTGGAGTCAGATCAGCGGTTTCTGAGTAAACCTATTAAACACATTTAAAACCATCATTCATCCTGACCTTTCTCCATCACTGATTGGTTATTGTCATCTACCAGGGCGTTCACAACAGAGAACTGGTGAGGCAGTTATAGTGGACACCTCGTTGAGTGGGCTGACCCATTGCAGTGGTACGTCAGAGCGGCCGCCATTTAGGATGTGGCAGAACTGCTGGTCAACTAATAAAGGAAATGTACTAAACTTTGTAAAGTACTGTTCTGCAAAGTGTTTTAAGTTAATGCCTGTCATGCACACACACTAATATGTTAGTAAAACAAACAGGCACCAGAAACAACATTTATAACTTTTAAAGTGATTATTAAAAATGTTTACTCCTAAAATATTTAGGTTAAAGGTAAACACTAAACCATCATTCTTTTGAGTGTTTACAACAACTAAGTGTGTGTCACACTATTACTGTGGCGATAAATACAGGTTGTCCCCGGTTTACGGCGGACTTGGTATACGGCGTTTCGCGTATACGGCCGGCGCGCCCCAGTGACGTC
>JARVLU010000002.1:9261441-9274678 GCA_031762415.1 Simpsonichthys santanae | reverse complement strand
TTTTACTTCCTGGTTCGGCGCGGTTCGGCTCCGAGTTACGGCAGAATTGACCTACGAACGGTTCTTAGGTCCGGAACCCGTTCGTAGGTCGAGGACTGCCTGTATATATATATATATATTAAAAAAAATAAAAAAAACTGTCCAGATGACCTGACTGAGAATTATTGGATTTGGTACCTGGATGATTGAGCATTAACTTTCTTGCCCTGTAGGAGCTATTTGTCTATGAACAATCACATGACCTGAACTTTACCTGCTCAACAGCTGTGGTAGACTGGAGATGATTGGTCCGTATCCAGGAGCATTATCATACAGCTCAAACAGCGGTGCAGCCACCAGCTTATAATTCTTGGGAACGGCAAACAGCGCTGCAGAAACATGAGACACGCACGTCAAAACAAGCAGAAACTGTTCATTTGTTTCTGTTTCTTCATTTGTTGCCAACTTATACATCTGACGTTTAATCTAACAAAACCTGACTGTGAAGAAACTTCTCAAGTGCTGACCTTTCTCCTGCAGCTGAACCAGGAACAGTTTTTTATGCTCCTTTGGTTTGGTGATGTGAGCTGGAATGTAGGGGTACTAGAAGAGAAATGACTCGTGGTTAGATCCCAACTTTTAAACTGAAACAGTGGAATGAAAAAATGATTCCAACATTACAGGAAACAACAGATTGTTTAACACGATTCAATGATACTACGTTCTCCTGTTCTAGTCAACTATGTGTACCGACCTGCGGAGGCTCAAAGTTGGGGCGCCACCAGTTGCCGATGCAGTCGTCAATCACCCAGTCCTGTTTCACCCCGTCTTGTCGTCCAAGGATCTAACAACCAGAGAAAAGTTAAAAAGCACCACACTCGGCTCAGAGACAGGAAGCTCAGACTGCTCTGTGATGCAGCTACCTCAGTCATCAGGCGTTTCAGCCCCTCCACTTCATCTTCTCCGGCATTCAGCTCTCCACCGGGCCTGCAGCAGAGACACAAACCCTCAGGCAACTGTGCAGCTAAAACCCCGTCTGCCACTGGACAGCAGCCACTCACAGTTTGAAAAACGTTGTCCCCAGCTGCAGAAGTAACACGTGGGGCAGCCTGTGCTCGTGGACGATGAGAACGCCCTCCACTGTCCGGCGCATACCCATCTTGTCAAACTCTTCGCGCATCCGCTGGAATCTGGCAGACACGGAGCTGTCCTTCTCATACAGAGGCTCCTTGGTGCCGAAGGTGTAGTTGGTGAGAGGGTATCTAAAAAAGAAAAACAAACAAAATGTAATCCAGCAAGATGACAAGCAGGGTTCACAATTAAGCATTTTAAAACATAAATCATTGATTAACAGCAGAATGCGACTAAAAATGACAACTAAATTACACTTAATTGATTTTTATATGTTAAAATTTGATTGAAATACATTTTCCAACGACCAGCACTGAAATAAAACATACATTTTTAGAGACTTCTATCCGAGTAAATTATCAAACACCTTAGGAGCAGAGAAAACAGCTTCCACACATTGATTTTACATGAAAATGACTTTTACAACAAGGAAATGTAATCAATTATCAGAGTCCCAAACTTTTTAGACTCATCACAACAACATACTGTATTTATTGGATACTGTATTAGGTTCTTGATAGATTTTTAAAAACTTCAGTACCTGTAGTTTGATTGTAATTTTTAAAAGTAGCTTTAATGATGACAAAAATATCTAAAAAATGTCAGCTATTTTACAGCTTTACAAAATGACACTTTTAACTAAAACTGATTACCAATTAGCACAATTTTTTTTCTAAATAATAAAAATGTACAAAAAAACTGACAGTCTTTACTTAAATAAACTGATTTTTTTTTTCCTGATTAACAACAATAAATAAATAATCAAGTCTATTTGATTTGGAGTAAATTTTGTGTAAAACACATCAGTTAAAATTTAAAAACTTTTGTTTAAGGCTATTTCATCTGTAAATGTGACTACAAACATTAGATTTAACTGTTAATATTAGCTTTTCTGCATTTTTCTGCAACAAAAAATAAAATTGGCTCAGACTGGGTTATTTTTTACATCCTGATTCATGCTCAGTAAACCAGGTAGAAAAGTCCAACAAAGTTAAGTCAGATCCTCTGGACGGATTCTTCTTGTTGAAACGTCTGCACAGAAGAGCAACATCTCCAGGCTAGGGCTATGGGGTCTACACTCATCTGCAGACCAGAGGTCACAACATCCCTGACAGAGAGGTACGTTGGTTTGAGAGAGGAGTGAAGGAATCAGAATGCCTTTATTGTCATTATACACAATACAATGAGATTGAGAACCCCTCCTTTTTCAGTTCAAACCTGCTTTAAAAAACACACCTAAAAAAAAATGTATTTAAAAAATATAACAAAGCCGTATTTATGAAGAGAACCCGTGCATCATTTAACAGGGGCAGAATCACTCAGCCCTCTGTGAATAGCAAACAACCATCAGGGCGCTAACAACAAACTGTTAGGCTGAACCTCCTTTATCATGTGAACAGCTAGTTCTGGATGTCAACAACAAACTGGTTGATCCACCGTGATAATGTGTTGTTTGTAAGACCAAGTTAGTTGCAGCTCCTCAGACTGAAGAAGTGGATAAAAGACGAAACGCTTCAACAAAAAGAAACCATCCAGAGGACCTGACTTAACTTTGTTGGACTTTTCTACCTGGATTATTGAGCATGAATAAGGATGCTCTTGCAGGGTTTCAGACAGAAGAAGTATTTTGGAAAAAGACGAAACATCGGTTTCTTATTGTTTTACTATAAATTAGATTATAACATCTGTTTCTTATTGTTTTACTATAAATTAGATGATACATCTCTATGTTTCTTATTGTTTTAATATTGAAAATTAGTCCGAGTCAGAGATTATTTATTGTCATTGGCACCACATGTGGTACATGTGATGGAACGAGATTATGGACACAGGGTCCCAGTTACATCCAACAATAAAATGTAAAAGAAAAACAGCAATATGATCCAAGATATGAACTAAGAAAAACATCAACTAATTTATAATATTAAAACCATAAGAAACATAGGTGGTATCATCATACCACCTGTTTCTTATGGTTTTAATATTATAGATATCATGTATATTTCTTATTGTTTTGATATTATAATAAGATAATAAACCTATATATTCTATATGCTTCTTGCTGTTTAAATATTACAGTTGTGTGTGTACTCACAGGTTGATGGTCCTCTCCAGGGTGAGCGGTTTATTGGAGGCCGTGCCGCCGATGTACTTCGATGCGAACTGATCTGAATTACGGCGCGGCCAACCGGTACTAGGGCGACTGGGTTGCACAAACGACATATTTGTCTACGAGTATAAAACCTTCTGGCAATGGCTGGTTTGTATTTTTTTTTTTCTTCTGGTTCCTAAAACAACAAAAGAAACAAAAAGCGGGCGCTCCTCTCTAATGCCTCCGCTGTGGTCTCATTAGAATTTCTACTTCCGGGTGAGAACAGTTCCGTTTCGGTGATATAAAGCGTTTACAGCGACACCTGCTGGTTGGAGTGCGGTACTTTATTTTTTTTTAGGCTCTTCACCAACTTGACTTGACTTGCACCAATTTTCAGTTCATTCAACTCAAGATGACAGTTCTGCGATGAAGTTAAATTCAAAGCAGTCTGCTCCTCAGATAAATCATGTCAACTTATTATTTTTATATATGAATGTTTCTGTTCAGTGCCCTGAGACGACTTCTGTTGTGACTTGGCGCTGTATAAATAAACTGAACTGAATTGAAAACCAAACAAAATGTTTTTTTTTTTTGTTTGTTTTGTTTGTTTTTGATAATGAGGCTCTGGAAAAGTTCTCTGACGAGCCCTGAACTCACTGCAATGAGAAAAGCTGAACACCTTTCAAATAAATCAATGCGAGTTATGGACGTATTAAAACTGCTGCTGAGACTTTTGAGTAAAATTCTGTTTCCTACAACTTTTAGAACAGAACCAGAACTGTTGATCGGTTTCTTACCGTGTTCCACCACCTCAGAGGAAAACTCCAGTTTGAGGGTCAACTGGGAGCAGTTGGAACCCGACGCTGAGAGTGGAGAGTCCACCAGTGGGGTTTGATCAGAACCGGGTTTGGCCCCTTGCTCTGGCAGGACGCCAGCCAGCAGCCCCAGAAGCAAGAACACAGAAAAAAGGAGCATTTCGATCCGCAAAGTCAGCGGGTCAGAGGTTGGGTCAGAGGTCGGGTCGGAACGTTTTCAGGTCCTCAGCTTCAAAACAACCAGTTCATACTGCGAACAGCCCGAGCAGCTAGATTAATTTCTTTCTGCGCTTCCTCTCCATGGCGGCGGCCCAGAGCGGCGGCTCAGCGACACGGCCGGAGGAGGAACAGTGTCGCCATGGTGACGGCTGGAGGAGTCGGGACGAAGGCGGGAACTGGGACAGGTACTGGTGCTGGAGTGGGGCTCTGCTGCAGCCCGTTTGGGTTTTACCTGCAAGAGATTAAAAAGAATCAATGACTCGTTGGACCGGAGCCTCTTGCCTCTTACCTGACCTGCAATCAGACGAAGATCATCAGAACTCCATCTTTGAATCACGCATTGATTAGTCTCAGTGCTGCGGTTTAGAACGAGCCTCAGCCAACAGCGGCAGACTTTGGCTGTTAAAACTATTCATGGGTCAAACCTTTGGCTCAATCAGAAACAGTCCGTTTTGGCTTTTATACGTTTTAGAATTTTTAGCTTTATTTAAAATAAATTTACCTTTAAAGGACTCGTTTCCTAAATTCTTTTAGAAACATCGTTCTCTGAAATCTGGAGCCGGAGGGGGTGGGGGTCGGTTCTAACAGATGTACGAGCTGCTTGTGTTTCCCTCTGTTTCACAAGATCTACAAAATAAAACCT
The DNA here is from genome assembly GCA_031762415.1 of Simpsonichthys santanae. NCBI lineage: Eukaryota > Metazoa > Chordata > Actinopteri > Cyprinodontiformes > Rivulidae > Simpsonichthys > Simpsonichthys santanae. The sequence continues at coordinate 9,269,799 of JARVLU010000002.1, read as the reverse complement.
AATCTGACCCGATGACCCAGCTTGCCGAGTTCTACAGAACCAGCACTCACAGACCCGGTATTTGAGACACATAAGCTGCTTTGAAATGACAAGAATTCATCAGAACCACCATCAGAACCTCCGGGTCAGACCCAGAGGAAGAAAAAAACAGCACTGGATGGATTTCAATGAACTTTTCAGGAAATGATCTTTAGATGAACGTCTAAAACGGATTAACCTTTGAAATAAACCAGATTTTCAAGATGGCCGCCACAGACAACTGGCCTTGAAAGAACAAGAATAGAAATAATGTTATCAATTTCACTGATAAACAAAAAAATGTGGTGGTAGTAGCTGAGAGTGATCCTCAACACGTTTAGAATTCAGCCAATAACTATTTAGTCAAATCTGTCCGTTAGCAAAATATCTCATGAAGCATTGGATGGATTAATGCACCTTTCAGTTCAGGAAATGACCACTGAGCATATGTTTAGAAGCCAGCCCAAGTCAAGATGGCCACCACAGCCAAGTGGCCTAAGAGAACACAAACATGCCTCAGTTCAGTTTTACCAATATGAAACTCAGCTTCGGCGTGGTGGTAGCTGAGAGTGATCCTCAGTAAAAACTTTGATTACTAACACGTCTGGCAAGATCTCGCATGAGGGCTCAATATTTTAGGATTTAACTCAGACTGCTGGAACGCCGTCTCTTCTCAGTGGCCTTCTTCCATGGGCCCAACTCGAGTCGATTCGATGCGGCTTCGGGGTCTTCCATCAGGTGATCCAAACCGCTTCCAGTTCGGTTCTTAGGACCTACTCCACCAAGCGGAGCTGAAGATTTATGATTGGCCAGAGAGCGTCGTCAATCAGGAGATTTGATTTCAACAATCAAACCAGCCGTTTAAAAAAAAATAAAAATCATTAATTTTTTTAAATGTGGAATATAATAAACAAAATGTCTCTGAGGAGGTGCGCACGTGTCCATGCTTGTTGGCTGACGACACAACTCAGATGGAGATGGGCCAAATGGACTCGATGTTCAGGCTACGACCGGCTGATGGGAGGTGGTCCCCACTTGCAAACCGTGTTTTGTGTTTTATGTAACGCGTTTGCCTCAGACAGAAATTAATGTCACCAACGTTTGTGGGCCGCCTTGACAAAACGAGCATCGCCAACGGATTTAAATAGTGAACGATTGTGGTTTTGGTAATGAGTGTTTTTCTGGACAGAAACTGAACAGGGAATACAAGTAAACCTAAACCTCTGGAGATAACCAGTTTATCCACCACTAGGAGGAGTGGAGGAGCCCGGGGGCGCAGTGTTGGCCTTAGACACCATAGATTAATCTTCGGCCACCCCAGGAAACTATAAGCAATTATATAAGTATGGTGGCAGCCATCTTGAATTATTAATGTGGCAACCCTTTGCAGGCACACACCAGAATGGAAGTCTGTTACGTCACTTAACGGGTCTTTTCAAGGATATTTCCAAATCCCACCTCTTTGCTCTGCGACAGGGGACCCACATAAATAAATAAAACCAACCAGTTTGGTTAATCACATCCAGTTGAAAAGGGGACTTGGTTTCTCCTTCTGAAAACACTATTCAACATTATGCTAATTTCTTTTTTAACACTCTATATTTACACAAAACAGCACGTACATTAAAGCTGGAATATAGATTTAATGTGAGAAGTTCATTCCAGAGGTTTATTCCTAGAATAAGCTAAGATTTCTTTCTAATTAGGCGTGCAGTTGTGTTGATTTTTGTCAACTAGGTGACGTTTTGCATCAAATTGTGAAAGACTGCTGAATGCCCTTCCTGACGCAACCACAGACCACCGAGCTACCACCGTGTGCGGAGAAGGGAGCAGACACAGACACCCCGGGCAGCAGATGGTGGGGGTTGAGGGCCCAGAGTGGGGCAGATGAGATTGGAGGCAGGTGTGGGTTCACCTTTCCCAAACACATTTTGATGTTGTTGAGCCGGGTTCTGATCACAGGCTCACTTTCTCCAACCTCTGTGCCACTGCTACCCCCATTTTTGAAGTAGAAATTTTAGACTTTTATTAGATGTTCCTTTGTGTAGTCTGCTGATTCCTAACAACACAGCAGGTAATTCCTGCATAAATACCCTCCAGGAAGAATGTACAGGTGTGGAATATATCATTAAACCACCTCCTGGTTAACAGGAGGGGGATCAGTTGCTGGATCCGGCTCAAAGCCGGATCCTCTGGCAGGCAGACACAGCAGCAGACCTCTGGGGACGAACTGGGCTGTAAAAGTCGTCCATCTGGTCTGGGCTGTAAGGGACAGGTCGGGTCCACTTGTGTCAACATGACACCGGGCCATAATAAGGCAGGACCTCCCAGTCCCACCAGAGGAGAGAACTGAGGTTAATCCGGGAAATCAGGAGCATCTCAGAGAAAATCAAAGGTTCAGCTGCCTTCAGAAAGAAGCTGAAAGATGCACAACACAGCCAGAACTTCACTGTTTACCAAATAAAATGGAGCAAAACCTACAAGAACACTCGTTTCATCACTTTAATTTACATTCATAAAGCTTAAAACTGTGTCTTACACACAGCTATCTTTTACTGCATCAAAACCATGCGTCCAAAGGACGAAAAAAATAGAAGTAAATCTGTTTTTTAGATAGTTATCAACCCAAAATACTATTTGTTCTGCATATAAACAATACAAAATATCATCAAAGAGAATAATCTATCTGCGCGAAACAATTTTATTTAGTATAAACTGTAAATGACACGAAAAGCTTAATTTCTTCCTCAGTGTAAGGGGAAATAAACAAAAATGTGATTTTATTTTTTTCTCTGGTAGTTCATCTCATCGTTAGCTTGTTTAGCATCTCGTGCTTCGTGTTGTCGGTACTCACCCAGCTCACAGAACCAGTTCCGGTTTTTTACATTTATATTGCTATGTGCGTTTGTCCGGTTCGGGTCCAGTTGGTGCGGATCCGGTCCCCGTTCAGTGTCCGGTTGAACGTCTTCCGAACAAAAGCTAACCATCGACCGAAGCTAGCTGCGAAGTCGCTGAACGGTTGAGCCGCAGAAGAACACTGACGTCTGGTCTGGCAGGGGCGCCAGGTTTTCCATCAACATGCCCTTTGTTTATACTTTTTAAAAATAAAAGTAAACAATTGTACTCGCATTAATTTGTGTACACAAACATACTAACTCTTTATTTGGTATGATTTTATAAATTTCTTTCTTTTGTAAAGGCGTGAGTTATAAGAAGTTTCGCAACGTTTTTATCAAACCTGGCAACTGAGCAGGCCACAGCGACGATGTTGCGTTTCTGCCAGCAGGGGGCGATATTTACCATCATGAGATAAAAACAGTGTTTTGACTCAAAAACACCAAAAAACCGATATGATTTCCTTTACAATGAGATATACAACAAATCTATTTGTTCTAGTATTTAATTTAGCTGTGTTTTTTTTTTGTTTGTTTGTTTTTAGCAATAAATCCTGATGATGTCAACTGAATATCTGTGGACATCTGCAAGATTTAGTACAAAATATGAATTAATCTTAAAGAGATTGGAAGTTACCCATCATCATGTGGCTTTTTTCTTGTCATGTCTGGCCCGTCTGTCCATCCATCCATCAGCACTCGGGCCAGCATCTTGAGCAGGGAGGTCCAGACATCTCTTTCCACAGCCACCTCTTCTGGGAGGACTCGTCCCAGACCAGTTGAGACAGTCCCTCCAACATGTCCTGGGTCTTCTCTGGTGTCTCCTCCTGAGTGGACATGTCCAGAACACCTCCCTAAGGAGGTGCAGGGAGCATCCTGACCAGATGTCTGAACTACCTCAACTGGGCTCCTCTGGATGGGAGGAGCAGCGGCTCTAAGATTTAATTTACATTATTTAGTTGCTATTATTTTAACAGCAAAACCAATTTAATGGACTTTAAAAACAAACTGGTTAATTCAAGACAAATAGAACTAATTGCCACAAAACAGAAATTTCTTTTTAAAGTGTCCTGGATGTCTTGAAGAATTACACGTTCAGTAAAGTCACGTTAGTATCCTAGGGAAACTCTGAATTATAATTATTGTCTAATTGTTGTCTTTCTTTTCTTTTTTTTTTTTTTTTAGCTCATTTTGGTCTCAACCACCCCTTAATGCAGGAAATATTCACAAAGTTTATGATTTTTACTTCAACCACATTAAACTTTTGCCTGATATTAAAGCTTAAATTTGATTTAAACCAGTTTTTTCTCTGTTCGCCCTTCATTTACGAGTCCAGTTCACAGCTTTATTTTAAATTAACTTTAAAGTTTACGGCAGAAAAGAATCACACATAATGACCAGAAGAGGAGTCGGGTTCGAGTGCTTTATTTGCACACAGCTCACCGTTTCAAAACATTTCCTAAAAGTAAAAAGGACAAAAGGTTTTCTTTCATTTTGATGAACAACAGTGTTAAAAAGGCTACTTCATTAAAAAAAACAATGTTATATAAAAATCACAGACGTGAAATATATTGGAGAAAAAAATTTAAAACAAACAAGGTCCAAATGGCTTTATTCAGATAATATTTAAATATTTTAATTTTACCTTCTTGATTTAATTAAAAGTTTTCTACCTTTGAAGGTCTCCTTCATGAAACATCTCACATTTAAGACGTCCTAAAACCAGCATCTGAAAATAAAAATGCGTTCTGGTTTGGACAGAAAAACTTTTTAATAATCTGGACTTAAAAAGTAATCCACAGATTAAAGTAAAAAAAAAAAAAAAAAGACGTTAAAAATTAAAACGGGATTGAAACAAACGCTCAAGAGTAGAACTGAGAGAAGCAACTGAAGGCCGAGAGACGAAGACAGGCCCGGTTTGAGGTCCGGTTCTTTAAAAACTGTCCGGATATGCGGAACATGGAGTGAAATCTTAAAACATCAGCACATCAATCTGATTTATTTTGAGTGTTCGGGGGCAAAATGGTAAAAGGAACACAGAAAATTAATAAAAACTCAACGTCTGAACATGAAGTGTTTCACCTTAAAGAGAAAAGTTTGAACTAAAACAGGTCAGTTTTGATCAATTACACCTTTTAAAACAAGCCAAACAATCCTTCCCTGCATGAGATGTACGGTCAGAACTGGCACCTTTACCCCCCAGGACCCAGACTGAGGGGGACCGCCGTTTTAAACAGCCTCAGCTCCTGCAGGTAAAACTTGAGGTTTTTAAAAGTGTGAGCCTCAGACTCATAAAACTTCAAGTAACTCTAGTTCAGTTAGCTGAAGCAATGACCAGGACAAGACCTTGAATAACATTTGACCTTGATTTGTGACCTTGAAGTTGGGGTGATGAAAATATTACGCAACATGCCATGTAGTGGTCGGTACACATTTTTATGAAGCGTCGTCAAACTGACTTAAGCGGATCAGAAGTTATGGGTGGGATGAGCAATAACCTCGATTAAACTTTGACCTTGACCTTGAAGTAGGGCTGGGCAATATTGTGATAATTTAAAAATATCGATAATTTCATAGGTGATATGAGACTATATCGTTTGTATCGATATTTCTAGGTTGAGTTATAATTAGAGTTGAAAATCTGCCTTTGTGACAGTTGGGACAAAGCTTTGACTCAGAAATTTATTTTTGTTATTAATTTATGGAACAAAAAATATTGATATACTTATCATATATTGCCATTCATCTTAAAAATATCAAGATATTAATTTTGGTCCGTATCGCCCAGCCCTACCTTGAAGTAGACGACCTTGTACGCGACACTCCGACTAGCAAGTGAAGCGTTGTTAAATTATCTTGAGCGGATCAGAAGTTCTAGGAGACAAGTTCACGTACGACGGCTATACTGTGACACCATAAAAGCGAGCGTTTGGAATCATAATTCACGATTTTTTTCATTAAAGCAGTCTTCATGACGTTACGAGCTTCACAATCTTCATACGGTTCAAGAACCGTCAGAGAATAATCAGAGCGACAGTTGTCAAAAGTTAAAGATGAAGTCAGGACTAGAGAAAGCGTCGGCCTTCAGAGGGAGATGAGGTCACAGGATAATCTGATTATCCAAACAGAACAAAAACTAATTCACAGCACTTCTGAACCAGAAATAAGCGGGAGGAAAACGTTTCCCCTACCTTAACGAACACGTTGCTTCTGAGAAACATGGCGTCCAGAACTCTGTTCAACAGAACTTTGTGAAGGTCATTATCCAGTGACCACTTCGACACAATAATAAATAAATACGTCGTGAAAAAGGACTTTAAAGGACAAAAGGACGTTTGACAGAGGAGTGGAGGAACGTTACGTCATGTGGCTTCAGAAACAGTTCACTGGTCAGTTCTGGTCTCAGAGGCAGCATGGGTTTATCCAAGTCTTTGTAACGCAGAACGTTTTGGTCTTCAGGACGGCCGCTGTTCGAACAGCTCAACCGCCGCTGAGTTTCAGTCGTTATACTGCTGCTCATAGCGGCGGTTCAGCTCCCGCAGCTCCTTCTCTCGGACCCGGCGGGACCAGTTGGATTTGTTGGACTTGTTGGATTTGTTGGAGCGGCTGGAGCGCGTGGACTGGGCCGACTTGGTGCTGTGGCAGCGCGAGGAGGCGCGCTTCAGGAGGTTCTGGGATATGCAGCGCTGCAGGTTCTTGTTCTGGGAGGACCCCGCCATGCTGACGATCCAGGGGTGTTTGAGGGCCTGGCCGGCCGTCAGCCGCTCGCTGGGGTCCACCATCAGGACGCGCTCCACGAAGTCTTTGGCCAGGTTGGACACGCTGGGCCACGGCTGTGGACGGGAGACAGGAGACAACCGTCAGACACAGAATGGACGTTGTGAAGCTTTAGCAGAAATCCTCCAGCAGCTCATGCAACTTTGACTCTACGGAAGTTGTACTGAAGTATTTCTTTGCTTCTGACCCACATCTCAGCACCAAAACGTGTTCAACAACAAAAACAAGCATCACCTGAAGGCCTGCACATCACCATGGTAACAGTCTCCACACCATCCAGGACATCTACCACAGCTGATGTCTGCGTAAAGCACGCAGCATCATTAAGGACCACACCCACCCAGCACAAGGACTTTTCCATGCACCTCCCTCAGGCAGACGATACAGGAGCCTCCCATCGTGCACGAAAAGTCTCAAAGACCGCTATTGTCCACCATCTTACTGAACTCTTAATAATACTGATCTATTAAAAATAAAATTGCACCAAACCACATCTGTGACACCAAATGTTTATTGAAAAACTGAAGGATTGAAAGACTGAAGCATTTTTTATTATCATACCAGCTCACGTTTGCATGTTTGTGGTACAAATTTCAAACTCTGGTCCCAGATCAAGAAGCCTAACTATTAACAAATAAATAAATACAAAAGAGTATTTTGACTGCCCCCAGTCTTCTGTGCAGCCTTAACCACCCTCTGCAGACACATCCTCTACGGCTGCTGCACTATGTGGCTGCATCATGCACGTCACTACCTTACCATCAGAATTCAATCTCAATCTTACTCACTACCTGCACAATAATCTGTCACACAACCTGTGTAGTTTATGTTAGTTATGTGCAATACATCATGTGCATTTAAGATAAAATCACTGTTATTTATACAAATTCATTCTACTTACACTGTTCTATTCTACCATATTGTTATTATTTTTTTCTTTTGGACCTTGTAAATATTATATTTCATTTTCACTTTTTGGTACTTTATTTTGTACCCTTGTTGCATGCTTTAGTAATACTTGTTTGTTTGTTCTTTTTGTTTTTAGAAGGAGAACCCTATCTTTTATTTACCAAAATAAAGTTGAGTTGAAAGTTGAAAGAATCAGTTCTTCTCATCCTGAACATTTCATTGCATTGTTGACCTTGTGTTATCCTACATATGACAAATAAATAAGATAGGCCCATGTATTTCAATGCCCAATGTCTCTGTTTGAGGACACAAAACCTCGTCCAAGTCGACCTTGAACGTCAGGCAGACAGGGCAGAGGGTCTCTGGGTCCAGACTAGGGTCTGATTTGAGCAGCTGGATGAGTTAAACCCAAAGGCAGCCCACCATTATGCAGGGGTGCCACAAGGAGCTTACAGGTGAGTAACTGATGTCCCCCAGACGATTTGGGGGGGATTTGGGGTTGCACATAAACTTTAAGCTCTTTACAAACTTTACTTTAAAAACTGTTTACTATGAATTAAATATTAAAAAAGCAAATCAAGCTCAGCTGAAGTGGAGGTTTGTCTGCAGTTCTCGTTTCAGGCCACAAGATGGCAGCAGGAGCACAAACCTCAACACGTGCTGAACAAAGGCTAAACTAACAAAAGCTTCGTCCAGGTACATTTTTTTTTTTTTTTTTTTGTTTTTTTTTTTTTTTTTTTTTTTTTTTTTTTGTGTGGTG